>JAWWEU010000081.1:45286695-45357060 GCA_035583155.1 Acropternis orthonyx | reverse complement strand
TCTGCTCCAGGCTTCACTCCCAGTCCAGGCAGGTGAGGGAAAGGGAAAAATTCTGAAACCTTAAACCCATAACACTGCCCTAATGTTAGAGTGACAAAACTCATCCTCTAAAATGTCACCTACTTATTTCCATTTCTGAAACAGAGCCTCATATCCTCTCCCCATGTAACACTTATAGGCATCAGCCCATGCTGGGTGAAGACAGAAGAAGATAGCTCTTATTTTCCACCTCCAGCTGGAATGTTTCATGCCTGTGACAGTTCTGAGTTCCCTGAATTCAGCCAGTGAGATTGATAATGGTGCTGCCCAATGCTAACTGAAGTGCTGTGGGTGGAATGGGTCAGAGAGATTTACTCTCCTCCCACACACGAAATGCAGAAAGAAAACAACATTGGCTAATCTGTTTTCCTACATGGGTACAGCACAGTGAAGCAGAAATCAGTGGCTTTACCTGGGTAAGAGACACAAACTCCCAGAAGCACAAGCTCTGAATGATCCAGTCCTTGAAAAACAAAAACAAGAGACTTTTTCTGTACATGCAACTCCTGCTGATTGCCATGAGAACAGACCCAGAGTAACTGCACAATTGGAAAGTCTTTTACCATAGTGACAGGAATAGGATTGCTTTTTGAACATTTCCCAATTAATTTCATGAAATTATATGTGATTCAGCTAATAACAGCACTATCTTTAATATCTTTGTGGCTATCCAGTTGTCTCTATTGATATCTTTCTTTTGTTACATATAAAAAGACAGTGAGAAACAGTGAGGATGAATAATATTAATAGTATTTCTAACCAAAAAACCTGCTTAAAATCACAGTTAAATCCTCCTAACAATGATATTCAGAGAGCTCATAAACTGGAAAACATCAAAGGGTTAATACATTTCTGTACCATACATAAAATATCAGAATCCTCAGTGTTTAGAACTACAGGTTGACTGTTGCAACACAAAGCATTCACTGCAAGTTCCCGAGCGTGTGTTGTCTGCTATTGTTTGGCAAATAATCATTACGCTTTGCTGCTTCCCAATATCTTCCAATCCCACATTCACAGTAAAACCAATTACTTGTGACAATGCACATAAAATATTTTCAAACTGCTACTCTGAGTTCCTCAATGGCACAAGCATATTTCATCTACCTCTAAGACCGTCCTGGATATGAAGGTTTAAAAAGTACAAAATATTCTTTCGCTTTGACTGTCTTCATTTTCTTGCCTTTATTTCCTACAGCTGCTGCATTGTCTGCTTTTGCTCAGCATGTTTATAGTTGTGGTTATTTAGGAAGCAGTGGAATATGTGAGCAATTCAGCAAAAACTTGCTACAGGCAACACTAATCCTGCTAGGCTTGGAGTTAGCACAGGAACAGAGGGTACTGGATGTTTCCTTACAGTGCTTGCTGCAGAGTGTGGAGTGCAAATTCAGGGAAAAATGAAATCAACCTTTTCTGCAGTGATTCTAAGAAATTGATCTTTATCTGTCAGTTCAAAGCACTGAGCAATCAGTTTGGATAAAGCATAAGAAAAGGAGGATGTACCAGCTCCTGTGTCTTTAATTTGATGGGTGTAACGTGCCAGTTAACCACACTGAGCTGAAATGGCTGAGCCTTCTCCTGAGCAAGCAGGAGGGTGAAACCTGGTCTAAAGAGGTGCTCAGAGCTGCTCTGACTAACTCTAGTTTCCACAGAATCATGGAAGTGTTTAGATTTCAAAAGACCCTTAAGACCATCAAGTCCAACCTTTAACTTAGCACCGCTCCATGTTCACTGCTAAGCCGTGTCCCTCAGTGCCACATCTACACGTCTTTTAAATACCTCTGGGAATGGTGACTCAGCCACTTCCTTGGGCAGCCTGTTCCAGTGCTTGACAACTGCTTCTGGGAAGAAATTTTTCCTAATATCCAATGTAACCTCCCCTGGCACAACTTGAGGATGCTTCTTTTTCTGTCACTTGTTACTTGGGAGAAGAAGCCAATTTTCACCTGGCTATAACTTCCTTTCAGGTAGTTACAGAAAGCAATAAGGTCTCCCCTGAGCCTCCTTTTCTGCAGGCTAAACAAGCCCAGTTCCTGCAGCCACTCCTCATAAGACTTGTGCTCCAGACCCTTCACGAGCTTTGGTGCCCTTCTTTGGACACACTCCAGCACCCAAATGTCTTTCTCGTAGTGAGGGGCCCAACACTGAACACAGGATTCAAGGTGCAGCCACACCAGTGCCAAGCAAGGGGGAACAATTGCTGCCATAGTCCCCCCATGCTTGGTCATGCTGTCATGCTTGCTTGACTTTGCTCTTCTCCACTCTTAAAGGTAGCTGTCCAGGGAGTGCCGTGGCTGTTTAACAAATATTAATCACTAAAACAAAGTCTTTGGTTTTTTAGGTACTCATGGAAGACAGAATTTTTAAAAAGTGTTTTGACTGAGCAAGACTTTCTGCAATTGCTTGCACCTTAAGGTGCTGTGAAATCCAAATGTCATGGTCTAGAGGCATTTGTGTTGACATTGCCTGTTCCAGTACTCCAGGCTTCTTGCATTTTCAAAGTTTCAAGGTTTCCTTCTCTAAGTTATTTTTCCCCATTGCTGGTTTGGCTTCTGGACCCCACGATGACTTCAATGGTTTCCTATTTCCCCTGACCAACATATCAGAATACTCCATGCATGATAGTTTTGAATGAGTGAATTCTTGTCATATATTTCACTGCGTATCCTTAATTTTCTTTTCTCCAAACTCCTTTTGAAAGGTGGTGGAAAGATAAACCAACTACCCCTGTTGTTCTCATTGAAGAATCCATTCCTGGCTCTAACTCTGCTGGGTGAGCGTTGCTTGTGCCCAAAGGTCTGAGTGATTAGTGCCAACATCACTGGTATTTTAATTCAGCAGTACATCTGGTTATAGTCTCTGTGAAGAGATATTTATGCTTCATGTCATTAATAACCAGTAATTGTGTCTAATAAGGTTACGTTAATGTGTACATTATAGGGAAAATGGCATTTAAAATACAAGATATGCCTTGTCTCAAAGGTCAAAGTTGTAATCAGATTACCTTATGCATATTGAGAAATTAAAAAAAATTAATGTATGAGATGGATAGAAAAAACATGTGTTTGAATAATAATTGGAGGTGGTATTAATGAAAGCTGGGCCTCTGTGGTGAACTACCCGGTGTAGGAATGGTAACATGATTCACACACGGTCAATCATGACCATGAGAGGATGTAGGCAGTGTATGACTTTCCTACAGACTTCCCCAATGCAAGCATGAGTACCTCTTTGTGCAAACTTCAGCAAGCCCAGTCTGGTGTGCCCCAAGCCAACACCCAAGGCCACGTCCCAGCAGCATACCCAGCATGTGGCATCATCATTCTTCCTCACAGGAACCCCACTGAGTTTTCAGCTCTCCTGTACCCTTCCAGCTTACCACACTGCAGCTTAAGAGCTCTGACGGAGGTCTCTGACTATCTCACTGCTCCTCTTGCTCCAAAATGTCAGAGGCATTCTCAGCCCAAACTGTGGGCCCCAGGTAGTCAAGGTGCAGCTGCTAACCAGCCCCTAGACTGTCCCTAGGGGGCTCTTGGGATGCCCTGACTTTGCTTAGCCCAACTCTTGGCTGCTGTTATGGTCCAGATTCTTGCTCCTATCATTGTTTTGGTTCCCTGCTTTTTGGCTCTGCATGCTGCTTATGCCTCTGAACAACCTAGCTTTGAACTGCATCTTTGTTCCTGACAACTTCGCCTGATCTTGCTTGATTCCTGAGTGCATCCTGCACTACTGGCTTTCTGGACATGCTATGTCCCTGACCTGATTCTTGGGATACGAGTTTTTTGGATGGGAGATTTGCAAGATGAAAGGAACTCGCTCCTTTATTGCAGATAAACTATTCTCTTCTCCACCTCATCATGACTCATGATTGATTTTGAATATAAATAATTCACCAAGTTAAATGGAGCAAACAAGAAGTTTAGGTAGCCACTGCATCTAAACCCAGTGATTTCTCTAAAGTACATCAGAGAAGAATGGGACTGAATATATCCTGCTCCCTTAGGGAAGTCAGCGACTCATAGACATACAGGTATTCACAGGGCACATCTATGTCTGCTCTGCAGATCTGGGTATTTGCTGGAACAACAGTGTGATTTATGATGTAAGCACACTGTCTAATGATGCCACCAAAGTCTGGCCTGTGCACTGAGCAAAAGTGACTCACTGGCAAGTTAAAAAGCAGAATGGGAATGAAAATGTGCCTTCACCAGTAGCCCCATTAACGCGCAGCGGTGTAAAGAGCCATTAACACCTCAGTACACACAGGCTAAACAGACTGACACAAATCACGTTCATTACCTCGGTATGCGTGTGCTTTAGCCTACATACCAAATCCCCGTGCTGGCCCTTCACCAGGGGGAGCAGAGCTGTTGTCCTGTCATGCTCTGCTGGCTGCTTCCAGCTTCGCACCCCACTCGTGGCTGCCACCCCCTCCTCAGCCCTTGTGTACCTATCCATGATCATCCTGTTTCCAAGACAGCAAGGACAGTTGTGCCAATAAGCCAGTGTCCAAGAGAGTATCACCTATTGGTCTTCAAAGCCCGGCCCTTTAACTGTTTATAGTGAATTAGGAAAGGATAGGTCTTGTGTGCTACAGTGCTATTAGCCTGCTAGGGAAGAAGTTAAAAGTTTCCATAAATCACTTGCCATGCAGTCCCTTAGCCTCCAGAACAATTGCCACCAAACATTCATTTCTTTAATGAAATGTCCTTTCCTCTCTGGTTGACTCTTTGTAACACAGCAAGAATTGGATTCTCTGCATGATCAGTAAATAACAAGGAACTGATTCCCTTATAACCACTCCACTCCTAATGCTGTGACTCCAGTGGTTTCAGCATTGTTTCTCCTGATTTACACTAGAGAAGATGAGGTCAGGACCTTTTTGTTCTCCAGCAAATAAGGGCAAGATCTTCCAAAGGTAAAACAAAGTGCCCCTGGCTGTCCTTAGCAATTGCTAAAATGTCAGGGGAAATACTGGCCTGGCATGCCTGGACTGGCCATGGAAACCAGAGGAGAGGAGGCTGGCAGGGCTCCCCGTTATCCTCCCACTGCAGGAGCCGGCTGACAATGAAATCTCCATCCACAGCCTGGAGAAGGACTGGTGGCAGTGTGAAATTACTCCCGGGTGCAGACAAACCGAGTGACTCCCCACGGCTGAGCTATAAATTAGTCTCTGCAGCCTGCCAGCACAACCTGCCTGCTGATAGCTTATAAATAAGTCAGCTGTAGAGCAGGGTTAATATTTACCTACATTTGCCTCAGATGGGTGGCATTCTGAAGATGGAAAGTGTTACAGAAGCGCTAGAGTAAGTCATCATTAAGCCTTTACACTGGCATATTTACTTACTTCTAATAGCTTGCAGAGGTGCAGAAATACAATTAAACTGGAAAAAAATCTATAGCTGCTTGCCTCCTGATAACACCACATCTTCTCATGTATTGATTTAATGCCTGTGCTGGTGGTGTAATGTATATTTGCCATGTTTTACAGGTACCAGTGTGCTGACCCGATTTCTGTGTACTGACTGTGGCTGTTTCTTTACTACTTTGGTTGCTATTTATTTACTGTTTCTGATAAAATGTAGGGAAGCTTGCCAGAATCTCGAAGGCTGAGTGGTTTAGCCATGGCTCTACACTCAGAGTGTTTCTGTAAGCAAAATGTGCTATGGGATTGGACTTTCTGGGCACTAAGAGAATCCTTCATTAAACTTCATCAAGAGATCATTAAAACCAACCTTTAGACCTTTTGAGTTCTGTGGTTAAGAACAGAGATGGGCAAAGCACAATCATCTCCATTTGCTCTGGCTGGATTTTTTTTTTTCTTTCCTCATGATAGAGTTTTTACAATTTGCTTTTTTACTTTAATGGCAATAATAATATACCATTGTGCATCCATATTACTGTTGGCCATTAGCTCACAAGCATCCCTGCATTTTCATTACAGGGGCTATCAGGCAAAAAGAAACAAGGAGCAGATGTGTATGTTTGTGTGCATGCGTGTGTGTGTGTGTGTGTGTGAGTTCACTGCAAGGAAGACAGTTTTGCTGCTGGCCTTTCACATGCATAGTATTGGAACAAATAATTATGTAAAAAGGAAAAGGTTCATCTCTGGCACAGAACTCAAAATGGTGAAGGGAAAGTATTATTTTGAGAGATGAAGTCATCTAATTTATTACCTTCCGACAACCTAAGATGTAATTTTTCTTGGACTATATAAAACCTGGTCATCAGACACTATTTCTCCACATCCCCAAAACCACAATGCTGCACAAACATCTGTGCTGTGCCTTCCACTTGGAGTGCAAGAGAAAACCTGTCCTTCACCAAGGTCCTTCACCTCTTCCTTTCTTCCCCTTATCCTCCTGAAAGGAGTCATAGGAAGCATGACCCGGAGCCAATTCGGAGCACATGACAGCAGGAAACAGTGGTATTTATATTCTGCATAAATATACAGTCTTTCTAACACTGTCATTGGCACTCACAGGGTTGTGCTACAGCTGCTAAGTACGGCTCTGCAGTCACAGCACTAACTGGATGTAGCAGTTCAGCCTGCTCCTGGGTCTGCTCTTTACCTCAGCAAACGAGGATAAGAGGGTTAGCAGCCCCTGGCACCCAGTCCCACATGCACGGTGCTTTTGCAGACTTTAATGTTTAGGGCTATGAGAGCGGGAACCAGTCTGGAAGCACTGGATGCAAGAAACAGGTTCGTTTTGCTGCAGATGAAAAGCACGAGGTGTTGTGAAAGCACTATTTTAAACGTCTATTTTAGGGTGAGATGATCCATGCTCTGTAAGTGACTCTTTCCTTCCACTCTTATGGATGAAACCTAGCTGGAGTATTTACATGGTAGATGTCTATATTTGCTTAGATGAATCCCACCCTTAAAGCCAAACCTAAATGTCACCATGCATAATTCAAACCCCATTATTCCTTGTCCTTCTCACCCTGCCTCCCCCCCACCAAATAGTCCTTTCCTCCTTGTAGCTAACCTTGAAGTATTCAAAGACCTTTCCTGTGTCACCCCTCCATGCTCTCTTTGGATTAAAAACTATGCATCTCTCCATTTATCCTTGCAGAACTTATTTTCCAGACTTTAAAATTTGTGTCATCAGGGATCTCTTGAGCAGGCTGACCTTCCTAAGGCAGTCCATCCTGGGGCGTAACATACTTACACATCTTGCAATTAGCAGACCTCTGCTTCTCTAGGCTTCTCACAGGGCTGCACTCACCTCGGTACAACAGATGAATTTGCCGCTGTGCCTACCTCAAAGCCACTGCTGGTTCTGGAGTACCCAAGCAAATCTCTTAACCTTGACTGTCCCAAGCCTCCTCACTCTCTCATCATGCTATTTAATATAATTATATGAAGAATAGAACAGTAACAGACTGTAACAAGAATTATATTTGATGAAGAATAAATCAACTCCTATAAACTCTGGATGGAATTCAGAAGCACGCTCCATGGAGACCCATCTTTTGGCAATGAGAGTAGGTTCATCATCAAACCCATAAGGATGCAGAATATTCTGTTTTCTCATATCTTACTTTTGTGAGACGAACTGTATCTTGAAAGCCCAAATCGTATCTCTTCTGTTATAAAGTAGCCAACAGAAAAGCAATAGAAAACAATTGATTTAGCAGGTCCAGTTTCATGCTCTTCAGTTCTAGCATTTCCTGAGGAATCTTCAGCTAATAGTATCTTAAGTTTATACTGATTGCTTAAAAGGGAAGGAGCTGGGAACAATGGTTGTCCTGTCTGGGTGAAGTCAGGCAAACATCTAATTACTGGGCTGTGGATTTTCAGATAACTACTGTTTGACCCATGGAGACACTGAAAAGTCATTACCTCCGCTAACAAACTTCACTGGTAGAGGCAGAAGCCTTGTCTGAACCTTGGAAATAGCACATATAACACCTTTGTTAAACTAGTTTCCATGGTAACAATTTAATGTCATTGAACATCATTTAAGACACTAAGAAATATGAACTATTCAGTTAGCTTGTCTTTAGAGTTCTCTTGACCTCTCTTTCTAAATAACTATTCTACTGGGAAAAAAAGTCTCAGGGCAAAGCAAGGGATGCTGGAGGTGTAGTTGCTTTGCTGTTGCATTATTAGCAAGCCTTTCCTTTGATTTTTCAGCTTGGGGTTTCAGAAAAAACTCTGTAAATATGAGTAGGCATGGAAACGTAGCACAGATATTTCTGTCTCTAACACAAAAATAAGGAACTAAAGACGTTAAGTGGCTTGTCCAGAGGGGAAAAAGGGGAAGCGTGAGGAGGCTGAGCAAGAAATTACATGCTGTGATGACTTGACTCCCCCATTTAGCATCTTTGTCAGAACATTATTGTTCCACTTCATGTTAAAGCTGGATAAACCCACTGTCAGGCTCCTTTGCCACCTACCCCTCTGGCAGAGCATTAAAAATGAAAACCCTGGCAATTCCCGACATATGTGAGTAGCTTAGCTCTTACAGGCAGCTCTAGCAGTAAAATGGAGTGAGATGCATGAGCAGGAAAACTCAGCAATTGCCTGTCTTTTTCTCTGTGCACTGGGTGGTATTTTTAGCTTACATAATTAACACTTGTTTTCCCACCCAATAACTTTTTGTGTACTACAGTCTTCTCTCATGGGCAACGTTTGTCTCTTCTTCTGCTAGGGTAGGATTGCAGCCCCAGCAATGGGGACAAACCATGTTTTGGCTCTAGCTCAAAAATCACACTGCTTTCTAACCAAGGCTTTCTCAGCAGCCTGAAGGTCTCTTGTGGCACATCACCTGTAGGGACTTCCATGGCACTGAGGAAAGGCTTCAAAACCACTCCTGAGAGAAGAAGCCAGTAATAAGAATTTGTGAATGCCTTCTCCTCTATGTGACAGCTGTAGCTACCTGGGAAGGGTCCTTCAGAAGAGGAAGACAACTGAGGAAAATAAGTCTGTACATTTTTTCTGTCAGAACCAAGCCCACAGATTGAAATATTTTGCATTTTTATCTTTGCAGATATGATGCAGGCAGCCTGTGTTACTCCAGTGTGCCAGATCGGGGTGTCAACTACACCCAGAAGGTGCAGAGTGTAGATTTCAAAAGCCAAAAGGTTCACCAGCTGAGGTATGCATTCAGGATGCTGCCATCCTGCAACAAAGAGCTAATTGGCTGCTGTCATCAGCAGGATGCCCGTACAGAAATCACAAGAAGGATAAGTGCTTCATTTTTTCCTGGTGGAAAACTAGTTAAGGGGAGGGGGTGGGGTGGGTGGGTGGGGGAGGGGATTAACTAATGCACTGTATTATTGTAGGATTATAACGCAATAAAAAAATATCCCTGTTGGACTGACCCTAAAATCAAGCATTGTTTTCCACACCAAAAGAACAGACTGTGTTCCAGGTTAAATTAAAAAATTTGTAAGGCATTTCACAGAGGCCTTCAGAAGCTTCTGCTGCAGCCTGAGCAAGAGGAGGTGGAACACAGCTGAGAGGGAGCAAGAGGAAAGGTGACATTCCTGTTTCTTTAAAGAGTTCCAAAATTATTATTTTTCACAGCATCACACTGTTTGTTCTGGATACTGAAGACTGACAGGGTCAACAATTCTTCCCCCTTCCCAGGGAAGCCCAGCATTTTGAGGGATACACACTTGATGTGGGAGGACAAAGGTGGACTTCCTCACCTCTGAGATGAATGCTGTATCTCCAAAATGCATTTCTTTCAAAATACACTAAAATACTTGAAATTGCACTAAGCCAGCAACTCAGTAACCTGGTGGTGACAGGCTCAATGGGTGAAGGGCAGGTGGGTTCCATTTCACAGAGTAGTAAGATGTGAATTTTCACACACCACTGCCCAATGTAACGAAGGATTTGACATTGCTTTTCCTCTGTTTCCTTTAGCTTTACAATGCTGTGGCAGAGTGAAACACCAAAATCTCAAAGTAAAATGATCTGACATTTTCAAAATATTTTTTTCTGCCTGAATTATTCAAAATGTTGAACATGAAACTTCAATAAGCATAGAAATTCCTAAATTGTCTCGCACTGACAAAAAAAAAAATATTATTTGCTACAAAAAATTAATTTAGGTACTCACTAGGATCGAATGAGGCATGAAAAGCTGCTTACGTTAATATTCTGATTTAGAATTTCTCAGAAAAAAAAGCCACTAAAAATAATCTAGCATTGCAACTTGATTTTTAAAAAAAATACTCTGTCTGCTTGGATGAAAGGAAATCCAGAGACTCTGGAATGAGGGAAATCTCAACCACAATCCCACTTCCAGGTGTTTTGGCTGAATATTTCCCCAATCCCAGGGCAAGCATTTCCCCAGGTTATTGGAACTGTTTTGGCCAGTGCAAAGCTCCTTCTCCTAGTGACCGCCTGTGCAGAGCTGCTTCCCGCAGGGCTCCGGGGGCCTGGCTCTGAGACAGGCTCCTTTACAAACTACAGTCCTGCTTGGCCAGAAAGTGGCTGGCTGAGCTGACAGAAACCCAGGATGAAATAACATGCACAAAACCTCGAATTTCAATTACCAAAACGTTTTCCATCTGACTTTTTTTCCAATGACCTTTTAAAATGAATTCAACTTTCTTGGCATATTTATTATCAGTGAAAAAACAGCCTTTACCTTTGAGACTACACATGGTATTTTCCTTTTCTTTTTTCACTTTCTCTGCTTAAATCTCTCTTTCAAACCTTAGCAACCCTCTTACCTTTTTCATTGTCTTGCAGCTGAACAGAAATATGCCTCATTCTGTTGATATAGCTAGGGACCCTAAGACTTACATGGGCGTGAACTACAGTGGCACCTGCCAGTGACACTCATTTCAGATGAAAAAGTTATGTAAAGGAGGAGGGGGTGGGCATTGCTATTTCAAATTATGTACATTACATCAGATGCATTTTCCTTATTTTTAAAAATCCAGTGTCCTTGCTTAGTCCTAAAAATTATTGTCCAAACCTCCTTTCTACTGTGAGGAAATTAAAAGCTGTGACTAAGGCTTGTCTCTATCAACAACTCAAATCATTCTCTAATGAAGAGAACAAGAATCTTGTGTCTCTGTTTTCACACAGGCTCGGCTCAAAGCAGCTTGCTTGAGGATAGCATTTAATTGACCCCAGTGACGGAGCGCTTGCAGGATGCCTCTTGCCTAGCAACAACTGCCAGGTAGGAAAGCTTTAATAGCTGCCAGGATTTGGGCACCAGAGAATGCTGTTGTACAGCAGTGGTGCCTTCTGAGCAGCCCAAGGGTGAGCCATCACTGCAGGCTGGCTCCCCTGATATAACCTGATCCCAGGGATGCTGGCTTGTAGGTCATGAGGCAAACATCAGGAGGTTGCACCTGGATTTAATGGCATGCCAAACCCTGCTCTGTCCTGCAAGGGGCGAGGATGCACAAGGGCAAGGTAGTTACCCTTTGCCTGTGAGCCACTGCTGGGCCTCCTTGTCTCTCTGAGACATGTGTTCCAGCTTTGCACAGACAGCTTGTAGGTCAGGCTGGCTACTTCACCCAAATGGTTTTTAGAAAAGTATGTGGAAGCTTGAAATGTCAGGTGGTAACCAGAATTGTGCCTTTTTTGTAAATAAGCAACTGTTACCTGGCCAGGGTTCATTTTACACTATAATGTATGTTAAATGACAGACTAGCCAAAGGAAAAAAGGGACTGGCACTATTTTGCCAAAGAACATTTCTCTGCGTCTTCGATTTCTAACAAGGAAGAGAATTCCCAAAGCCAGTGAGCAGGGAGGGTCTTCATCCTACTCAGCCAATGCTGGGGTCAAGTCCTTTGTCTTTTCCCAGGCACTTGGGAAATGAAGCTGACAAAGAGAATTTGACAGTCGATATTTTCATTAATCTGCATTCCAGGTACAGGTTTGTTTTTGGGATATGTGAAGCACTGTGATGAAAGGAGTCTGTGAGTTCTAATAATTAGAGACTCTCTACATTTGTCTCACTGCTTTCAGAAATGCTCTTCCGCTAATTTTCAGTAGTCTTTTATTACTCATTTTTTGACTGCTTGAGAATTTTATATTACGCATTTGTGAATAGAGTCAAGCCTTGCTAGCTGCTGCTGCTGCTCGAGAGAGAGAGAGAGAAGGGCATGCAGACTCACAACCACAAGGGTTGAAAGGATCTTTTGGGATGTGCTAAACAGTGGAAAAGGGGATTATTTGAAAAAAGGACAATAAAACGAGAGAGAACCCCCCAAGTGCTGAAGTACCACATTTTGACTCTGTTGGTCTCCCTTGCTCTTTTTCCAGCTTCTACATTACTGCAAAACCTGTTTAAGCCAGGAATCTGCCCATTTCTTCCCTGCTACCATCAAAGTATGGGATTATAAATGTCCCAGGGCCAAGACTTCGCTTCGTGTTGTTAGTCAAGTGCCATTCATGCCTGCAGTGTTATACCAGCAAAATATCTGGGTATCTGCATATCTGCTTTAGTCCATGTCCTCTGTTGGAGCCATGCTAAGGGAGAATGCAGAGACAGCTTTTCACATCTTACTCTCCGGGGTGCAGGAAAAGTTTCCCTCCTTATCCTTTTCTTTCCTGTGTTTTTGTCCGGGAATGTATCTCTCTGGGCATTTGCATCCTTATGTGACTGAGCTCAGGACACACTCTGAGAGTCAGCTGCAAGATGGAGTATGGAGAACTGAAATCAGTGTAGAGCTGAGTCTGGCACAGAAACACCATCTTACAAGGGGCTGGAGCCTGTGCAGGTCCAACACTGTCATACCCTGGGTGTATTATTTCAGCCTGGCTCAGAGCACTAACATTTGCCGGCAAGAAAAACGTGCCATCTTGTTTGTTAGTCAGAGCCTCTTACAGAAATGTGCTTTTAAGACATACCTAGCTCAAAACTGGAATAGCTAGCCATGGGATTTCAGGGGAAATTATATTTTCTTGGAAGTGGGCTCCTTTTGGCTTTACTCTGAGGCAAAACTGAGGAGTGGACTTTGTTCTCTGCTGACTGAGAAGGAGTTTACAATGGCATTATGGACAGCAGTTGGGTTACTCTCCATTTATGTCATCTGACAGTTCAATCTGGTTTCCAGCCAAGCCATCATGTTTTGTGGGATCTTATGCATATTGTTTTGAAAATCTGTTTTTTAAGGAAAACAAAGGCAGTTTTAAGTTCATAATGTTTGCAGTAATCCAGCTACACAAAACCAACTCCACCTCAAGTAAAACTCCATTGGAAATGAGTTCTTTCCTGGGGCCCTCCAAGAAGGAGCAGTGCTGTTTCCTTCAGGAGAGGGCACGGAGGCTGCAGTGAATGTATACCTCCCCAAGAAGTGATGGCTGAAAGGAAGGCTGGCCTTCAGCTGGGGGGATTTAAACCCTGCTCTCCTGCAGGCTGCCTGGTTGAAGCTGAGCATCACTTTGCTTCTGTTCCCATCTGTCAGATGGGATTATCTCTCTGCTCCGCCACTGCAGGGATGGGGGCCGGGCAAGAGCCTGTAGCAAGATGAAGGCTTTTGGATCTTGCAGCTCCTGACATCAGTGCTGGTGACAAAGAGTCCACTGGTGTAGGTGGCTTTTTGATGTGGAAGCTGCATAGAGACCTGAAACAAACTGAGACCGCTGGCTTCTTTGTCTTAATGAAAGCAACTGAACAAAGAGTAGAGCCTTTTTATTTCTAACAGTTTTGATCTGTGAACAGGAATCCTGGTTCTCTGGGGAGCTGGGGTTATCATTTCCCATTAATGTTCATGTTGCTCCCCAATAATACCTTCCTCTGTCTTTTGTCTCCTTTCCTTCACTTCCCCCTCAATTCTGTTTCACTGTTCCTGCCTTTATTTTCTTCCATCCGACTGTTCTCAGAGTTTTTTCAAAGCCTGGGTAACCATTAAATCACAGTCTTCTTTCACAGGCTGTGACTTCTGCTCTGTACTCACATTTTAACCCAAATATATTTTTCTCATCCCACCTCTAGGTGGTTGAAATAAGCAGAATGCCTGAACACGCTGAGAAGCACGTTTCTAATGTGTAAGGAAGGGAGCCTGAGGAAAATCAATAGCCCTGAGCCTCCCAGGGGTACTGGGAGTGGGTACCACTCCTCTCCCCCGTGCTGCGAGTGCCAAACTGCCTGTTTTCTAATCCAGCAGCTGGGTTTGCACTGATGTGGCAGTGGCTATATTCACACTGTAATCAACATCCACCTCCTGGCTATGTTTTAAATTGGATTAGGGTGTGAGTTTCCTTCTCACTTTACAATCAACATGAGCAAATGCTTTGTTTATCACAGCAATCTGAGTGATACATAATGGAAAACACTAGGTCTATCCGGAACAATTATAACCCTGGAATAGGTGCGTTACAATAACGGGAAATGTATTCTGCTAAAAGCTTCCTTCAAGACCATTATCTAGAGACCTGCTAACCCTCCAGTTGTTCCTGCAGCCCCAGCATCTTCTTCAAAACCAAGATAAAGACCTGGTTGTCTGCTTCTGGGTATGAACAACCAGGTTTGGTGATGCTTAGACACGTGCAGCTCCTCATGTGGATGCAATGCTTCCCTTCCCAGATGATGAGAAAATGTAGAGTGAGTGCTTTGAATGGGGATTTCTTTATTAAAGCAAATCCTTCTTGTTTAAAAACCTTGAGGGAAAGAGTACCTCTGTGTCTGATAGCCTCCTTGATTTCTTTTTAACTAAACAGAAGAGTTTTATATAAATCAAATGTATGTTACTGTTTCCAAAGAGTGAGGAACTAATGTCTACGTATAAATCAAGGATACCCATCTGTGCAAAGGGGGATACTTACTGTGATATTTCCATAAAATTGTTTTTAAAAAGTTGCTCGCTTTCTTCTCAAGGTTATTTACTCATTTGACACATGGACAAGAAATATCTCTGATATTTTGCGTGACTTTTTCCCGAGCCCAATGAATGATTCCACTATAATGACTTTTGTAACGTTCATAACATTTTTTATTCATGTAGACTAATCTCGATGTTTGGAAAACAATTTATGTCAACACACTTTATCCTCAAACTTCTTTACAACCTTTTGCTGTGGCTGCTGTCACATGCACGGTAAAGCAATCCCATTCAGCCTGAGAGGGGACATAGCAATGGTAGGGGCGGGGAAGGGACTGAGCCCTGGCTTTGTCTCCAGCTGGATGGAGACTGGTTACCACAGAGGTCACTCCTGGTCTGTCTTGGCTTCCAAGTGGCCTGTTAAATCAATACCTGAATATTATCACAGAAACCTCCTTTAGTTTATCCACTTAAACAAACATTAAGCCTTCCTCAACAGAGCTTTGGCACTTGAAACTACAAATGCAAAATTACTGATGAACCAAAATGCAAAAAAACAAAAAGGACAAATAGCAGCAGGACAGTCATACTTGCAAAGATGATGCCTTGCAAAGCAGCCCTGTTGATCTCCCTTGATTAATCCCAGTAGGCACCTCAGTTAAATTGGACACCCTTGGAAAGGCAGTGCGTAGTGAATAGCAGTTGGAGGACGTGGAATCAGAGGGGAAATGCTTTATCAAGCGGATATTTGAGCGTGTTAGCAATAGAAGGGAAAACAAAGGCAGAGCAGGTGAGTAATATCTGTGGCAAGGCAAAAATCTACAGAGAATCAAAGACAGGGAGGAAGCCAGGAGAGAGCTCTGCACTGGTGGGAAAGGAGAATCTGAAGTCCAGACAAGAGCTCAGCACCCTGAGGACCTTGCTTAAAATCCCGGCTCGAACCCAAAGTGCCTGCGTGCCACTGAGCTGCTCATTTCGGGCAGTAGATTGCACTAACCATGGCAACCCGCGAATCAGAGCTGAAAGCATCACTCTTTCCGTGTCTGCCTGTCTGTGTAGCACCTCCTGGTGTATTGCTCCTCTGCTAGAACCTGTTCCAGCCTGTCCTCAAGCCCACACCTGTAAATCAACGAAATTAAAGCAATTTTGTAGCTGGCCTGGCTCTCTGACAGTCGTAACAATACACACTGTTCACAGCAGGAGGCTTTGCTATGGGCAGAGGTTTTCAGCAGGCTGAGGGAGGGCTTTCCCCATCCACAGCACCTGTAGACTTCACACCAAAATAGGTTTTTTCATGGTATTTGGGTTATATTATAAACTATTTGTTGTACCATTATTGTATTATATTGGGGTTTGTAAATAGGGTTTGGTTTGTGTTTTTTCAGTAACATCAAGCTCTAACTGATTTAAAATCACACTTTAATTTCTCACAAAGAGCAAGGACTGATGGTAATAATTACGGTTCAGCTTCTAGGAATCTCTAATCCCTAGGTTTTTAGTTACTGTTGCTGCAACAACATTCCCATGAGCTTTGGGCCATGATGAGAAGGGCTTTTATTGAGGACTAATACAACATGAAAAAGCAACTTTCTCTTAAAGACAGCAGAGGGCTTTGGAAGGTTGGTACACTTCTCCCTCTTATAAAGGCTGCACACTGCTGCTCAAGAAGTGATGGTTTTCCTGAGCAAAGTCACCATCTACTAAAAGGAGCCGGGATCCATCTGCTGCTGGAGTTGAAAGAAAAGCTTACATTAAAGCAGGTCATTGTGGCCTGGCCACGCAGTACCAGGAAAGTAATTTTTAGTTTTCATTACTGTTGTGAACTGGCTAAAGAAACTTTTAAATGCCTTTCAGCAGTACAGAAGAATGCTGTTTATCTGCTGGGAACACCTTAGAGAAAGGAAAATGCCAGAACTTGAAAGGAATAATGTCTTTTATATAGCAGTCTAATGGAGAGGCCTGGATGCACCATCTGCACCTGCAGGACTGAAAAAAGAGGTACAAATAAGTAAGTCACGAGCTAATATCCATTTTAATTTTAAATACATTCAGTCTAGATATGCTGCCACACCTTTTGTTCTCATTGGCTTGCAGATATGGAGGAAATCACAGTTTCCAAGTTCAAATAAAGTCAGAAGAGAATTTTCAAAGTTCATATGCCTGACTGTTCAAACAAACAAGCATTGCATTCATGTTTATGAATGTTTGTACTGGAAGTGACTGCAGATTTATTCAACCAGGAAATAAAAATGACATTACTTGATTTATTTGACCAGCCACTGGAAAACTATGTGCATATTAATGAATGTGAATAATTACTTAAAATTAATATTCAATCGACAGAGCAGTAGGATCATTAAGCTGTACCGAATAAACTTAACTAAGAAATATATCCAAAAGAAATTTGCGATCCTCTGGCAGTAATTATATAAATGGGAGCAAAGACTGTGTTAATTTTATAAATTATTCATTTTTAATTATTTGTTCAGCTGCGGTAAGTATTGATATTATGTCTCAGGGAGGGAAAAATGATGACAAAGAAACTTTGCTTATTCTCCATACCATGGCAAAGTAAAGAAAACTGAGGAACCATCAGAAAAATCTGGGAACATTTCTGAGTTCACTGGGGAGATGTTGTTTTAGTTCTGTCTGCCCTTCTGCACAGCACTAGTGACCCTTTCTAACAGACATGCTTTTTGAAAGCCTGGACGATTAAAATGTTGGTTGGAAGAAGAATTACACAGAACAAAGCGAGCTTTGGTCCATGTGAGGGTTAGATGACAAATGGCAAATACACTCTCTAGAGAAGGTGCAGGTGTGTGTGGCTGCAAGGAAAGCTGGCAGCAGCATGGCATGCTGTGATCCTCAGCAACGTGCAAGCGGCAAGGTGCTTTGGGGATCCATGAGTGTGCAGTACGAATGAATTAAGGTTCTTTCTACTTCTCAACATGTCACCCGCAGCTTTTGACAGCTGCCAGTACACAGTGGCTCCTGAAACCTCTCTCAGGTGTTGAATGCAGAGGGCAGCAGGGATGGTGTCCTTGGAAGTGCCAGCACATCTTCCTCCAGTTTTTTCCCCACTGGGACAAGCAAAGCTGCATGTCTTCCTTGTCAGGCACTGTTCTGAAGGCAGAGCTGCAGATCTCCTCATGGGATTGTCTCTTTGGGATCTGACAGGGTGAAATGTTCAGGTAAGACAAACTTTTGTAAATAATGCTGGTTCTGCTGCTGTAGCCTGAGGGACTGTTCAGACTGAGAGACTTACCTCAATTTAGAGCAGCACTGCCTTGTCTCCTCCCTTGTTCTCTTTCTCACATCACCTCCAGAGCTTGTTGCATTAAGTTCCTTGGCTCAGCAAACTGGGACAGCTGAAAACTACTTGGCATCAACAACAGAAGCCAAAGAGCTTTCAGACTACTGGAAATCTTGGAGAACCCCAGACAGGCAAACCACCCCCGCTTTATTTCTAGTTCATGTTGCGAAGCATAGGAATGGCAGAGTTTTTCTGGAAAAAAAGTGCTCACCATATTTTTTTTTATAGGTAATAAAATGATGAGTTTATTGAATCAGTTAAATTAATTTGGCTGGGATGTACTGAAAGAATTCACGTTGAATTAATTAGCATGAAAAATTTCAGCATGAAGAGTATGATAGGCTTACAAACACTCAAAAACAATTTTAGAGAGGGAAGCATTAGACAACATTAAGCAAACGTGCTATTCACAGTCTATAATGTGTGAAAATTATATATTCCATTAAATACCATGTATTATATTATGTGTACTTCTCATGGTACAGAGCTGATTCCTTGAGTTATGATGAGGATTTTCTTGCTGTGCAGGTATATTTTCAGATATTCAGCAGGGTCTTTATTAAAGAAGCATATTCCTCCATTCAAGAGGTGTGCCCTTGGCAGATCCAGCATTAGTTTATACTACCTGTAAAAGACATCTGCAAAGGAACATATGTCCCAGTGAACTGTTAGGCACTAATAATTTTTTTCTACTTGCAGCTGATGTCCACTGAGAAATGAGAAACAGGCTTTCAACTGAGCATAGTTTCCCTCCAAAATGAACTAGCCATCACTTTATTGAAGTTATTGCTCTGCTGAAATAACCTGAGGGGCTTTCAGCCTCCTCACAGTGAACATGGCACAAGGCAGAGCGATCAGTTTGAATCACCTCTACGGTCTCTGTTCCCTTCCAAGAAGCCTGCTGGCCTCACTGGTATCCTGGGAACAGCGTGTAAGGAATCAGCATGATCAGGAGGTACTGCTGGCATAAAGGGATGCTGTGAGCTGCGCCATCTTGTGTAGCTCAAAAACAAAAAAGCCATCTGACAGCAGCAAGATATTCAAGAATATTTCAGGAGGCAATTACCATCCGTGTACCAAAAGGTCCCGAGTGGCAAAGCTTTAGGAACACTCCCTAGGATTTCCAACTGAGCTTGCATCCCAGCTCTAAACCCAAGGAGTTTTTCGTTTGCTACATACTGCTGGGAAGGAGAGGACAGCAAAGGTAAATTACCTCCTTGTTTGTCCCTTCAAACCTGCACCAAAGTTCTCTCCTGAGCAGATGTGAATGCACCTGGATATCCAGTTGTTCTCTTTGGAGACTCAAGGGTGCAACCTACTTATACAGAACTTGGTGCCTCTATGCTGTGTCAAGCCTCACAGAACATCATCTGTAACCTCTGTTTGGAATGTGTTACAGAATGAAGTGTGCAGAATTTGAAGTCAAGAAAGTTTAAGCACCTAAGCAGGGGATAGGTATAAATACCATGCCGGGATCTGTCCCCACTCTCTCCCATGAATGTGAATTCCCTGAAGTAAAAAACTGACAGAGGGCTTGAGGTTCCAGCAGGGGACAGATTTGTGCAGATCTCTGCAGTGGTGACATTTGCGTTCAGCTGGTTCTGCCTGTGTAGAACAGCAGAAATATTTGACAGCACAAAGGAAGAGTCAAATGAAACCAAGCAAGGAAAATGATAGAATTTAAAACATATGCTAAGGGCTTATGTTATGTCCTGTTACAGAATTAAATGGAGATGTTCTGTACCTACTTGTCTCAAAGAAAATCTCTGAGATGGAAGATGTGAACTCATGTTTTGCTAAAAATGGAGAAAGAGACAACTGACTTTTACAATTAATTCATGGTACAGATGTAGTGTCTTAGGGAATATGCTCTTTCTTTCTTCCTGTTTTATAGCTTGGCTAGGAGGAAGAGATAGCAGGCTCAGTCTGTAGGGGCTCATTTGAGAGGGCTTAGTGCTGTCTGCTGAGCTTGAATGCACAGGCAGGGATGAGGAAAGATAAAGATGTTCAGCCTTTAGAGGCAGAAGGGTCTTACATTGCCTGCTGTTGCCAGCATGTTCTCCTTGTTCAGTAAATTGGACATTTGTGAAGTAATTTTTCACCTAGACTGTGTTTCTCCTGGGAATTTGATAAATCTTTTTAGTATAAAGTGGATGTTTTCTGATGTCCAGCTCTAAAATCTCAGGGGAGAAGTTCTTTTTGCTAGAAACATTACTTGCTCTTGGAAAAGTCAGCATCTTTGCCAGGTGAATACATCCTGATTTGCAGATCCTGTGGTATTTTTATAATGACCATTGGCAATGTGTGACAATTATTCTCTGAGAAATGCTGATTTTCTAGTAATGACCACAGCTGTGCCTTTCACCTGAGTTTTGTTCTTTAATATACAAGTTTGGGGATTCGTGAATGTGGTAGAAGTGCAACTGCATGTATTGTGAAGTTAGTACCCAAGAGAGCAGCAGAGGAGCTGTGGACACAAAAATAGAACCAGACCTCGCCCCAGGACTGTGTGTTCTCAGTGTTAACAGGTTCTGCAGAAAGTTTCTGCTGATCCGTGCTCTTGCAGCACCCAGGCTATCTGTCTTGGGGGAGAAGTGGGGACTGTTCAGTTTTTCTGAAACCTAACTCCTCTCCCCAGAGGGCAAAGCAGCTTTTGAAAACAAGAGATCTACTGAAGGGTGCAAATTCAACCAAGAGTAAAATTTCTCATGCTTACACAGCCCCCATTGCCACAGCATTAGAGACCACCCCACCACCTCCAGTTTTCAATGGGTTTGATGAAAAAGGTGTTGCTATTTTTAATTATTAAGCATTTGGCAGCTTAGGCACAGAAAGTCTATGACTACATCTGCATAATGCAATGCAGTTCTCAACAGGCACACTCTGAAGAGGGTGACAGAAAAGCCAGTACAGCCCAGTAAGTTCTTTGCCTTGTTAACTCACACCGCTGAGAAACTTGTCAAAGCAGGGTGGTGGAGATGCACAGCAAGGGTGGGTGGGAAATCACAGGCAGATGTCTAATTACTGCCAAGTGTGAGGACTGACTGCCATGCTCCCACACCTGAACAGGCTTTTAAATACCACATTTGGTTAGGATTCTGGACCTACACACCACAGATTCCTGGAAAGCTGAATTTGAATCTAGATGGCAGCTTCTTATCTTAGCAACCTGTAGCATGCAGAAATCATTACAGCAGCATCAGGAGCCACTTAGCCAAAGTGTGCATCCAACATCATCCGAGCATCGTGCCCAGCTCTCCAAGGCTTTGGTGACAACTGGATCTAACTGCAGACTTTTAAATTAAAACAGAATTTTAACACTTCACGTTATCCTGTTGGGCAGAATCTCACTTTTTTTGATACATTCTGTATAACTTAAAATAGCTTCAGCATATGCTCGCTTCTTCCTCGTTAAATATTTCCAGGAAAGTCTCAGTAGTTTTACATGTTGAATAAGAGCTTTAGCTTCAGTTTCCTGGACAACCTGCTGGAATTGAACCTATAAGGTTATCACTAACTCTCATTGGAGTCCACAACTGTCTTTGACCCACGAACTAATCCTTTTTCTTCCATGTCCACCTGAGACAGCAAATATTCTGCTAGAATGGGACCAAGTATGAGTGACAACAGAAAATTTTGGGATGCAACCTCCATGCTTGGGAGCTTTATAAAAGACTGTCAGTGCCAGGCACAATTGGTGTCTGTGTGAATTGGATCATTGCAGTACATAACACAACCCAATTAAAGGCAGAATATTATGCACTGGACACCTGATTCACTTTCATAACAAAGCCATAGACTTTATGAAGGCATGGGAATGTTAGACTGTGTGCACAGCTTGAGGAGGAAACTTCAATGTCTCAAACTCTTTTCACATTTACCATGTTTTTATCAAAATAGCTAAAAGTTCAGGCACATCACTAATAGTTCCCATGTATAAAGGACCCATTTCATACATGCCAGTGTGGGAGCCACAGGGAAGTTCTGGTCTCCCATTGGAGTCCCTTATGTGACTCTCACTGTCTCTGCCAAGTATATATATAGGCATATGTGTTATTTGGTACTGGTATTCTATTCTACGAGTTGTTTACCACACACACTATTTATAACTTTTGTTATCAGAGCTTGAACTTCTGTACAAAGCGACACAGATCTGTACAATATGCAATAAATAACCAAACCTCACACACCAAGGAATGTTCCTGCTGTTAAGCTGGTTTGTTATGATTTCACTTAGCGACAGATAAAGATGATGGAATACGACTTCTCTCTGACAAAAAATTGGGTTTCTTCCCAGTGGTTCACAAATGTCTGAGCCTCCAGACTCTCTCTGCTGTCTCCTTTGCCAGTCTGTGTGCTTTGTGATGAGCGCTCCCTTCCTAGGCAAGCACGTTCCACCTTTCGGGTCACAGTGTCTCATGTGGAAAGGCAATAGATTTTTTGTTGAACCACCTGTGACCACCACTTGGGAGCAGACGGATAAAAACCAGCCAAACAACTACTCTGGCTTGCTGGTGTGTTTTTCTCTTCCCCTGCATTTTGCATAGCACAAAGCAGAAGAGGGGCAGGCAGCCCCTCATGAAGTCCTGCTTCTGTGAATTCCCTTTAAACTGGGAGCAAGAAGAAAGCTGTAACTTTATACCAAAGGCAGATGAAAATGTTCCGGTAGCAGCAATTTCTCTGCCATGCTACTGTAACAGCGCCACATTCTTCACGCCCAGTTTCGCAGGAAAATTACAAGCTATCTGTTTATTGAAGCATGCTCGAGGCTAAATCCGCTCATCTTCATTACCTAAATGAGTAACTCTTACTCGAACAAGCAGTTTGAGCAGGGACCGAGTGAGCAGTCAGATTGTGACCCATCTGCCCCTTGCTCAGGGCGCAGCTTTTCACATCCCTCCCCAATTTGCCACTCCGTCCAGCCCCACTTGTGATGTCTCAGACCAAGGGCAGAAGATGAGAGGATAAGACCTTTCACATATAACTTGCAATCTTTACAGAAATCTCCTTGTCTCATCATTTTCACATCCTGGCTATGATGAGAAAAAAGCCCCGTGGTAACTAATTGGCTGGAGGGTAACCAGTCAGCACGGGGGCTGTTTGTTTCAGCGCATAAAATCATTGAATAAGCTGCAACAAATGTTTCTGCCTTCACTGTGCAGACCTGCCAAGTCAATTCAGAGATATCAACAGGAACATTTTAAGTGTTTTGGAAAGAAAAAAGGTTCTATAAGCTATTGAGATGCTTTGTGGGTGTATTTTCAGGTAACAAGCCTTGGCTCCAAGCCCAGCATTCAAGCATTGCTGAATATCACTCATAATCAAAAACTAATCAGAATAAGTATTCAAGTGCTGTAAACAGTCCCTGTGTTTCCTCCAATTCATCTAACCACTATGAATAACTTGGAAATAATCAAGCTTTTGACCAAAATTATGTTGCATAATTTCAGTCTCTGGAAGTCTGATTTGTTGAATCCAAAATATTCCATGGAACATTATTATATCTGGACCTAATTTTGTTTTTTGTTGGTTTTTTTTTAAATTAATAATCAATAATGCATATATTATGACAGACCATGCAGAGCTGTATTGCTTATTTAGCATCATATGTATCACTATTAAACACTGTAATACAGTAGTTCCCAAATACACTTCAACTCAGGAAACTTCTGAGCCAAACTGGAAAGCATGAAATTTAAGTACATTCAAATAATTCTATTTTATTGTGGAAAAATCTGTTTTATCCTGCAGAGATGGACTTAACCCTGTGTCCAGAGGGTTGAGTGGACTAGAGCCAGTGTCAGTATGACATTGGTCATGCTGATAACATAATTATCTAAATACACACTTGCATTTATCAAAAGGGTCCTGACTCTAATGCACCTTGACCTTTATGTTTGTTTCCTTTCCTTCTCCTGAGTCACTTGCTTCCCCCAAGAAGTGACTCACCAGACCTGGTCAGGGGCACTGGTGCATGCTCAGTCTGTGAAATCACCTCAGTAGAATAATTTCTTTGGTAGAATAATTGCTTTAAGAGGTTATCAAGGGCCTGAAATGTGCTTATATGAGTTGCATTTTCACAAATGCATTAAAGACCATGTGGGGCTGTATGCCTGGCAGGGAATAAAAATCCCATCCCTTTCCTTCCACACTTGTTGAGATAGTCATGAGGCTTCAACTCCTTCTTCTCCCCGCAGCTGCCACACACAGCAGAGAGGAGTCACATCCCATGACTGTCATATTACTATAGCTGGGTATTCCTGCTAATGTTGAAGTGGAGGGAACACTGGTTCCCTTGAGCAGAGACAAGGGAACATAAAGAGTTACTACATCTTTTCTTAATATTAACATGCTCTGTCTTAATTAGTCTGCTTAGGATGATGCAACTACTCTGCTAGGGAAATAGATCACTTTCATAAAGCATAGTAAGTAAAACTAATTTAAAAAATAAATATGCTATCATATATTTCCATGCCTACCTCAGGAGGTAGAAGATTTGTTATATTCCAATAAGTTCAGAGAGAGGAAAAAAAAATACACCTGGAACACACCTTGCTAAGGTTGAAAAATGCAGTATTTCCCCTGCTCTTGCAAGAGATACTGTACTTCTTACCATTCTCTTGTCATTCTGAGCTGAGCTTCCAGCACAGGAAAGCAGAGGCTGTGCATCATTGCTATTCTCAGCTGCAGCACAACTGGGGAGCCAGCACTTTGCAATTACCCCAGTACATCTGATCCCAGTAACACATAGCTGCAGTCACCCCTGCCCGGTGCATACAGACAGCAGCAGCCCAGGGCCTGCTCCCTCTAACACTTCCTCGTCTCCATTCTGGGCTTTTGCCACCTTCTGGTTATGTATTTTCGAGCTCTGTGGAGCAGGGCTCACTCTCAGAGCTGGCACAGTGCCCAGGCTGAAGCTGTCCATGTTAGGTAAGGTAGTCAGGCACAACCCCAGGATAAAGTCATAAATAAGCTACTTGACCTGATCTTTTTAATAACAGAGGAGATGAAATACTTGGAAATTCATCTAGAACATCCAGTGAGTGCCCTAATTCTCACCAGCATGGGGTACTCATTTGGTGCTCTTTGGGCAGCTGGATGACTATCATACAGCTGGCTAAAAGCTGCTTTGGTTTACCCAGCAAAACCAAATACTATTTGAAACAGCAGCTGTGTTTCAAGCACGATGAACTGCATCTTGATTACTGTCTTGGAGGCTGCATCGGCTCTTCTACCATCTGCCTCATGGACACCTGCACTAAAGACACATTCCATCCTTTCAGGATTCACCACGCTTGTTTTGGTGTTGAGAGGCAGAGCAGGTAGAAAGCACCAACCTGAAAATCACTCAAGTGAACATTCTCTCATTAGGACCAAGAGCACATTCACCTGTGTCTCTCTCTCAGTGTGAGGTTATTGGATATTTTCTCGGCAGAATTTTCCCTGGGCTGACCATGAGGTTCTGTGCCTCTGTGCCTTTACTGTTAGTACTTTAATGAATCTCTAATTGACAACAGCTGGCAGGGACAACACTGTCTCAGTTTTTGACGTGTTCTACACACACTAAATGGGGGGATAAGGAAACTGAAGGGGGACATTTGCTCCTCAAAACCAGTATAGTTCAGAAATCACGTGCTACCCTTTATAACTTTTCAGTGTTTTCTTATAACTTGCTCCTTATAATTTATAGGGAATTTCCAGGCAAGGGATATGATTCCCATAGACAAAGGAAAGCAGTATTTCCCATAAACAAAGGAGAAGAATGTTTTTGATTAACCAGCACATATTTTAACCCATTTTCCCCCCTCTTCCCTAGAGTCTGTTGATAAATTCACATTTCCATGATAATTAATCCCAGCCTTTCCTCAGAAGTTGTGTCGACATTACTTTGGTCAGCCAGTCAGTAAAGCTCACCAGTGAAATACAATACATGGCCCTCATGAAATGGCTGCTACAAAGCACTTCTAGATTTGCAGAAGAAGGATACCATAAAA
Organism: Acropternis orthonyx; assembly: GCA_035583155.1. Taxonomy (NCBI): domain Eukaryota; kingdom Metazoa; phylum Chordata; class Aves; order Passeriformes; family Rhinocryptidae; genus Acropternis; species Acropternis orthonyx. Next base: position 45,330,968 of record JAWWEU010000081.1, on the reverse strand, counting down.
ATGACAAATAATGTCAGTGAGGATTAAACTATATGATTTTCTACACCATTTCCAGCTGGACCAGGGCACTAGGCATTAAGCTAATGAGAGCTGAAAGCCAAATTAGATGTTTTTGATGGAGCTTTCATTGTGTGTGGGCACACGCTGACTGCAGATGTAATTATTTTTCAATCCATAGACTTGCACACCACATCAAGCTGATCCAGTAAGGTTGGCCCCCAAATCTGACCCAGCTGACTCTTTCTTTCTGAGGAAATGACTGTAGAGCAGGGAAGAGGAGTGCAAAATAATACGTGCTGCTCTTGCTCACCTCCAGTCTGAGATGTTGAGTCTGTCTATAAACACTTTCACATTGAACCTACATTAGGACTAAGTCAGGATCCTTCCCATCACTGTCAATAAGCATAACCAAACACAGAGGAAAACCAGAAATGTCTTAAGCAACAAAAAAATCAAGTTGGAACAATTAAAAAAAAATTCTTTGTCTTCAGTAAAAAGACAGATTGCATCAGCGAAAATAGGCACGTGAACTAATTGACAGTATCACAAGAGTATTCACCTTCTCAAGCAAATACAATGATGTGAAAGTTGATAAACTATTTCAAAGGAAATTTTGGTTAAAAGATGTGTGAACTCTTCCTCAAGTTTTCCTTCTTTCTTCATCTACAAAACAAAGCTGAAGCAATTAAAATCATAACAAAGCAGGTTAAGTTACTTTCATGCTTAGCAGATCAGCTCTTGTCACCAGACTGAGTTCACCTCTGGTCCTCAGTCTTTGCAGACAGAGGAAAAAAGTCTGATTTTAGCAGGGTGCCTATTTAACAGCATTCGCCTTCAGATCATTCTTTCTTACCTCCTAGATGCTGGAATACCACCATGCAGAGTGACACACCTCCATTTGAACTTTACTCTGAGGGTCAGGGTGTTTTGGGTAGATGTGTTGGATTTGGGTGGCAAGGATTTGGTACCAGGGGTGGCTTCTCTGCGAAGCTGCTAGAAGCCAATGCCAGCCAGCTCCAAGACAGACCTGCTGCTGGCCAAGGCTGAGCCCTTCAGTGACAGTGGTAGTACCTCTGCGGTAGTATGTATAAGAAGGGGGAAAGAAAAACAACTTGCAGAATAGCAGGAGAGGAGAGGAGTGAGAATATGTGAGAGAAACAGCTCTGCAGACACCCGGGTCAGTGGAAAAGGAGGGGAAGGAGGTACTCCGGGTGCCAGAGTAGAAATTCCCCTGCTGCCTGTGGTGAAGACCATGGTGAGGCAGGAAGTCCCCCTGCAGTCATGGTAGAGCAGATATCCACCTGCAGCCCGTGGAGTGACCCGCATTGGAGCAGGTGGATGTGCCCATAGGAGACATCCCACGGGAAGCCTGTGCTGGAACAGGCTCCTGGTAGGACCTGTGGGTCCATGGAGAGAGGAGCCCATGCTGTAGCAGGCTTGTTGGCAGGGCTTGTGAACCTGCAGGGAAACCTGGAAAACTGGAGCAGTCTATTCTTGAAGGACAGCACCCAGTGGAAGTGACCCATGCTGAAGAATTAAAGAACTGCAGCCCATGGGAGGGACTCATGTTGGAGAAGTTTGTGGAGAACTGTCTCACACAGGAGGGATCCCATGCTGGAGCAGAGGAAGAGCATGATGAGGAAGGAGCAGCAGAAACAAAATGTGATGAACTGAAATGTGACTCCCATTCCCCATCGCCCTGCACCGCTTGAGGGGGAAAAAGTTAGAGAAAACTGAGAGTGAGGTGTGCCTGGGAAGAAGAGAGGGGTGAGGGGAAAGTTTTTTTAAGATTCAGATTTATTTCTCATACCTACCCTGATTTGATTGGTAATAAACTAAACTAATTACCCCAAATCAAGTCTGTTTTGTCTTTCACTGTATTTTCTCTCCTCTGCCCAGCTGAGGAGGGGAGCAATAGAGTGGCTTTGGTGAGCATGTAGTGCTCAGCCAGGGTCAACCTACCAGACACATGGAACAACCAGGACTGCTGTAGCTGTAAGGAAGTGCATCAGCTGTGCAAGCCTTACTAAAGTCAATGGAAAATGCCTTCACTTTGTGTTGGGGACTTTTCCCCCATAGAATTATGCATACAGACAGTCAATTTTTTTTTTTTACTTGAAGTGGTTGTTTCTGCATGCTTTCCCATGCCAAGTATTTAAAGTATCTTGTTGCAGCTATCTACGCTGTTTGTGCAACAGTATATGTCCAAATCTATTAGGAAGTGACTCTCATAAGTAGCCAGTCCATCACTACACAGCCCTCTGAACCCTATGGAGGAGCAGTTACTCTGTTATCACACTGGGAAAGTCATACAGACTGTCCCTTGGCTTGTAATCTCCAAGTCAGAGTGAACTGAATTTAGCTGTCTCACAGGAGTGATGTTAGCCTGGCCAGAAAATGTTACTTGAGCTGACAAAGGCATTAGATGATGATATTTTTGTTTGGAAATTCTGGCGACCAGAGGGACACCTGTGGAGAACATAAGAGCAGGCAGATGGTAGATGATTTCTGGTTCTGTGTTCCTACATCTGAATGACAAATGACAGAATGGCATTAAGAACTATAATGGACACGAACCTGTATCCATTTTAGGAAGTCCAACATGTCTTTTCCATGTGGGGGGAAGGGAAGGGGAAAAAAAGGAACTATAAGGTAATATAAAGCTGACGTAAGATTTACTTTCAGTGGGAAAGTACCGAACTTTATAAAGATGTGAAATCTGATAAGACCAAATTAACATATAATAAAAGCCCTTCTATTTCTCCAGTAGGAGAAAATAAAAACTCTAGCGCTCACCTGTTTCCTTAGATTAGTGAAGGGGCATCAGACCTGACCTGAGCCCTTAAAGATCTTTCTGTTCCTCCTCACATAACTGTAAAACTCATATCCATTCATTTCTCTGCAGTCCTATAACCAGTTAATCACTTTCTCATTAACACAGTCTTTTTCTAAAGACTGATTTTTTTGTTGTTGTTGTTATACACATTTTCTTTTAGTTTGATTGCTTTGTTAAGATGAGTAAAAGATCACTGGGCAATAGATTTGTGTATAAAAGAGGTGTAAAAATATCCCAGGAGAACTGAGTATCTTCACTGTGAGCCGAAACCAGCAAGAGCAGAGTCTTCAATTTTCTCCAAAGCTTGATCTCAAATCTGTAAAAGGCTTTGAACTTCTGACATTATTTGGACTTCTCTCCTTCTTTGAAGATGAATATTCCTGTGTACATTTTTTTGCAATAGCCATGTGCTGTTGTGGGCTAGGATAAATGTACTGGGTTTGTGTAATGATATTGCCAGAGAAACCAGAAGATGAGCTGTCTTATGTTAGTAAGATATTTACTCATTGGGCAAACATCTACTCCTGACTATGTCATGATGGTTTCTGCTCAGTTTTCCCCTGCAAAGTTCCCAGATATTTAACAAACAGGATACAACTGCTGCTCACTGGGAGGAACCAACTTGTGTGTCAAAGTGGCACTTCCAAATATAGAATAGTCTGGATTGGAAGGGACCTTTTTAGGGCCATCTAGTCCAACTCCCCTGCAATGAGCAGAGACATCTTCAAATATACCAGGCTGCTCTGAGCCCCATCCAGCCTGACCGTGAATGTTCCCAGGAATGGGGCATCTACCACCTCTTTGAGCAGCCTGTGCCAGTGTTTCACCCCCCTCATCATAAAACATCTCTTTCTTGTATATAGTCTGAATCTGCCTACTCCTTGTCCTGTTGCTACAAATCCTCCTGAAAAGTCTGTCCCCGTCTTTAAGCTCCCTTTAAGTACTGAAGTTCTGAGATGCCTCGGCAGGCAAGGGGCGCTTTACCCGGTAACATCGGTACCAGGCCGGGCACCCATGGAGGGGGCGAGGGCAGCTTGGTGACCAACAACTCAAAACCCTTTCAGTGAGCATTGACGACGTCGGGAAAGCGCAGGCAGAAGCGTTTAGAGCAGGGACAACACGAACAACACCTCTCCAAGAGTGACCCACACCCCCAGCGCCCCCGCCCCGCCGGCTCCACCCCGCTGCGCTGCGGCCGGGGCGAGCCAGCCCTGCCAGCGGGGAGGAAGAGGAGGGATTTCACCTTTCCCAGCCCGGCCCGCCTCTCCAGGTGCTCGGTGAAGCAGGAAGCGGCGGCGGTGCCGGAGGGACCCGCGCCCGCCTCGGGGCCGGGCCCATGCAGGGAGATGGGTGCGGGCCGGGCGCTGGCCGCGCTCCTGGCCGCGCTGCTCGCCGCCTCGGCGCAGCTCGTCCAGCGGCAAGGTAGGCACGGGGGAAGGGATGGGCCGGCTCCCTCCACCCCCACCAGGCTCAGCTCCCCCTCTCCACCACCCCCACCCTCGGTTCCCCTCCACCCCGACCCCTCGGCTCCCCGCCACGCCCGGTGTGCGGCTGAGCCCGACCTCGCTTGGTTGGCCGCACCGTAGGCGAGAGACCGGTTGCTCTGCCTTTATCGCCGTGTGCTGCTGCTGATTTAATAACTATTAGTTTTTAAAGGGGGCGGGAGTGGGGAGAGGGTGGGGTCGGGTCGCATCCGTAGCGTTCGTGCGGTGGGACGTTCAGTTTCAGCACGTTTCGTCTGCGCGTTCCCTTTTCTTCCTCTGAAAATACTACTCTCCTGCCGGAGTGTTGATTATGCAAATAACTTCACAAAGTCCTTTTCCCTCGGCGCCAGAGGGGCAGCTGAATTCTCTTCTTAAGGAGGAGGAGCTCTCAGGACCGTGTTCTGTGTCGGATTGTGCAGTCCTGTGAACTTTTCAGCAAAGAGAATATTACTTCTGTAGATCAATGGATGAACTGTAGATGCAGGGAAATGGAATGGCTTGTATGGCCAGTTGGGTCAGACAGTTTAATGGGGGCTGCTGCTCACTGTCATCTCTGCATCTCTTGAAATTCCTGGATGCTTGATGCAATCCCATGTATCTAACTCATGAATAATTTTCTTAAATCCTGTCTGCGACCCCAAAAGAATTCCGGTTATGAACACAGGAACAGTGTGTGGGGTTTTCCTCAATTTCCAAAGCTCCTTGATTGCAAAAAAAAGCCCATCCTCAAATCTAAACAGTCTGTTTTTTTTGCTGTTAGTAGTCCTGATAAAGGCTCTTGAAGTATGAGTCCTTCTGTACAGAATAGCTGGTGTCCCTGGGAATAACCAAAGGAGTCTGATATGAAATTTGTGCCTTTTAAATATTTCTGTTACCTTTAACTGCTCTGGTTCTACTGAAGTGGGGATCATGCCATTCTCCCCATAAACAAGACAGTCTAAATATTGACCATGAAACTGAACAGCCCTGAGGTTTAAGTTTCAAGCTTAGTCTTTTAAATAAAATGTTTGCGTTTAATGTATTGCCTCTGTGTTGAGTGAATGACAGCTATTTGCCTCTCAGAGCCTCTCCAAAGGAGAAAGACAGAATATTATCCTGTAGTTAACTGTGTTTCGTTTCCAGAGAGAACAAACATTTAGAACCTTAGATGGGTCAGCACTAGGAGCGGAGGAGATAGACTTTCCAAGAGACTAATCTAGAGGAACCAGGGGGAGAGAGCTCCCTATCCACTGACCTTGCCCTGGGCAAATCCTGAAGTTGTTCTGTGAAGCAAAGTTAGTAACAGTGAAGTTGTACAAAGCATCACTGATAGACCTAGTGGTTTGCTGCCACTGATGGTGGCCCCTCATCCTACCTCCTTCAGTGCCTTCCTTTCCAACTGTGTGTTTCTGCCTTCTGCTCCATCTCCTGCAGAAGCACCGCTGCTCCTGTGTGCCAGGTCCTCTGTCATCCTCTCAAACTCTCTTAACTTGATGCTTTCCTCCTCTTTGTGAATCTCCAGTCCCACAAAAAGGAGGTGGCTCAGTCTCAGCTGCACTAGTAGCATGGGTTGGCAAGCTGAAGGTTGCGATGGTGTGAGCAGGAATGGTGCCTTCACAGGTTTGTTGGCAGATTCACATGCCTAGTGTGTCCTTAATTCCAGTGGGAGCTGCTTTTGTTATTGCACAACCAAAACTGTAGTTGGAACATGTACCAGAGCAAAGGCTTGTCCCAAAAGCTCAAGGTAGCTCTGGTTAAGATTTTTCCCCACACCCCTATGTAGTTTGTCATTTTTAAGGAGTTCCCTTTGCCCTGGTACTGACGGCGGTACTGGCTTTGCTGTTGCTGTGTTTTGGCTGCAAGTTGCAGCTACCTCTCTTTCAACAAGGCCAGGTTTAGGCTGGGTGTGCACATGGGCTGCGTATGAGGCACACGTGCCACTTCTTGGGAAGTGATGGTGCTCCAGTGGCACAGCTACAAGTTTTGCTGAGCTCTAAAGCTGTCTCTTGTCATCCTTGATGAAGTCTGTTCTTCTCTCGCCTTCTCCATCCACCTCTTCCCAGCAGGGACAGTGTTACAGTGGTGTTCCTACCATCCTGTAGGAATGTGTGGGTCAGGCGTCGCTGATCACGTTGTATTCAGAGGAGCTTGTGGGTTTTCTTGAAATGCAACCTTATGTATCATGTAAATTACCAAATGAAAGACTGGTTAACTTATAGCTGGAAAACTACAGAAGGAAGTATTTGGTGTGATAGCTGTGAATAGACATGGGAGTGTGAACAAAGTTTTGCATATCTGACCTTTGAAAATGCGTTTTCCAACTAAAAACATGTTACTTTGAAGCAGTAATAATAAAGTTAATTGGATTTTTATGCTGTCTATGAAACATAAACAAATATTTCAGGTTTAAAATATCCTTATAAATGTGATAAAATCTGCATTTGTGTTTAAAATGCCATTGTTATGAAAAGTGAATTTTCAGATAGTGCCATGTTGATTCTTGCTCTACCCTCCAGTTAACTTTTTCTTGGCAACTGACTGGTTTGAGTGTGTGTCAGTCCTAACATGTAAAGCTGCTTCCTTTAATAAAATAAAAAACCCCCAAGCTGTTAGCAGGGTCTTTCTGCTGTTTTGACAGAATAAAAATAACCAGCCCGTTTGTCCTCCTCTGAAAGTCAGTGAACGCTGGATTATTTCCATTGTGAATCTCCATTTTCTCATTCCGTTGAGACCTCTCCTTTTAAGACCACAATCAATGGGCTGAGTATTTGGCTGTAACATTTGTTTTTGGTTTGCCTCATGCCATTTTCAGTCTGAAGTGGTTAGTTTTTACTCTCTAGAAAATAATGTGTTTATAGTAAATTGCTTGCTTGTAGTGTGTCTCAATTCTGGTGCTACTACCTTAAATTCTCCACCAGAAAATACCCTTGATTTTTTTCTCAATTCTACTTTTTTCGTGGGCTTGAGATGTTTGTTTTTAACAGCTGAGCCTTGTCTTTGTGTGTTTTTCATTCATCTATAAGTCTGAAGGCATGTAGAGGTAATGTGAAGGCCCAAGTTGGTACGTGAGATGGTGGTAACATGAAAATATTTGAAGATTAATACACTGAGGTGACCTTATTGTCCATAGCAGTACAAATGACCACTAAGCTGAGTGCCCCCACTAGAGCTCCTCAGTCGGGTTGTGGTCTCTGGAGTTGTGTGTGACTGAAGTTTCTCCAACAGCCCTACTCTTGGTCAGGAGTTTACTTATATGCAAAACTGAAAATACCTACAAATAGCAGCCACTTGGCTGAGAAGTGGCCCAAGAGAGGAGAAACATGATGTGTCCTGAGCCTGGCTCCTTAGCTGGCTGGCATCTTTTTTGTGCCTGGGGTTGTCATTTGATGAGCTGTGGTGACTCATCAGCCGAAAAATAATTAAGGGAAAGCAGGCTGAAAAGGATCATTCTTTTGGCATTGGCTCAAGGCAAAGGACTAGCCAAGGCAGAAACCAAGTGGAAGGACTGGAGGCTACAGAATCTCATGTTCAGAGTACCACCATGAAGCTGTGAAATGGAGGAAATTCTTTGTTAGCTAGAAGATTGTTCTCCTCTCATTTTTATTGCAGCTTCTGTGTGTTGTCTTCCTACATTGTAATGAGAGTTTCTAGAGAGAAATCAAGGTTTACTCTATGAAATAAAGGAAGGACCTTTCCCCTGCCTGGTATCAGGTGTTGTTTAGGTCAATTGTGTTCAGGGTTGTTAATTGCTTATATGAATTGTCTTATCTTTAAATAATATTGAAATAGGAAAGAAAGTAGGAGGATAACTACAAAAAAAGAAAAGCTTCTGATGTTTTGAAATATGTAACAGCAGTATTTTCAAAAGCAAATATTGCTGGGGCTTGGACTATGGGTATAGTCCTTATCAATAACAGGTTAATTGTTATTTATGCAAGTATATGTTAAATAAAAAAGCTGTGGAATCCACAGCTGCCAAACCCTCAGCCTTCGGTAGAGGCTGAACAACTTTGCACTTATTTCATTCCAGAAATATTTCATATTTGAAATAGCATGAGAAACCATTGTTTGCTGAGAACAAAGTCAAGAGACTTTTGGCTTTACCTGTGTTGACTGTGAGTGTCAGGGATATGCATTTGCAAATCAGTGTAGGTGAAGTAACCCTTTTCTTCTTCATCAGTTTCTCTATTGATTACGTTCTCATTTGCTTTTTTGTAATTGCTGATGGCAAAACACGACCTTCTTCAGGTTCTGGGCAGTGATAGCCTAATGCAACACAAGAGCAGTGAATGTGTGGAGTTGTAGCCCTTTGTGTTGTGGTGTCACTGGTGGTGCTGGGGTTTTGCTGGGCAAGGCCCTTCTGCTGTCTTCTGGGTGTCCCTTTGAGCTCTCCCTTTGGATGTTTTCTGGCCTTGGTCTCCACACCAGAGCTCCTAGAAAGACTGAGTTGCAGCAAAGTATGTGTTAGGCTGGAGGATGTGGGGAAAATGGGCTCAGATGCCAGTTTTGATCTCAATGGGCTCTTTTTGGCTTAGTCTTTTAGGTTTCTGTTAAAATCTTTTTCCAAATCTGCACTTTTAATAACTTCCGTAATTTATAAACCTTTGCCAGCCTGGGAGAAAGACTAAAGGTACCACCTTAACAAAGCACTTCCTGCAGTTTCTGGGATATCAGTTCAACTCACTGATGCTGCCTGGGTATCCCTGTCAAACTGCAGCTCTGGAGTGGGCAACACACCCCCTTACCAGCGTGGTTTGGTGACAGAGGTGAGGGTTTGCTGCCTGCAGCTGAACCTGCCTCATGTGGATAGTATTGATAGCATGTCCTGGAAGACCTTCAGGAGGAGACAGCTGAAGAATTGTGACATAATGTCTAGTAGATACACATTTCATGTATGTTAGTAAGGTCTAGTCTGCTTCTGAGTGCCTGGGCTGCCAGTACTGCGGGAAAAGTGATTATTTTTTCACTATGACTCTTGTAACAGGGGAAAAAGTCTCAACTTTGCCTGTTCTGTTGGACCTGTTTTAACAACTGTCCCCAAGGACACCATGGGGCAGCTGCTTCAAGCTGTGCCTTTTGATTTCTTGTGGAACAAAGCGAGTGTGGTTACTTGATGTCTGGGAAAACTCTTACTTTGGGAGGTACTGTAGCACTGACATTTTGGAGTTGGCCCTGGCTTTTCTGGGCCCCTGGGCGGAGCTGAGAGAGCCAACTTTGAGGAGTGAAAAGGGATGATCTGAAGTTCCTCAGACCTGAGAGACAAAGAGCTGACGGCAGGATGTTTGGCGTGGGAGGGACCCCTGATTGTGAAATGTGCTTTTACACCTTTGTTAACCGGAGCCAAGACTGAAGAGCTGCTCAGACATGCTCCAAGATGTTGCCCTCTTGCTGGCTTACATCAAGGTAGGAATAAACTGCGCAAGCAAACACCCCTTTGATCAAGGGAGGTTCCTGCAGTGGCTGGTGTGGTATCAACATTCCTTGAGCCAGTGCGACATTTGCTCGTAGAGCTGTACAGACTCTGTGTCGTGCATTTTGTGCGTTGTGTGTGAGCTGGTGGTCAGCTCGCAGTGTTCTCTGAGCTCTGTGTCTCACTTCTACAGCAGCAGCGGAACTTCATATCTGTAAAATGGTAAGTCAGAAAAGGCAGCTCAGAGACAACATTCTCCATTACATAATTACAGCTCAGCTTGCCAAATCCCAAAGTGTCTGTTTTTGTGACAATCAGAGCTTCTTTTAAAAAATGTCTTCATCATACATTATACGAGTGTCTTAATTATCTTCCAAATTATCTTTCTTCTTGAGAACAGGTTAGAAATATATAATGCCTTTTTTTTTTTAATTTAAGTTATTTTAAGTCTATAGGTACTTTATTCCTATGACATGTTACAAAATTAACAACTTTTGAGTGAGCAAGCTTGTTGGCCTGGGGTGCTAACAGATCTTTTCTGGTGAATTGTGCTGGAATGGTTTGTAACATCACCATGCCAGAAGTGTCCACCCTTCCCTCCCTGATGAGGAGGGGAATGTGTGACATCTGCCTGCTTTGCATCCCCATCCTATCATTTTAAACAATCAGGGAAAATTAGCAGGCTGTACTCTGATGTCTGAGGAATGGATATTCTCCCCCAGGTGCCCTCTCCTGAGATGTGGCTGCCAATACAGCAATTGGCAGCATCTATCTGCAGGAGTTTACAAGCTTTGCAGACTTTATTGCTTTAGTTTTCTGTGTGATTCCCTGAAAGCAATCCTTTCACAAAGTATGGACCTCGTATCTTAAACAAGCGTGGTGTTGGAAGAGGAGTGCAAATATAAGGAGATCATCCTGCAATGTAGAGAGTAGTTAGTTTACACTTTAAATGTAAAGAGAAAACTTGATTGCTTTGTGATTTCAGCAACATGCATGCAAGAAGGGTTGGCTGTAATTTTTAGGTGATGCTTGTGATCTTCCATTTGCTGCTCTCAACACTGTTTCATAGGTGAGAGGAGTCCAAACAGTGTATGGGTCCCTGACTAACTTTGCTAAGGGATGGAAGGCAGTTACCTGGATGGACGTTACAGGTGAGATTGGAGGAGTAGATGATGCTTGGGCAACTGGGTGCTGCAGTTAACTGCAGAGTTGGAAACAAATTGTCAAAGAAGTCAATAAGAGAGGTACAAAATGATCGAGTTGGCAAAGCAGGGAGATGTTTACTCTTTTAAATATTCTTTGCTGTGTTGTTGGCAAATTCAAGTGAACCGTGCAGTGAATTGTGTTGGTGGTGGTGCAGAAATTGATGATCAGTTTTTTTTTTTGTTTGTAAGCATATCTTAGCTGAGCCATTGGGGTATTTGTTCGGGATGCAGGAGCTTGAGCCAGTGGTCCCCATCACAGAGGAGACAGCCTTGAGGTCCCCTAGCTGGGAGAAAGGTGTTTGGGATGGATTGCTCTGAACGTGCCCTGCTAATGCTGCTGTCTCCTGATCTGATGCTAATCCAATAGATCAGGGTAAGGAGCTGGTTTGCTTTGGAACTGAAATAGTTCAGATTATGGCTGGGTTACTCTGTCGGTGAGTTGTATCCCTTCCTTCCCACCATCTCTTGCCGTAGATTATGTGTAGTGGAACAACTTCAGCAGGCTGTGAGTGTCAGGCCTGCAGGTCAGCATCCCTGAAAGGGCTCAGAAGAGGTGGAGAGCTTTTCAGGAGAGCCTTCCAAGCTGTAGAGGCAAACAGCATCCTGGTGCTATCCTTGTCCTGAGGTGGTGGCATTTTATGCTGCGCTGAATGAGTGTTCTCTGGAGAGGTGTGTTGGCTGCATGGGTTCAGATCCCCCTCGGGCAGGACAGGGGTTTGGATACAGGCATTTCATATCCGCAGTGAGTGTTGCCACTACTAGTCTTCTATAGCAGCCTGTCTCCTCCAGCTGCTGCCAGCTCATGAGTGGTGTCTGAGTCAGCCCCATCCAACTGGTTTTTGTTAAAGATGGCTCTAGTGGAACAAGCCCGTGATTTAACCAGAATGAGAAAACCAACAGTAATTTTGAGATAAATTAACATCTGAGATTTTGTTGGTGGTGACTCTTATGGGTTTTTTTTTTCCCTTGGTCTGTCTGGGGGGTTTTTTTGGTTGTTTTAATCCATGCAGTCAAGTCACGTGAAACAATCCACAGATCCTTATGGATAAATTACTGCAATAAAGTTCAGCTGTTTAGCAGAAACTAGTTGGACTCTGTTCTAGCTCCTGCTTTGTTTAGCAAGGCACTGTGCATAGCCATAAAAACTGCTGTTCTGCCAAGTCCTTTGCTTGTACTTACTTACACACACACTCTGTGAATGCCACTGGCTTGACTACTCACCAACTGTCTTCTACGTTGCATCCCCCTCTTGTAAAGGAAAAATGTCCTGTTGACACTTAATTAAAAATACTGTAAGATTAGTGTCAGGTGCAAACACAGTAGATAAATTTAGGCTAAGCTCTTTGGAGGAATCCAACTTGTTTTACACTACGCAGTTTTTTTTCTAGCCCCAGTGGGAGAGCTCTGAGCATTGATGAAAAGTTTAGAAATATCATACTGTTGGAAAAAAAGCTAGCTAAGGGGTGTTTGTACATTACTCTGGTGATAAAGGGGTGCTGTGATGAGACAGCTGTTGTGAAGATGTGTTCTTAAATGAGCATGAGCAGTAGAAAATTCCAGCTGTGGCAGGGAGGGTGCAGACTGAGATTAGGGCAGTTGAAGAAATACCCAATGGAAGTGGCAAAACTGTAATTGCTTAGAGGAAAAGAAAAATAGGGTGAGATCAGCTGTCTGCGTCAGCCTGTGAACCAGCTCGGGCCTGGAGGCTTCATCTAACCCAACAATTTCATTGTTGTGTAGACAAAGACGAGATCCAGCTTGGCAATGCTTCCTTCTGTTGGTTTGGACATCCTGTGTGTGTCACCCTGTGCAGCAGCAATGAGGCATGGAAATCGCTTCTTTTCAAGAAACGTGCCCAGTTACTGATAATCCTAATAAAAAGGCATGCAGTGGGAATCACAGATAGAGACAGATTAGTGTGAGTCATGAGGAGACTCATTTGTGTTTATAAAAGCTCTCCAATAAAGGTGCTCTTTAAGTAGTCTCTCTATTGTGCTGCTTGTGTGTGGCTGTAGTTTTAGGGGTTTTAGCCCTTTGGTCATTCATTTTTAGTGACTGATATACTTGCTGCATGATTCTTTTATTCTCTTTTTCCTATGTAAATTGAATTTGATAGTCTAATGTAGCTTAGCACATCTCTAGCTGGCTACTGTGGACGTTACAGCACTACACTCGTATTTCTTGGCCAAAATTATGATCCATGGAGTTTCATCTGTGAAAGCTGTTTGTTTATGCAATAAAGGTGTCTGTCCTCATGTGGGTTTCTAGCAGACAGCTTTGCTGTGCTTAGTTTGGTATAGATCTGTATCCTTGTTGCCTACTGGGATGAGGATATATTGATCATTGCAACACTTGAGGGGTTTTGGGCAGGTCCTGTTTAGGAAAGCTGAGGCATGGGTCACATCTATACTGCAAAGTGATACTGAGCTGACAAATATTTTACACTTTTGCAGAGAGATCAAATGGAGAATGATTATAGGGTCATGAAGGCAGCAAGAGGAGAGGGAAGGAGGGGAAAAAAAGCCCAGGGTCTTTTGAGGGCTGGGAAAGATGATGCTTTGTTTTGACCCTTATAGGAAGGCTTTGCTTATTTCAAAATGTTAAAAATTTCTGTTCCTTGGTTTCAGCTCAGGGAGTGAATTTGTTCTGCTTACACTTAATCCTCATGACTAAAATTCTGAGCCATGCACCACGATGTGGTGCAGAAGTGCTGGTGGTCCTGGTGTGTTTCTTCGTCCTGCCGGGTTGGTTGTATGGCTGTGTTGCCCCAGGTATGGGAAAAGGAACAGTGATAAGTGTTTGACTAGAAAGTTAGAAACAGACTTTTCAGTAATATTTATGAACTGTAGATGAGTATGACAATTACCATATGCAAGGAAGAAGCCTCTTTTGTCTGTAATTATTAATTATTGGTATTATGCTGTTAAACACTTCATATCCAGATGGCTTAAACATCAGAAAAATTATGACCATCATGGTCAAAGGTATTCTGTGCATGAAGTGTCATAAATAAAACCCCCAAAAGAACCCAAAAAGTGTCCAGTAGTGTGGGAAACAAAACTCAGGGCTAGGTTGGAAGTAGTTGTTTCACTTTCTCCTCTGAAGACTGCTTCCTCCTGAAGAACGAGGAGGAGCAGCACTGATTGTTTGCTTGGCTTTACTCTCATTTTCCCCACCCCATGGACATTGCCCCTGCAATTGTCCCCTGTGTGCTTGGAAGTCGTTTCACAAGGTGGTTCCTGGGCTATATTGTCACCTTTTTTATTTCCTCAGGAAAACCCAGGTTGAAAACCTCTGCAAAAGCATTGCTAAGGCAAAGCCCCAGACATAAAGTGTGCCAGCATTTGGAAGAGGCAGGAGAACTGAGTACAGGCTCTCAGGTTGGAGTACTCTCCCATCACTTAAAAGCTGTAAGAAAGTTCCTCAGTGACCACGTTCTCACTAATGGTATTAGAGGGTTGTTAAATGTGTGGTTAAAAGCACATGCAGCAATTTTGCAAGCCTCAGTGGTGTTGGGATTTTCATTTAAAGCCTTTAGTCCTGAAGGCAAATAGGTGAGGCAGTTTCAAGGGCTTGCTAAGTCTTCTGCCTCCAGGCTTGTGTAGAAAAGCTAAAAAGGCTGCAAAAAGGGTCAAGACCAACAAAACTCAAATAAAAGCATTATGAGATGTCTCTTTGAGTACTCTACTCTGCCCTACTCTCTTTAGCCATGAGATTTTTTGTTACCTGGTGTAGACAAACCTGGAGCTGCAGTGTTCCCAGTGGCAGGGAGGGCCAATAGCCCATGCTGACTGCTCAATCCCTGGGGCTTTGCCAAACGTTGCCACAAAAGTCAGGCCCTGCAAAACCGTGTAAAAATCAGGAGTTTTTTTTAAACCTAAACAGGGAGGTTTTGTGTGAAATGGAGTCACTAATGCAATAAGCTTCTCTTTGCAGCTGCAGTGGCTGAAGTTTTGAGTTGGGTGGGTATGTATGTTAAGGGTTTCTGGTGTGCTCATCTGCCATCGGAGGGCTCTGCTGATCAAGGGTCTCTCAGCCTCGCTCCCCACAACCCTCACCAGGTGAGCCCCCAGGTCTCTGGGCTTTGGCCAGCATCCTTACTACTGTGGCAGTAGCAGCTGGCATGGACCATGCTGGTGCTCAAGGGATGGCAAACAGGTGGACAGAGCCTGGGACAACCTGCAGATGTGTTTTGGTGAGCCAGTTGTGCTCCTAAACCTTCCTGGCGTGCTGCCTGGCAATGGGAGTAGCTTCAGAGACTCCCTCAGGGTGCTGGACTGCTAAATTTGCCAGGGTAAATCTTTCTTGGGGTTAATGAGCAAGAGGATTCCCAACCTGGTGAATGGGCAGAGCTTTGTCATGCAGCCCTGTGTGATGTCCCTCTCAGGGAACAGACATTTTTAAACAGAACTTGGAGTAACCTTATTTCTAGATCTGTTATTGGTTTTTATATACATAATTTTTTTTCATGTACACTGGAAACACAAGTGCTGTGGACACTGTGACTTTGTCTTCCAGACACTGAAATAAGGAAGAGGGAGCAGTGAAAACAAGTAGCAGAAAACTTGTTGACTGACCTGTCCTCAGATTTTCATCTGGGGCTGGGCTATACGGTTGACTTCAATGCAAGCTTTACTTGTTTCAGCCAAGTCTGGGCTCTGTCCTTGCTAGGCATCCAACTGGTGCTAATAATTTTTTTTAATCATCTTGAATGTCCAGTCAGTGCTCCTAGGTGGCTTATATTGTGTATATATTTTTAAAAGACAGTTGAGTTTGATCTGTTTGTTGATAAATGGCTACCAATGAAATAAAAGATTATTCAACAAGCAGTTTATTCTGTGGCTCCAGTATTTCCTGTGAGAGCTGCTGCTGCAGCATCTGGTAGTGCTTGAGGATGGGTTGAAATCTGTGAAGTGTTTCTCAAAAAATCTAAATCAGTGATGGTATCCAAGGAGTTATCCAAGCACACATGATCCATCCCAGGCCACAGATGCCTTCAGTGCTGGTGAGGGGCATAGCGTGGACATCCTGTACCTTCAGAGAATGAGCTGTAAAATGTGGGGAGGGTGGGAGAGGGCCATGACCGCATGTACAAATGTCTGTTGGTATGTGCTTTTGGTAACGCCTCATCTGGTCTGCAGTAATTGTTGATGTATACCCAGAGATTCACCTGTTCCCATTGTGTGTGGTTAAAGTTGAGGCTTGTTTCGTTGTTTGGCTGCTGAATGAATTTCCTGAATTGAGTCATGACTTGGTGGCTTGCCTTCAGAAATGAAGCAGGCTGTGTGCTAACAGACTGAAAACCAGTCAGGAGAACAAAAGCTTGAAAGGCATAACTGAGCTCCTTTTAAAAATGTGAAATGAATTACACTGTTGAGAGCAAACTGGAGCAGAACTGGTTCTGCACAAATTCCCTGTGTACCTCTCCTGGGCACATGCAGCAAGTGTGTTTCTATGTTGTCTGTGCTGACCGAGCCAAGACATTTTCTGTTGGTGCAACACCAGAGACTCCTGAGAATGTGGATGCTGATATTCCTTTGGACACTGTGGCATCCATGGGGATGGGTGGATGGAAAGGCTGGTGTTCCTCATACATGCTACTAACAAAACACCTCTGTTACCTTTTATTTCTTTTTTAGCTTCCTTCACCATCTCTCTTCATAAAATGGACAACACCACAGTTACAATTAAACTGAGACCTGGTGTTTTTTCAAGCTGTCAAATTCTCATTAAAAATGTCATCAGGCCTGAAGTCAAGATAAAACCTGGGGACAATGTGACTTTTACATTTACTTGTACTACTCCAGAGAAGTATTTCATCATGGAAATTCAGAAAAATATTGGTAAGATGCAGATTTTTACTTTCCCCCCAATGATAATTTTTCTCCAGTAAAACCACATACCTTTTTTCCCTGTTATGTATTAACGTATCCACTGTAATCTTGAGTAAGAGGAAATCTTTGAGCACTGATAAATAACCCTGAATTACTGAAACTGTGCAATTTGAAGAAGTCTATATTGCAGCTGGCAGAATTAACGTTCACTTGGATGTGTTGAAAACAGTTAAATGGGAGTTAGTTGCACCAATTCCTTTCTGCCTTTCTTTTTCCCACAGTTTATAAACCCACCAAAGGGTCTTTTTTTTTTTCCCTGTCAGAAGCCTCTGAACACTTACAATAATATATTATGTATTTGATGAACAGCTTGAGTGTGTCTATAAGGACAACAGAAACATTGAAGATATGCATATGTTTCTTTATATTTAATGAATGTTATTGAAGTCAAGAAACTGAAAATTTGGAAGTGTAACTAAAGCTTCATTTGCTTTGAATGTTTTCCCTGGTGTATGGACTCTTTAGTGGCAGGAACACGTGCTACTTCACAACTAGATCCCAAACTTCATTGGGCATTCAGTCTTTAGTAATATCTTCATTATTTTTGGAGTGGTGTTCAGGGATAATTCTCTTTGTGTTTTGGATTTTTATTCATATGATTCATGCAAATAGTAAGGCTCACAGTATCTCATGATGTATTTGCAAGATGCAGTTATGATATTTCTTCTTTTAAGTTGGAGCCTAGACATAGATTAAAGCATGCTTATTTTGAATGCCAATCAATCATTAGGACTTTGCAGATTAAAGTTCTCTAGGTTCTCCCCCAGTATTCTGGGACAGTTGTTTTTGTTGTTCATCTGGGCACCAAGGGAACACAAATATAGTTCATTGCAAGCAGCAGAAAATTTAGCCATGAATGATTTGACAGGAATTCTCTGAGTGAGATGAGATAAAATGGATTCTCTACATCTGTGATTTCCAGCTCTCCTGACACTGTGTTTCTCCCTTTTGCCCATTCAGACTCTACCCTATTCACTAAATACCTTCTAAATTCTTCAGCAAACAAGGCAGAATACGGGAGACAATGAAACCCTTCTGTTAGTCAGCCTGACTAAAGCAGGTTTATCCTGTCTATTCTGTGGGAGACCTGTTTGCAGACAACATGTGACCATGTCACAGGAGTGTCTTTTAGTGCATGTAGAAGAAAAGTTAAGTGCAACCTAAAAGTTGTGAAAATAGCAAGGAAGGAGAAGTGTCAAATTCCTTGTTTATCTGAGTGCTTTCCAGAGTGTATTATGGCTCTTCTCTCTTTGCATTTAGACTGTGTGTCGGGCCCATGTCCCTTTGGAGATGTTCATCTTTACCCACCGGGGCTCCCTCGCCTTAACAGGACTTACATCTGGGACGTGAAGGCGAGTACAAAAGCTGGACTCGAACTAAAATTTTCTACCCCGTGGCTAAGGCAGATTGAACCAGGAGAGACGTGCCCAGATTTTATTAGCTACAACATCAACAGCTGTATTGATAAGGCCATGGTCAACATTGGCACCTTCTGCAGGAATGGCTCCGTGTCGCGTGTCAAGCTGCTCGGAGGAGTGGTCATGTCTCTGCACCTCCCATGGCACTCGCCTGTCACCACCTCAGGCTTCAACATAGCTAACAGGACTTCCATAAAAAGTAAGTATGGAGAGGTGTAATTGGGTTATTTAAACCTTTCTGCTCAAGCTGAGCTAGTTCTGGTGCTGCTGTCCCTGACTCCCTTCCTCTTCACCTTTTGTGGAAACTGTTGTATAATTTTTAGTGTGGTAAGCTGGTGCTCTTCTGGAGTCAAAATATCTTAGTTTTGTCAATGAATAATTATGAAAACTGTTCTGTTGCTGCTTTTAGTGCAGTGGAGAGGATCCAGCAGAGGGCCACAAAGTTATTAAGGAACTGGAGCATCTCTTATGAGGAGAGACTGAGCCTGCTTAGTCTAGAGACAAGAAAACTGAGTGGAGATCTTGCTAATGCATATAAACATCTCAATGGCGTGTGTGAAAGAGGTGGAGCTGGATTCTTTTCGATGGTACCCAGTGACAGGACTGGGAACAATAGCCATAAGCTAAAACACATGAAGTTCCACTTCAACATGAGGAAGAGCTTCTTCCAGCTGAGGCTGGCAGAGCACTGGAACAGCTGCCCAGGGAGGTCATGGAGTCTCTCTGGAGATATTCCAAACCCACCTGGATGAGTTGTTGTGTCACCTGCTTGAGGTGACCCTGCCTTGGCAGGGGGGTCGGACTGGATGGTTTCCCTTCCAACCCTACCAATTCTGTGATTATTCATTTCCAATCTCTTTAAACTTCCTAAAACTTTAACATATATGCTCTCTTGTTTTTGTGTGTTCAGCTAGGTGAGACTAGGTAGCATAATTAGAATGAGCCACGAGATTTTTTTTCTGGTTGCAGTGTGAAATTGGGTTTGTTTATTTTTAAATGAAGCTTCCTTAAATTCTGGAGCCTCAAACCAATGCCTCTCTTCAGGAGAGGCATGTGGGAAAAGGGGAAACAGTGCCTGGGAGGCACACAAGGCTGCTTAAATACAGTTATCTGTTTAAACCTGCACAGTAACACAAATTAATCTTCCTAAAATACCTGAAATATTATTTACCAATTAGTGGGTTATTTTGTGATCTCATGACAAATCCTCTTTTGGGAGCTGTTCATGCTCTGAACTTGAATTCAGCAATTGTTGCTCTCAGTTATAAAAGGAACCTGGTCCAGGTGCAAGCTTCTAGAACATGAGGTTTTTTGTGACTGCTGGCACTCCTTGCACTTGCACATCACCACTGGAGTCCTAGAGCGGGACCATAATCTCTGTGTACCCAACTTCACACTGCCAAGAATCATCCAAGCATAACGTATTACACAGACCCCACAGTTCATAGTCATGTTTTATCATGCCTATTTGAGCTCTTTGCTGCTGTGCTTTTGTTAGATTCAGGAGGTTTTTGGAAAGATTGCTCCATGCTGGTATAAAAGCTCACATCGTCTGTTTCCCAAAACCCTGTAAAGCAGAAGCAGTTGTCAAGTTTCCTGTTTGCTCTTGCAAAGTCAGGAGTAGAAGCAGGAACTAGGATCTTTCCCAAAGCCTGTCTGTCTGTATGCTTGAGAGGTTAACCCACTAAGCTGAAAATGCAGCATTAATATATTGCTAATCTTTTCTGTAATTGAAGACAAAAGAATTGAGTGTGTATTTCAGTCTGAGGGGTTTGTAATAACTAACCTGTAGCTGAAGTGGATGATCTCACTAAAAATAAAAATACTCTGCTTCTGGGATGCTGGATATGTCACTGTGTCTTCATTATTTGGAACTTATTTTGTATATTTTCTTCCCCCGGTCCCATGTTTTAGGGTTATGCATTATTGAATCCATTTTGGAGAGAGAGTCTTCCATCACCCTGATGTCCCCTAACTACCCACTGGGCTTTCCAGAAGACGAGCTCATGACGTGGCAGTTTGTGGTTCCTTCCAACATGAGAGCAAGTGTGTTTTTCCACAACTACAGCCTCTCCAACTGCGAAAGGAAAGAGGAGAGGGTAGAGTACTACATCCCTGGCTCCCTCAGCAACCCAGAGGTGTTCAAGCTGAGTGACTGCCAGCCTGCCAATATTGCTGGCAGTTTCAACATGTCCCTGCAGGGCTGTGATCAGGATGCCCAGAACCCAGGCATCCTTCGCTTGCTCTTCCAAGTCGTTGTTCAACACCCGCAGCTTGATGAGAGTAAGTACCTGCCTGCACCTTCTCATTGCTTTTGCTTGCAGGCACCTGGACTGAGCACCACAAGGGAGAGAAATATTCTTTGTTTTGTTATTTTCCTTGAACTTTGGTGCCTCTGTGAGTTAAGGTGGAGGGTTGCCAAGCAACACTGAGGCCTCTTTTACTACCCTTGGTGCTGCTGGCCATCACTACAGCAAGGTGAACAGTGATGCTGAAATTTGCAATTTGCAATGGAGTATGAAGCTCCAGTGTAGGTTTTACACTCTAACTTGCAAACAGGGGCTCCTTTCCCTTTCCAGCACCTGACTCATGTAATTGAGAAATGCCTTTAATGCCTGCAGTGTCAGGTCTTACATGTTGTATAGACAAAGCTGAGCTTTTCCTTCTGACTGTGTTACCTCTGAGAGTCTGATCAAGCTGTAACAAGGGACTGTAACTGCCCAGTTGGAATTGTTTAGGCTTATGAGCAGCTGCCTGTTCTCCAGTAAAGAAATCAATTTGCACAGTTTTACTTTCAAATGTAAGATTCAACATTTTAAAGACCATTCATAAAATGTGAGCCCAGTTTCCTGCTCTCTGCATGAGCAGTTGCACTTAACAAGGTGAAACCTGCTGTCATGGTAGGTAGCAAGAACTACAGCACAAACTGGTGACATGAGAGATGTCAGGCTGTCTCTGGATTACTAATGGCATCAGTGTGCCTTTCTTTCCTTCCTTTCTTCCCTCCTTTGAGTTTTATTTTGCTTGCCTGAACATCATCTAGTGTGAAGAAGTCACATTAGGCACAGAAGTCAGCAGGTAATATCCCCTACGTATTTGGATGTTCTTTGTTTCTTTCTCTACACTAAGAAAATAATTTCTTTGTTTGTTTTTCTAGCCCAAAATTCAGATTGGTTTAACACTTGTAATATTAGAGCCTTTATCTAAAAATAGAAATAAAAGGCCTGGCTAGATAACGAGCTAGTGATTTATCCTTTGACTTATCAGCTCTGACCTCAGTTCAAGGTGGAGGTTAAAAATCAAGGTACAGTCACTGCAGAAGAACAGGTGGAGAAAAGTTCATACTTGACAACCACTGCGACACGAGCTACTTAGAGGCTTTTAAAGTGATTTTAGAGGGAATAAAGTTTAAATGGCCTGTGCCCTAAAGTGATATATCCAGAAAGGATCTGTAGCATTTCACCACTGCAATCCTCCATTCTTTGTCTCTCCAGCCTGGCTCCATTTATGAACAGCAAATCCTCACGAAATTATTGTTAACAAAACTGTGTTTGTTTACATTTACTGTGTGTTGCATCTTGGAAGCTAGACAGAATGAAAACATTGTATTCAGTTAGTCAGCTTTATTTCCCTTCTGCTTTGGAAAACAAGATGAATTTTAATATATGGCCAGTAGACAAGACGATAATCACCTAAAAAATTGAAAACAGGTTGTCATTTCATGAATGAAATGCAAGTAATAAACCACTTGGATTTAAGAGACAACAGTGGTTTCTCTAGGGATTTTACAGGATTTCATGATTGATTTTGTAGTTATTTAAGTTCTATCAAAGATTCAAATTCAGCCCTCAGGTTGCCATCTGCAACGTTGCTCTTATTAAAAATGCATTGGTATCTGCATATTCTCAAAGCTTTCCAAACATTTGGGTATTCCACAGCTGTCTGTGGAGCTTGTCATTAAATAAGAAGAAAGTGTAGCTCTTTACAGTCACAATAACTTCTTGATCTAATAACCCTCGCTGAGTTTAGCTGCTGCAAGAAAAAACATTCTGAATAATGAGTAACCTTGTGGTGGGAATCCTACGTTCTGTGCTTGGTTGTGCCAATGACTTGTAGAATTTTGTTTGACCGCTTGCTTTTTTGTGTGTCTGATGTCCCACACAGGAGAAAGCTGTTTTATTCACATTTTGTGTGTAATGTAAAGATCCACAGTTAAAGCTAAAACCAGAAAATGAAGAGTAATAATAGAGTATGTGTGTGTGTATATATAATTTTTAAAAATTTTTCCCCCTGTCCTTTATACAGTCATGGAATGATTTGAGTCAGTAGGAACCTTAAAGATCATCCAGTTCCACTCCCTCCCTGCCATGGACAGGGACACTTTCCACTAGATCAGATTGATTTCTTTGACATCAGAGACATGTCTTGTTAACAGCATCAGGATGTTGTGTGGATCCAATATCTATCCTTCCATGACAGTCAATCTTTGTGAACTACATTGTGAGCCATAATCTTGCATTTTCTCCTCTTTCCTTATATTTCCTCCTCCCAGATGTTCTGAGTATTTTCAACTGCCCTTAGCTTAGATGGGAGAAGGTATTTGCCATTCCTGCTCACCCTCGTTGTTCCAACATGCTGTAGCTGCCCATACATGGGACTTAGAATTTGTTATAGCTGGAAAGGGGGAGGGAAATGGGCTTTGTGTGTGGAAAGTCTCAAAGATCTACATGAGAAGAGTGATACAATACTTCCCGAGTTTGTATTACATTGATGGAAAGTAAATATCTTAGAAATACATATAGAAATATACAGAAAAAGCTGTAGCAGCTGCTCATATGACGGGATGAGAAGAGCCGAAGTTGTGCTTTGCACCACACTGTGATTGCTCTGGGATGTTCCTCGTTGCAGATGTTACCCACCTGGTCGACCTGAGGAAGGAGCGGAACATGACTGTGACGATCCACTTCGAAGGGTGGCCCAACCACGTCCCGCCCATGTCTGAGCCCATCTGCCTGATCTGTAAGGACCCTCGCACCTGCGACCGCGTCTTGACGTTAGCCTCTGGCACCGCCTACAGGATCTCCTTTCTGTGCAAGGACTTGTCCCGCCTTAGGATCACGGCTGAAAAAGGCATAAGTATGACAAAAGTGGCTTGAACTTGTTTCCTAGGGAATGCTTTTGCATGTTTTCTCCCAGCGGTCAGCCAAACCTTCTCTCCCACTTTGGCTTTAAATGGATTGTGTCTGGAACCCACGTGTTGGCCAGATGGGTATGGTGAATCTGGAGTTGACCTTGTTCAGTACATCATTCTACCTTTGAAAGTAGAAACTGTGTAGCTGTTCTCAGAAGGGAAAGGACAGAAATCACCTAATAATCTTCTCACTGAATACTGCAGAATAGGGAAACTGAGCTTGAGACCTCTAAATCTGCCTGTGAAAATTCAGGATGAAGGTGGCCATCAAGAATGCATCTTGTGCTGTTTGCTTGTCCCCTTGGTGTAGGATTTTCCCAAATGCTTTCAACTACAGGTAGAGAAAGAGATTTAAAGTATGATCTGTACCTTGACTAGTCTGCAGCAGTGTTGCTGTCAGCAAGTGATACAGCAAAAGCAGTATCTTGAGTGGGGGACTTTGAATATGTTTGTGTCTGTTTGTTTCTTTGGTCTCCTGCTAAGGAGAGCTCTTTAAATACTAACAATACATGTTTGGATAAAGGTTACTAAGAGAGGATATTTTCTCAGGTAGATACTTGTGTGGGTCTGTAAGGTAAAACTGACAGTACTCTGTATGTGCCTGAACAATTTCTCTGCAAGAAATACACAACCCTTGAGATTTGTTTTTGTGATTGCAGGCTGTGTTGATCTTCAGTGGTGTCAGAGGAAGATCTATTCCCTTTCAGTGCCCAAGGCTATTATGCAGTTGCCCATTCAACTGCATAGGTTTTTTTGGAAGCTCTTGGCTCCTGATTTGATCAACATAGAAATTATGTCTCCATCCTTGAAACTTCAGCAACATGTCCCAGAGCAGAAGTGCAACACCAGCTACAGTTACCACATTGTTAGTGCCACCCCAGAGAGAGAACTGGATCTTGGTGTATTCTGTCCTGGTGGATCCATTGAAAAGATTCAGATGAGGAATAATATCACCATATCCTTAAAAACCTATGGTAAAAGATTCATCAATGAGTCTAACCATCAGGACTTGAAAATGTCTTTTGTGCCACATATTAAAGGTAAGGTGGTGAGTTTTATACTACTTTGTTGTGCAGTGATAAATCTCTCAATATGCTTATTAAAGCATGTATGGATACACAGAAATTAAGAGTTTGATTCATTAGAGTCTAGTCCTGGAGCCATTGCTAGAATCAGTCTGTATCTGAACCAGGGAGGTTGTTTATTTATGGAAGAGAGAAGGAACTTTGGACTCCAGGTACTGGATAGATGGTTGTGGGAAATTCTGCAGATACAACCATGTTTATTGTGATAATTACCGATGTAGAAGGGGAGGATAATGATCAAAACTAAGTTTTCCTTTTGTTATTCTCTTCCTTTACTACAGACGAGTGCACTTTCACTGTGAGTCCAAATCCAAAAGCCAAAGTTTACTTGCAGACTCCCAACTGGCCTTATGGTTTACCTCCTTACGTCTCCATATCCTGGTACGTCGTTGTGCCCAGCAAGCAAATTGCCCGCCTTGGGTTCTCCAGGGACCGCATGGGCATCGCCTGTGAGACAGGCCGTGCCTATGTCAACGTAAAGGAGGACACTTTGGGGGCGGAGGAGACCGTGCGCCGCGAGGACGAGCTCCTGCCCGACCCCCGAAACATGTATCACAACTTCTGGGTAAACGTCTCCAACTGCAGACCTGTGGACAAGACCCAGCTGACCTTGCAGTTCTGGGTGACTTTTGCTGACAAGCAGATAGGTGAGTCCTGTAAGGCTGTGGGGGTTTGTTTTCTGCTTGTTTGCTTGCTTTTCCTTGGATGGTGGGCCTCCTTGGATGTGGAGGCTTTATGAGATCCTGCCTTTGAAAATGTCTGTCCCTCAAAAACTTCTGAGAGTTTCATCTGGGTACTTCTGGGAGCTGGGGAGGAAGGAGGGGTTTTAATGTGGTGGGATTTTTTTTTGGGGGGGAGAGGGGTATTTCTGGGATTGAAGGGATGTAGGTAGTAAGACTAGTCCTCAGGTTTTTAAATTTCATTTAGCTTTTCTAATTGGAGATAGCAGACAGAATGTATAATAAGATCAAATGATGTTTCTCCTTTCCAAGGTCACAGACCTGGTGAACAGCTTGGGATTTGATTATGCAAACTTATTCTTCCTCACTTCATGTTAGCAGTTCAGTTAGTCTCAGTGTTCACATGAGCAAGAACTCTTGCCCAGGACAGGCCCTGACCATTTAGAGGAGAGTGGGCCCTGACTACTAACAGCAAAATCTGTGTTCTTGTTCTCTTTCACCTCCCTGAAACATAAATAGCTTAAAAAATGTGGCTAAAATAATTTCCTAATGAACTTTATGACTCCTAGAAAACCCAAGGTCAACACAGCCTTTGTTTTTCACAGGAAAGGATGTTTTTGAGGGGAAGTTGTTGAAATGTCACTATTTCTTCTGTTGAATCCTTCTCTGTTTCTTTCTGCCCTTTCTTCTCTTCCTTGCCTATTCAGCCAGAGGCGTGTGAGATGCTGAGGGTAAGTTTAGCAGTGCACCAGCTGTGTGAAACTCTTGGAAGTGGGTGAGTGGGTTGGGATTTTTGGTTGTGCTCCACTGCTAACTGCAGGAGTTTGTTGTTGCCTGGCCTCCAGCTTCTTGGGAATGGCTTGGGAATTCCTGCTCTGCAGGCAGCTGGTATGCATAGAAACTCTTGAGGAGGTTCAAACCCAGACAGCTTTTAGGAGAAAGCTGGGTGTTCTTTCTTTTGCTCAGTGTCCTTGTACCTTGTCTGTTTGCAGACCTAGGAATCATACTTGCTGTGGTGGCTGGGGCTGGAGTTCTCATGGCTATTGGACTGACTGTGTGCTGTGTTAAGAAGAAGTAAGTTCATAATTCAGCATGTGTAACTTAGCAGTTCAAGAGGCTTTTTTGGGAGAGCTACTGGGCCATCTGTTTCATGTGTTGATACAGATACAACCAGGGTCTAAAGCACGAGGCAGGCAATGGTGCTGGAAGTAGCGTGACTCCAGGAATGCTTCTTTACTCTAAACTGACTGACTTTAAGAGCAGAGCAGCATTCCTGGAGTTGTTACTTAACCTGCAGAGCATTGCTTACCTTGGCCTTTGGCTGTACTGTAAGGTGCTGGCTGGCCGTCAGCAGCAGTCCCAGCGACACGCAGTGGGCACATTCATTGCCATTTCATGTGTGACCCTATTCAAGTCTTTGTTCAAACAAGTTGTAAACTCACCCAGATATACCAAGAGCTCTCTTTGATTGACACAACATCAAGCAACTTCTCCTGGAGTTTGCACATCAAGTGGGAGCATTTTGCTATGCAATGAGCCCTTGGGGAGAGAACTGGGTTGTGCAGAGCTTACATGTGTAGCATTACTCATACAAGCAGAGTCTGAAGTCATTGATAGATTGGACTTTCTGATACATGTATTCTCAGTGCTGTCAGGGTGATTGGGTCCGGAAGCTGTAGAGCTGGAATGAATTTATGCAATATGGTGACTAGAGCCCTTATGAACACATTTTCCTGTCACACAGGAAGGGCTTTAAAAATACGGACTTAAAAGTCTTCAGTTCAGCCTTTGTTCTTTCTAGTTTAGGGACAGCCACTCAAGGAAGTACAATCAAGAAAAGTTCATTTGACTTTCATAGGGGACCCACTATCTCATGTTCAGTAACACTCAGCCGTGTTTTGTGAGGATCTAGTGGTCTCTGGGTCAGTGGATGTTGTGGGACTTGGTACACTGCAGAGCCAGGACCCCAGTGCTTGGGAGACCATTGCAGTTAATCTTGCAAAACTCGGGGTCAGAGGGCAGCAGTGGGTAACCAAGTAGGATGAAGTTATTTTCTGCCCTGTTAATAAAGGCATGTCTAGACTCAAGAGTCTGTTTTTCCTAAGGTTGCAAGTAAAGCCTTTAATCCAGATAGACTGCCTGACACTGTGTGGCCAGGATGGGTAAACAGAAGCTCTTGTTACTGAGTTCACACACACCAGATGTGTTGTTTTTGACCTGTTAACAATTTCAACTCTGTAACAGGAAGAAGAAAACCCAGAATCCCATGGTGGGAGTGTACAACGCTAACGTGAATACCCAGATGCCTGGAAAAAAAGGCATATTCACAAAAGGGAGACAAAACAATGAGTCTCATGTCTATGCAGTTATTGATGATGCTGTGGTCTATGGACACTTGCTGAAGGAGACCAATGGCTCAGTGGCTCCAGAAGTTGATGTGTACCGGCCTTTTGATGGACCCGTGGGTAGCTTGCCACCTTCTCCACCTCCGTTCTCCTTCAGAAAAGACATTAAACGCTCCTTGAACACTGGGGAGGAACCTCCACCTCCGACGGACACAGACCATGATACTTACACATTTGCTCATCAGAAATCAGGGCAACTGGAGGACAATGGAGATGCAAATGAAAAGGATAAGGGAGATACAAGCATGGCCTTGCTGGAAAATAAGGAACAGGATGGTTTAGCAGAGTAATTTTATACCAGGTATAGCAGTTTCCTGTGGAAACACAGGTGTAAGGACAGCGGTCTAGGGGAAAAAAAATACTGAAGAGGAGTGTTATTTTTAAATGTTTTGATGTGTTGTTTTGTGTGTATGTTTTTGGTTTTGTTTTTTCCTGGTTGTTTTTGGTTTGGTTTTTTTAACTTCAGCTGTTGATAGCTTTCAATTTTTAAGTGAACATTTATCAAACTCAATACCAGCCAGGACATTCCAGAACTGCATGCACTTCTGGTTGTGAAAGAGGTGCCAAAGATATGCTTCTGCTTTTTACTAAAGAGGCATCAGGAAAATTAATTTTTAACTACCAGCTTAAAAGCCATTAATAGTGGGGAGAGTGTTCTGTCCAGTATTTCCTCCTCTCAAAGTCTTTTGTTTGAGTGTTCGTTGGTGACTCTTAGACGGTGCTGTGTCACTGTCTCAAGGCAGCTCCGGGTCACACATATCTAAGCAATCTGCTAATATGTGAGCAAAGGAGGGGGCATTGGCCTTTCCACCACTTGCAGCTTGAAAATTCACCATGTTTAGCATGCTAGCGGCTATGCAGACATAGCGAAAGGCCGCGTATGCCTCCTGGAAGAGCTCCATGCCTGTAAAATCAGTGTGATCACTTGAGCTTGGGTTCTTCTGCTTCAGAAGATAAGTTAGGGGTTTTCTCTAATTTTCAACTGATGTCATCATACTTGGATTGCACCACATGAGCCCACACCAAAGACTGTTTTCTTGCTCTTGTAGAAAAAGACTTTCAGAAGTCTAAACTTCTGTGCAGATACATGGAACATTCACATTTTACTAATACCTTGAACTTTTGGTGTAAGTAAGAGTAAGGACTCAATGAAGAAATAATGATGTGGTCATTCAGCTGTTTACTAGTGCTTTTCACTTCACCTGTTACTGAGGATTAAAAAGCAGGGTAAAGAAAACTATTGTTTCCAGCAGGGGGTTTCTCTGAAATACAAAGAATGAAGTCTGAATTTAACGACAGTGTTGAAATGATGGTGGGGACAACTCTTGAGTTCTGGCAGGACTTGCAGTTCAGTTGTCTACCTGCCTTTGAAAGGCAGCTCTTGAGATCAGGTAAATAACAGAGGCCCCATTTTAAGTGCCTAGCTAGCATGGCCCTCACGCTAGTCTTTTTTAAACCTGTGCCTTTGAAAACATGAGGGTCAGGTCTTTGGGCAGAGGATTACCATATATAAAACAAAGCTGCCTTTTATTTACAAACGTCTGCCTTGCCCAGGTGTGCAGTTTACTGAGGATGTTTGTAATTTTGTGTGCAGCACTAGACTCAATGACTGGAGAATTTCTCTCCAAATATCTTACCGTGACTGTTTCCTGCCTAAGTGATACACAGAGGTGACATAAAACTTTCAGACAGTGTTGCATGACGTAATGTTAAACATGTAATAATGCTTAAAATCAAAATGTCTTTATTAGAAACCTTACTGTTTACATTAAGAAAATATGTGGATTTCTTCCTGTGTTAACTGTTCTGGCATTGCAAATGGACTATGTATTGGATCAAGTGTGGATATTTAACAGTGTGTACCATTATACTGCTTGGAGCCACTACAAGATTCAGTATAATGTCATACCTGGTGCAGCTTTCTATAGTGTATAGCAAAACACATGCTACCTAAAAGTGCCTTTTATTGTTTTCAGGTGTCTTCCTGCTCATTTTTATCACTTTTAATACAGAAATGTGGGTATTTCTAGATCTCTGGCTACCCACTGGGATCACATATTTCGAAGTGTACTGGGTCATTTTAATGTCCTTTGAGAATGTAGAGCTTTCTGCAGTGCTGGTTTCTGTTTTGCTCAGGTAACTGAATTGCCACAGTACATTTTTTTTATCAGAGCAGTCCAGTTGTGCATTTGTCTGGTCAATGTTCCTCACTTATGTTTTACTGAAAAGGAATGAGAAGCCTGTAAGAGAAAATCAAGGCTTTCTCATCCTCTGTTCATGCAGTTGCTTAGATGAATTTTTTTAGTTCATATTCTTTCTAACTAACTGAAGAAAACAGAATGGAGGTCGGGCTTTTGTTCACAACCTCTTGATCTTTGAGAACATGATGGTTGCTGACTGACATTATTATTTGTTCTATTTTAACTCAGCTTTTGGTACGGCATTACATGGATTTTCATTAAGAGAAAGTTGTGGAATAATGTTTTTTTAAAAATAAATGAAATATAATGCTACTGCCAGCAGAAGTAACTAGTGTATCTCTTCCTCGTGTGTGTGTGTGTGTTTGTGTGTGTGTGTGAACTCAGCCTCGAGTATTTTTGATGTCTGACTTCGTAGCTCCACCATCACCCGAGACAATGGAAATGGGTTTCCAGAGAATCTAGTTTCCTGGGATAATATACTGCTGACTGTGAGTGTTCTTTTTCTTGCATAACCAGTGATATGCTGTTATTTACAGTTTTTGAGGGCAAGTGTTTAGATCATTGAGGAGAAGGGTTGTAAAACATTTGAAGCTTTCATGTAAAAATTAATAGTTCGGGGCCTTCTCAGTAGGGTCACAATATTTATAATTTATTCACCTCCAATTGACACATACAGTTGAATTCAAAATTACTATCTTTTCAGGGATAATAGCATAGCAGTACGTTTCATGACTAGTCCTTCAGCCCGGAAGTGACCCTTATGAAAACATGTGAAGTCCATTTTGTTCTAAATAAAAGCTCATGGGATCAGTACGTACTGATTGCTCATTTGGTTATTTGGTTATTTATTTAGTTAGGGGCAAGTTTAATGCACATAGAAAATGGTGTTTGAATTCCTCACTACTGAGGATCCCAGTAATTGCTGCGAGTGAATTAATCACACCTACTCTTGGAAGACATAGGAAACTCAGCAAGGATCATCCAGCCCCTAGGCCCTCGCCAAAATTGCCACTTAATATGAATGTAAATGAAAGTGCTTATCATTTGTATCTTTACTGCAATTTGTGTCATTGTAGAGTAATCCCCATGCAGTGGACTTTACCTAAAAATGAAAATTTCCCAGCCTAGTTAACCATTTATTGAAAGGTGGGGGTCCATAGGAGGACAGCAGTTTTGAAACTCCTGGCCCCAATGTAATTTGATTTTGAAGAGCAAAGGGAAGGTCTGGACAATATTGAGCTATCAAAATACTCAGTAATTGCTTTGTTTTTGAGTAAGTTTGTGGATAGTCTAGTGCAATTTCCAGATAAATCAAGAGCCAAGTTACTGTTTTTTTTTTTTATTACGGCAAAATTTGTAGAGCACCAGTAGGAAATAAAAACGTGATTTTTGTTGTTGACACCAAACTAATAGTGAGACTTCAACTCCTTCACCCTAGGGGATGGGAAAAAAATGATGTTACCCTGAAGAAACTACCCAGGGACAGCTGTGAGTGTGACAGAGAATACATTTAAGTATGTGAATGTTGTTGGGAGAAAGCAAAACACGGGGTAACGCTCATCCGTGTACACATCCTCACCAGCCAGGCTGTGGTGTACACAGAGCTGGGAGAAAATCTGCCTCCCTGAAAACTTTGAAGCTGGAAACACACACACAAAAAAAATCTATAGGATTTATACTTTGACTATAAATGGCTTTCTACATCCAACTTAGTGATTGGTTTATCTTTCATAGAGTAGAGCTTCACAGCAGTTAGGTAAGCAATGGGTTACCTAATTTTCTTTGAGGAATTCTGGTGTAGAAAACTCATCCAGCCTGGAGGAAGGAAGAGTTCTTTTACAGAGACTTAGAAACTTCTGGCATGTTGTTCCATCAGCATAAATAAAGCATGGCAAATTGTTTCAATTAGCAACACAACATATAAAAAGGATTTTTGTGTGTGTGTGTGTGTGTGGTTTTGGCTGCATCCATTTCTGGTATTAAAGAATTGCTACACTGCTCCCCACAAACCAGGCTTTATGCCTCTGGGCAAGATGAATCTTCAAAACCTGAAGGAACTGCTTTGTTCCTTGTCACATTTTTATATATAGATATGTGTTTTTATGCTGGTGCAACCGCTGCAGCCACTCACAGCTGTAGAAACAGTGCCATGATGCATCCTGTCACAGATGCTCAAACACAGCAGTCCTCTGTCAGCACACAGCACCTTTTTTAGACACGAGGCTAGAAAAAAATGACCTCACTTTTTGAAAGGTGCTTTCTCAGAAAAGAATGAGAGAAAAGGTTTTGGTGATGTCCTGTCATCTTTGCAGCAAACCTATTTTTTTTTCTGACTGGAGGTTATTTGATTCCAGGAAGTATTATTTAGAAGCAACTAAATGTGCTTTCCCCCCCCCCTTTTTTAAAATTTATTTTTAATAAAATTTTAAAATTTAAAATTGAACTTTTCATTTAAAATTGTCTTTATTAAATATTACTTTTTCTTTAATATTCAATTTTTAAATTTAATCTATGTATTTAAAATTTCATTTTTACTTGTTGGTTGCCATTGTTGGTTGCTGGTTTCCCCCCCATTTTGGAGGCTGTGTCTTCCACTGGTCTGACTTAGGGAAACAATGGGAGAGATGAGGGTCCTCTTCCATCTCAAGGGTTAGCTCCTCAAATTAAACGGGGACCTGTTTGGGTGTTCCTTTTTCTGAGGAGCTCCAGGCATGGTTTTGCCTGAAGGTGATGTATGGACATCCTGAACCTTTGTCACTTGCCATGAAGGGGAAAATATCCCTGCCTTTGATCTTTATCTTAAGGGATAAAAAATGACAGAAAGAGCCTACACAGACAGCTTCTTCTGTACATAAGATTAATTGTGGCAAAGCAGCTATTAATTATGTGTGTAAATCTAATTTTCTGCACAGAAGAACCTGGCCTTAAATGAGCTTCACCACTTGCTCTCAGGACTATGAACTGTAGGCTCCTAAGCCCAATGGTTTTAGCATCTGCTTCAAATTCATCATCCCAAATGCTTTTTACTTAAAAGGTGGTGTGTGTGTGTCTTTTTAAAATAAAAGAGAATCAAACTCTGCCTTTGCACTTTGGGGGCACGACAGCCCAAAGCTTTCAATTTCAGTGTCCACTGGTACCTTCTTGTGAGGCAGAATCTATCAGTTACACTGCTTGGAAAATCAATGCAACTTCTGACATCCTCAGAAATTAGAAAAATTCTGTGATTAACATTTTTGTATAAGAATCATGATTTTAGTAAGATGAAAGTTCAAAAGCTTGAATATGGATTTCACATTTCGGTAGTAAATTAAAACTGTTCTACTTTGTGTCAAATCAAACCTGTTTAGATACTTGTGAATTCCTTTCCCAGCTTAATGCTTTACGCAGTCAAAAGCTTATAAAAAGTTAATATGTTTTCCCTTAGTTCCTTTAGTTGATGAGAGTTTATTTAATAAGTGGTAAACTCGTAAAAGTAACCAAAGGCATAATAAAATCTTCTAGTATGATTGTTCAGTGAATATTTTATAGGTTGGTCTTTCAGAGCAATAAAAAGGCAGCAAGCTATCAGATCTTCCTCTCTAATTTCTTTTCTTTGGATTAATGAAGAACAAATTTCTAAATATTTTTAAACCAGCCTAGCAAGGCATATGGGTTCATGCATGTGTTTAATACCCCAGAAGACAATTTAATCATTTTCCTCACTAGTCAAACAGCATAGAGAAATGGACAATTTACTATGTATTTGTGTATCCTGACATTGGGTACATTTGGCTGCTCAGTTCTGCAGGTCAAACTCCCACATGTTCTCCTTGGTTTTTTATGGCCACCTGTCTGCCTGGATTGTAGCTGGGAAAGTAGGGCTGCTGGACTAAGACCACTCAGCCTGCAGGGGTTGAACCATGTGTCAATGAAGGTGCTCCAAACACCGCTGAAAAGTGGATTTTTGTCAGCACCCCCTTTTCTGAAAGTTGTGTTTTCATGTCTTGTCTGCGTTTCTTCCCACACTCCTCATCAGCCAAGTTCAAGACAGAAGTCTCCAGAAACCAATTTGTCTGGTGAATGTCCTCTCAGTGGTGGGGTGCAATACATTTCTTACTCTAGCCTCACCTGAGCCTTCTGGGAATACAGCAAAGCTGCTGGGTCAGGTTTGCCACAGCAAGGTCCCCAGGTTTTGGCACAAAGCAGCCACAAAGCTGCTTCAGCGCTGAGTGAAGTGGCAGTACTTGAAGTAGTTGTTGACATCTCAAGTAGCTGGAGAGGTACTTGGGAAAATGTTAATATATGTAGGAAAACTCAAATTATTCTGGAAACTATTGCTTCTCTTGACATGCATGACCTCTTGTATAAGCAATACCTAATTATACACCCAAATTAGATGGAAGTGTGCAGAACAATAAGCCAGGTCCACAAATGGTGCAACTAATCATATGGCCACCAGTAACCTCTTTCCAAGATATGCTTTACAAAATCTGTAATTGCTTTGTTAACATTGACTGTAGTAAAAATGTCCCCACCCATTCACACTTTGCTATAGTTGTTGCAATGGTGGCAGCTTCGTGGCTTTCTGTCACTGAGGAACAAAACAAAGGAGATGTTCCCCTTCCTGCTACCTCAGAGTAGAAAAAGATGATGAGAATAGTTCATCCCTTCACTCTTAAGGGCTCAGATAGCAATTTTAACTTCAGTCATTAAGGTGAAACTTAGTGCTTATTCTGAGGGTAGAAATTTTCCTGTATGTTTCCTTTTGGGGTAATTCTACCTCATTCTGGTATTTCTTATTGTTAACACTTAATAATGTATGCCAAACTTTGTCTTGCCTCACATCATCTCATCATTGTGGGGATGTAGATGTAAGAGAAGGATCCCATTTGCTGTGACAGGAGCTGTGAATTAATCTTTCCCTGGAAAAATCACAACCACCTCTCTCCTGACGATGTCCTGGGGATGCAGCAGGTAGGCAGGCTGTGCTGGCATTTTGGGATGATGAGGACTGAGTGTGCCATCCCTGGGCACTTCCGAGCCAGCAGTTGCTTTTGGTGGCATTAGCTGACGTCAGTACCCCTCTGACTGCTGAGTCTCTGCTCCTAACCATGATATTTAGTTAAATCACTATTCTGCACTAACATTTGCCAGCAGAATGTCTTTAGATAATTTTATACAACAGTAGGAACGTGACATAGTTACTTTTGTCCACATTGATAGTGGACCTTAACTAGAGACCCTAACCCACCTTTTGGGTTTTGGCCAAGAAACCAGTCACATCTAGGTGACAACCAGGGAAAGCAAAATAGGGAAGAGGAACTCTACTGCACAGCAGGAGAATGCATTTCTGCTTGGATGCTTAAGTATCATCTTTTTCTGCAAAGCTACTGTTGTGATAGCATTTGCTGTGGTTAGTGGTGATGTTATGCTTGTGGTAAATGTACTAGTCCTGAGAAGAAATTATTGGTACAGCTAAATCATGCTCATATAATGGAAGAGGGGTGTTGAATCATGGTTTCCAGGTGACCTTAATTTAAGGTCCAGCGCTTTACAGCCATAATGTCTCTTACCTTATGTGTGTGTTTGTGTGTTGTCTTTGTGCAGAATTCAAACCTGAAGCCCCATAACTGCAATGTCTGTAATACTGAGGTGCCCTTTGCATCATGATCACAACCCTAACTCAGACACCTCTGGGGGCACATGGCACCTGGGTGCCAGGTATCCAGGGGCCCTGCCTTCACCCAGCCTGTGCCTCTAAACCAGCTCCCCACAGCAAAGGGAACAAAGGGCTGCAACACAGATGTTATGACCTGTTAGTCTTTTAAATGTTCC
The DNA here is from genome assembly GCA_035583155.1 of Acropternis orthonyx. Taxonomy (NCBI): domain Eukaryota; kingdom Metazoa; phylum Chordata; class Aves; order Passeriformes; family Rhinocryptidae; genus Acropternis; species Acropternis orthonyx. The sequence goes on along the minus strand of JAWWEU010000081.1, from coordinate 45,295,366 downwards.
CTCTCCGTGGGGCTGCTGCAGATAAGCTGTGATGTGCTGCTATTCCCATAGATGGATGGATAACTGATGCACAGGCTGAGGGACTCACATTACATGACAGGACCTTTTTTTTAATAGACAATTGTAATGCAACTGCAAGTCCCTGTGCCTGGAACAACCAATTTTAATCCCCAAGAAGTGCGAATTCAGGGCCCGGGGAAAGGGGAAGGAGAGTAGGAAAGGAGTGGTGTCCTTGGCCCTGCAGGAAAGGTGAGAGGATGGGTGACCACCAGGCGGTATCTCACCACTGCGAGCTCTGCCTCACTTCAGACAGCCAGTTCCTTGATTTTCTGTGGACCTCCAGGGTCATCCCGGCTCCCTCATTAGCATGTGAATCAAAGGCTGAATCTTTGGCTTTGGGTGCATGCACTGCCTCCAGGCTGTCTGCGCTCTCTTTTTTAGTGGGTATTTATCACCCAATGAAAGTCATAAGGTGGTTTTATATCTGGCTGTGGACACTAAGTTTGCTGTTCCAGCAGGATTAAAAATAGGCTACTCATATAGGCTGGCAAACAAGTCCTATGAATGTTTAAAAGAAGGAAAAATTATCTGTGATGTTGGTGTTTTTCTGTTTTCAAGCTTTCCATATTTTATCTGTAAGGTGTACTATGCTTTCAGGATTGCTTCTCTTTCTCCAGTGATACAATTATTTACTGTGTTTGCATCCTTTTTTGGTGCATATGTTTTAATTTAGGAATAAAGTCCACTAATTGTTCTGCTTCTTTTTTTTTTGAAAACAAGTTCAGTTTCCAGGCTGTGTAGAAAACTTGTCACTCGCTTTAGGTGCACAGCATCTCGCCCACCCAGCTCCTTCCAAGTCCTTACTCTTCAGTGGAACCAATTGTTTAACCATGTTTATAACCAAGCAGTTTCTGGAGTGTTCCCCAAAAGCTGACTGGTTTAAGGCCTACCCACCGGGGGTTTGGCTTTCTGCTCTGATGTATTACAGAACGAAGTGTGAGAGCCTACCTCGATCAATGTGTGTTGCAGCACCTCTGTGCTAGTGCACGGGCAGGTGGGACCTGTGCCATTGCCCATCTCCTGGGGTTTGGATCCACCATGTCAGCATGGCTTGGATCGAAGCATTCCCAGTGATGGAGCAGTGTCCACACTGCACATGAATCCAGATGAAATTCAAGCTGCCCTTGGATGGTCCTAACAGTCTAACAAATCTGTCACTGGGGTTGAGCTGCATCTGCATCTGTGCACTCAAGAATTGTGTGTTTGGATTGAAAATTTAATATAAAAATTTGCTTTTTGGTGCTTTGGTGGAGTTTTTTATGGTTTTCTTTTGGTCGAATAGCTGTATGAAATCTCAGCCCTTGTCTCTGATCACACTTGGCAGAGCAGCAAGACCTAGTTAGTATCTAGAGCTCTGGTAACACTACAGTGCAGAAGTCACATCCCAAAAGAGATTATTTTATTGGATTTCTTGATAATCTCTTTCTGTAGGAAGGTTTTTATGACAGCTCATCCATCACATGTCCGAGGTCATTAGTCTGCCCCTGAAATGCCTGCTTTTCTCCTGTGACTGTAGAAGAGGAACCAGTTGTGTAGGCAGGATCCCTTGCTCGGTGGCTGTGTTTGCACAGAAAAGCTGAGGTTGAAGGCAGCTCTGGAGGTCACCTGGGTACATCTCCTGCTCAGACCAAGGTCCCCTGGAGCCTGCTGTCCAGGGCTGTGTCCAGTCAGGTTTTCATCTCCAAGGTTGAGGCTCCACAGCCTCTTTGGGCAACCTGTGCCAGGGTCTGACCACCCTAACAGAGTAAAAGGGTTCTCTTCTCTTTAAGCAGAGTGTCCTGTATTCCAGTCTGTGCTCATGGCTCTGTGTTCACTACCCTCCCCTGTTAGGCACTTAAACACTTGGATAAGATCCCCTGAGCTTTCTCTTCTCCAGGCTGGGCAGTCTCGGCTCTCACTCTCTCCTCACACAACTGTGCTACCCCCATCCCTTCGTCTTCTCTGTGGCCCTTCACTGCACTCACTGCAGTAAGTCCATGTCCCTCCAGTAGCAGGGAGCCCAAAACAAGACCTGGCGCTCCAGATGTGGCCTCACTGGTCCTGAGAAACATAAAAAGAGGGTAAACTATTGAATGTGAGAGACCTTGGCTTTTGGGCTCCCTGTTAATGGGTGTGATAAAAATAAGAAGTTACTGGTAATGCAGTGGGAAACCAAGCTGGCCCTGGGGCATTCGTGCAAAGCAGTAGGGATTGAAGGTTTTATTTCACTCCTGCATTTTCTCTTATAACCTTAGTGCTTCCCAAACAGTGTCTCCTAAACAATGCTTCTTGAGACGCGTTCTCCATTGCCAGGTTGGCAAGCAGTTCGTGTGTTGTGTTCTTTTCTGCAGGCTTGGGGGCAGCTTTCTAACAGGGCTGAGGCAAAAGCAACTGTATTCTGTGATTAGCAGCTGGCCTCACCTCTTGGCAGCACAGCATCTGTGGGGTTTTGTTTCCTTCCTGGAGTGGGGCTGCAGACACTGGGGTGGTGGCCCCAGCCTGTAGCATGGTGGGACAGAGTGGGCTCAGGGAGGAGTGATGCACAGCACAGGACAGAGGGGAGAGGCTGCCAGGTACGAGTCACACCTAAGATGGTTGTGATTTGTTTTCAGCTGTACTTGGAACAGTCCTCAATTGTTACCTTTGGACTCCCTCTGGGTTCCTCTATACTGGAGATAAAATAATAAAGCACTATTTTTTGGTTTGTACTCCATAGCCTGATATTCTCTTTATCTTCTATCCCCAAGGAGTTTATTTTTATACTTTCCATTAGTTTAGTGATCCCCAGCTGGTTTATATTTATGGTCCCAGGAGTGGTTTGGCTTACCCTCGTTTGCTGAGTCTCACAGATCTGTTTCTTCCCTGCCTATGGCAGCCTCTGAGAAGGAGAAATGTAGCTTTAATGTAGCTTTTTATTTTATATGCAAAAGGAGAGACTGAAAGGTCAGGTACTGAAATGGTGTTCAGTGCTTACATAAGAAGGGGATCAAACAGTGAAGCCTGTAGGAATCACAAGGTTCAGTGGTTCAGAGGTGGTGGAGGTCCTTCCCTTTTGAGCTGCATTCCACCAGTGGTCTCATTCCACAGACAGAGGTGGGAAGTATGTTCCCCCCATGTCAGGCAGGAGCAGAGGTGTTGGGGGGACTGTTTCTTGCAGAGGATGACAGGGAGAGGGTGCACCTGATGTGGAGAGAGCCTCCAGCCTGAGTAGCCTCCAGGCTGAGTGGACAGGCACAAGGAGCAGAGGCATGGGGGTGGGTTTCCTGCTCTGAGCACGAGTCTTTGCCTTCTCTCTGCTTAGGGTCCTTTTCCCATGCCACCAATCTCTCTCAATCTGATTTCACCCAGGACTGCTAAGGCTGGAGTCCCACAAAAGTATTGAAGGCTCAAAACAATCTTTAGGCTCACAACAAGCTTTAGACTCACGACTTCCAAATTCTTACCCAACTTCTGCCTAGCTGGCCCTTTTATTGAACAAAACCAGAAGCAACTTGGCTGCTGAGGTGTGTTAATACTGTGCTGGCCCTTGTTCAGAGGGAAACTTCAGAAAGTTATTGCCCATTTTATGGTTAGTCATTTCACTCTGAACCATTTGATCCTTTCCCTGGACCTTCAGGCAAAGACCTGGACCAGGTTCTGAACTTCTGGACCTGGGTGAATAGGGATGGAGGCAATCAGTTGGGTGGATTAGCGTGGGTATGTTGAAGTCAGCTGTGGACAGAGTAGTACTGGGGTAACTCTTTCTGTGGGATCACTCAATAAATCTCCTTCTTTTGTTTATATAAATATATGCATATTTCATTCTTGATCTTTCCTCTGCAGTGTCACAGAGCCACAAGCATCCAAGTGGTGCCATCAGTGGGACCAGATCTTACACAACAACTCCTATTTTAATAACATGAGGTTCTTTAGAGATTGCAGGCATCACAGTATGTTGGTTCAGACATGATCACTTCCACATTTCCTTTTTCTGGAGGAAGAGCTGAGGTTTCTTTCCATTATTCTGCATGCTTTTGGTTGAGACTGCACTTTGTGGACAGCAGATGTTCCTCTCTGGCTTAAGGGCAAAAAAAATTTAATGGAAGATCAAAAAAGTGATGCTTGTCCTGGCCCTCAGCAAATGGACCACATGTGCTGTGGGCAGTTTCCATCAGGCCTCTCTGGAGCTGAGGCAGCCAATGTCCCCCACCCAACCCCTTCACCCTCGCATTCCCTGTGAGCACAGCACACAGGGCTGGCCACAAGCAAACAAAAAGAGAGTGCTGTGGTAAGCAAGGCAAAGAAAATGTGTAGTTCACAGTGTACAGTAACAACAAGAATGTAAAAATAATAGTAAACTTCAAATTTAACACCGAAACTGTAAGGTCAGTTTTGTCATCCTGGATCCAACTACAGCAGGGGCAAAACCACCCTTCCCTGTGCTCCTCCCAGCTTCAGAAGAGCAAAACCCCTGTGAGGAACGATGCTGGCAGGAGTTCAGCTCTGTAAAAATAGAGACCAAGAGAGATACGAGCAAGAAATCTGCTGAGAGTGACTTTTTTTTTCTTTTTTTTTTTTTTCTTTTTAGATTGTGACAGACTAGCTCTTTAATGTCCTCTGTGGGAAGATCCTTTGGCATCCATCTCCACGGCTGTTTTCAGATTCACACTCCAGGCAAAGATGGTCCAGCTCCAGCACACACATCTTCCCCGAAGCTCAGCGTTGCCAGGCTCCATGGCTTTTACATCACCCCTCTTTTGTTCCTGGGCTCCCATAAAAGCCCTCTCTTTATTTCTCTGACCCCACAGTTGTGTTTTAAGACCTTGTGGTTTATGTCCAGTCAGGATTAAAGCCAGCAACTCTTCCAGCATTGTCGCTTTGCATTCATGTGTATCTGAAAACATGGAGGGAACATCTGCCAAAGGAACTAGAGGATTTATGTTGAGACAAGCTGGCTTGTAACATGTAACCATGACCTACAGCAAAGAGTCTTGGAAAACTTCGGGAACAGGGCCCAAAGTAAAGCTCGGCAAAGGGCTGTCCTCTGTGGAAAAGTGACCTAATTTCACATGCAGTTGAAACTTTACGGACTGGTGTGGAGCACTGTCTTCTTCATGGATGGCCTTCTCTCCTATGTGGAATGCTGGAGAGGAGGAAGAGGAGGAGGAGGAGGAGGAGGAGGGAGAAGTCATCACCACATCAGTGGCGGAAGGAGAGGAATTATTGGTGCCGCTGCAGATCTGCTCATTGTGGAGGGGGTGGGAGGCAGCCTGGGAAGGGCTGGCTCAGTGCTGGGACCTGAGATGCCAACTCCCCCGGCACCACTACCACTGCCAAACAGGGCTGAGGGAGGGACATTTCCTCTGGGTTGGCTTGTATTTCAGAATGAAATTTCCCAGCAGCAAGGGGAAGGAAGGAAAGAATGAAATCTTATTTTCCTGTGGAAGGATTCCCTGCCTATATCCTGTGTATGGCATGTGACTGGGATGATAATGGGGCAGGAGGCTAAGAATCCTATAAAGCGTATTACAGGGTGGGAGGCTCTCGCTTTCTGCTTTTCCCCTCTGCCTTTGATATCTCCAACCTTCAGATAGATCCCTGGAGCTGCTCCAAAGAGAAAGACGAGGAGAAGAAAGCACTCCAATCACACTGACACAACTCCGTTCCTTCAGCAAGCTGTATAGATATTTTTTATTTTATAGTCATTTGAACAGCAGAGAGTTTGGCAATAGTGACGGCCTCAGAAGCGTGCACTCTGCATTTGTGTGTGTGTGTTTCCAGCTTGGCTCAAACTTGGACCTCTTGGAAGACCTTCCATCATATTTCTTTTAAACAAAGCAGCAAATTGGAATACCTATCCCATGGACTCCCCAGCAGCATCATGTCTTGACACCCCCAACCCGGAATCGCAAGGGATGTGACCTGCACTGAAGGGGTTATTATCAAGCACTGGACTGCAAAGAACCTCTGATACCTTTCAGCCAACAGCCAGCAAAGGTTCATTAAGCTGTTGGGGTGACCTGCACTTCTTTCCCATCATTGCTGTTAATGTAAATTTATTTCTATCCTTTAAAACTTTTCTCAGTAGAAAATTACTGAGGCCAGACCTTCAGCTGGACATAACTTTACTGGCACAAACAGTGCTCAGCAGATTTATGTTTGCTGAAGACTGTGCCTGGACCAGCAAAGACTGGACTATTTCATCTGGATTCCCATCACATAAACAAGTCAGGTGATTCCTAAAGCTGCTGAAGTGAGTTGTCCTGGGGTTTGTTTCCAATACACAGTTGTTTTTATACAGCAACATATTCCCTAATAGCATTACTTTTATGTTATTAAAGTAATATGTTCATCTTCTATTTTCAATAATATATTAGACTAATTATGTTGCAAGTCATCGCTGCTTCCCCCATGATGCTGCAGCATAAATTGACCTTCTGATGGGATTTTGTTTTTTAAAGATCTGGCAGTGGGTCTTGCTCTGCCACTGAAGTCAGTGCAACTGGCTCCTGGCTGATGAGAAAAGGACCACTGTAACTTGCTAATCTGTTCATGGACATAACTCAACTGGTTGGACAACCCATTGAACAGCTGTACTCTGACAAATAAACCCAATTGTATCTCTCAATGCAAAGCAGGAGTAACTCCCTCTGCTCCTTGAGACAGGATCTTGATGATCCTGAATCAGGGCACTGTGAGGAACAAGGAACTCCCACACATTGCTGCCAGGGCTTATGGGGAAGCAAAACAGGAGAAAAAACAAGAAACCAGCTATGCTGGTGTTCCAACAAAGCTCAGCAAGATGGGAAAGGACACTGCAGAGTGACAGCCCTGGGCAGCCAAGGCGGTTGTATGCCAGGCTGGACTGCTGCACTGGTTCCTTGCCAGAACAACTGAGCCACCCTAATAAATTCCCTGTGTAAAAAAATACATCTATAAATCATGCCTTAGCAAGAACAGTGCAGCTGCTAAAGGGATGTGGCCAAATGAAATGCTCTAGCGCTCTACAATCCGACACTGAGACGCGACGACTCCCCTTGCCAAGAGTGACTCTACTTGAACACGCGCGCGCGGGTGCCTGTGCATACATGTACGTGCACACATACATGTACACGTGCACGTACACACACCTATAGCTTTATAATCCTGCTGCCGAGGGGGAAGACACGGGCTGTGGGTGTGCTGCTACACGATCATGAACTGGCAGACGTAGGGCAGCTGCTCTCTGCACCTCTTGTCGAACCACTTGCCGATGGCGGTCCCCGACAGAGCTGCACAGTTTTCCAGCTTGCCGCCGTCGGGCTGGGTGGTGATTTCAGTCTCCCAGTTCTTGTAGCGGATGGGGCTGCCCGTCATGTCGACCCACTTGCCCTCTGCTGCCATGTCATTGAGGCCCAGCCAGATCTCTGCCTCCGAGCCGATGCTCTTGCGCATGTAGTCATAGAGAGCGTCGTTCTCCTCCCCGTTCTGGGGGGAGCTGAGCGTGCCGCCCTGCGAGATGCAGTTTTCACTGGCCTCGTGGTATGTCTTGGTCTCCGAAAATGCCAGAAAGCATTTTAGGTGGATTTTGGTGCCTTTCAGGCAAACTGAGAGGTTACCACAGGAAGAGAGCAAAAAGACAGAAAGGGAATTGGGTTTAAAAATGGTGCCCAGGCAGAGGCAGCAGCAGCAAAACCCAGCAGTCAAACTACAAACTTCTTCTCTTAGGCTGCACAGGATTCCAAGGGGCCGTCTCCTTCCTGTGCAGGGCAGGACATGGTCAAGGGGATGTGCCCTCCCCACCAGCAAACCGTCAGCAAAAGAGGTGCCCGCCACCACCTTCCTGGGCTTTGCTGCTGCTGGAGCAGAGGCACAGCACCATCCTCCTGCCCCGACCCCTGGCCTCGCATTTCCCCAGCCACTGCTACTCTTTCTCTGATGAGTTTGTTGGAAACAAGGTTTGTCATGGGCACTGCATGCCAATTAATTCATCTTAATTATGCGAGATGAAAAAAAGTCTCTTTTGATAAGCTTTGATCAGAAGTGTTGTGCTTGCATAGCTTGAGGTCTTCAGAGGAAGTTTCTACTTGCCTCTGATTTTAGTGTTAAGAAAATCAAACTATTTTGATTTTCTTTTAGCTCTAAACCTTGAGAATGCAGGGAACTGTAGCCAAACAATACCTAATCAGAACCACACATTAATATCCAAATCAATTACTTCTCAATGAATGTGAGCTTGGAACTAAAGTCTTCATTTTGCTTGTGTTCCCTTTTTTTTTAAGGAGGAAATTCTCTTTAACTTGCATTTTCATCTCATTTCTGTTCTGTGTTCTGTAAATCCTGCTCCTACTGATGCCAGTGGAGTTTGCACAGAATAGCTTTGGAGAATGGCTGGAAGATGGATATTTTCGAACTGTCCTCTGTGTCAGTTCACCATTTCACTGGGGTTCAGACAAAATAAGTAAGCTACATTTGGTCAAAGCACAGACTAGTCCATAACCCATCCCTCCACCTGGAAAATTAACATCTGGTTTAGGGTCACAGAAATATCCATAGCAGTAAAAATGGGAAGATCTAGAGCATAAAGAGGGGGGTCCCTGTTATGGGTTTAAAATCTTGGAATTTTTCTTTCATCTACCAACCCTGCACCTCAAAGGAATCACCCTCTGTCTCC
>JAWWEU010000081.1:45251054-45286595 GCA_035583155.1 Acropternis orthonyx | reverse complement strand
AACTGTAATTCTGACTTGTAATCTGCTTGTGAGTTAGACTCATTCCTCCTGCTGGTTTACCTTTAAACCAGCACAGTCCCACACTGCACAACTCCTGTCATTTGCTGCCTGAGGAGTTTCACATGCCTGGAGGAGTCGCAGTGAGCCCACACTCTGCTTTGATCCCCCAATCTCTCTCCTCACATTGTTGCTGTGGGGCACTTGGGCACCTCCTGTCAAAATATGTGGAATAATTGTATCCCCTTTATAAGCAGCTCCTCTCTCAAAGCAAAAGCCGTGCATGGTTCAGCAAGTCCTTTACCTGTCTGGAGCGCTTGCTTTTCCTTCAGTAGAGCAACCTCCTGAGAGATGTTGTCAATCATGGCCTTCAGGTCTTCAATCATTTTGAGGCTCACACCATCTGTTGGAGAAATCAAAGAAAGAGCGCAAACATTGGTTACATCCCAGGGGAGGCAACCCAATTTTTTCTTGTCATCAAAACTCCATGTTTCTTTGCCCTCAGAGAAGGACAAACAAAAGGAATCCACAAAGTCAACCCCTCTGTCCCCTTGCATGTCCATCAGTGAGTGTTTGCTCACCAACCTGGTTCCACTATCAACTCAGTTTCTCCAGTTCAGGCTGCCTCTGTCTCACCTCTACCTCCAGCATCCCTAGTGTAGGTACCCAAAACCTCGTCAGAGCTGCCCTCCTGCTGTGAGAAGACACCTCTTTGGCCAGGGAGTTAGTTTCAGCTGGCTACCAAAGCTCACGTCTTGCTGGGTGTGCTGCCCCTGTAATTGCTCCAATCAGTACTTGGATTTCTCCTAGGCAGGAGCAAAAGGACTAATACACTTTGAAGGTGTTGGGAGGTTGGACATTGAGGCATCGGTATTCACTACACCACCCTTGCTGCTCCTGTTGCTTTGCCTCGCCTGTTGTAAGCATCTAGTAGTCCTCGTGGGCTGTAAGGAAAAGGGACAGTTCACCCACAAATGCAGAAGGACAGGCTTCCTTGAGGGTCAAGGAGAGGGGGAGCTGAGACGCCAACCCAGGCAAGTAGGGAAGCAGCCTGGATGCAGAACAAAATCACCAGCCCAAAGATTACATGGTGCCATGAATCTGAAAAGCCAGACACATCAGGAGGAGGGCATTAAGCTGCTTTACTCATTGCTCAATTAACTTTAATGGACTCACTTAACACTGAGGCCCTAGTTATTATTTTGCTGCCTTTGATGAAGACACTTTGTGGAAAATGGCTAATTAATCCTGTTTTATTTTTCCATGCAAGCCTGTCTTGCAGCAGAACAAATGTTCTAAAGTTTAACTAACATCCAAGGGCCATGGTGAGACCTTGCCAGTGAGTGTTGCTGGGACAGCTCCCTATGGTGTTCCAGCTGGCTTAACTGGTGGGTTTCCACCTAGAAGGTCCCTGCCCTGAGAGGTGACACATGTTCTTGATAACTACCTAAGCTCCCTGTCCCTTGTCACTACCTCATTTCCAAATCCTGGGCCACAAGATGTTCCGACAGCAGTGCGTTCACTGGGATGTCATGCAGAGAACCAAGTCTGGTTAACTTGCTCTCCAGCTACAAAGTGAGTACCACAGCTATGTCAACAGACATTGAGTTTTCTGTATTATTACTGCAGCGTTTTGTCTTTGTGCTGTCATTTCCTCCAGGCTCGTCTCCTCAAGCCCAGGATCAAGCCTGTTTACAGTTTGGGTTTGCTGTGACTGAAGCCAGTGCTGCCCACAGGAGCTGGAGTGAGTCCTTGTGCAGCCAACTGTGAGCAGCAGGATTTAATGTGGGCAGAGGCAAGATGAAAAGGAGACTCACAGAAGGATGTGTCGCAGTAGTCTGTTGGTTTCAAAGCTTGGCCAGAAATGTATTTAATGCTGCAAATGGGAACCCTCACCCACTTTTCCTTGTTCTAACTATATCATGAATTACAAACAAATCCCTCTGTTCTTAATTTTTAACTATTCCTAAATGAAATTTGGATCTATATGTGGGTTGCTTAGCTTTGCCTGGACATCCAAAGAGGTTTCTGTCCCTCAGAGGAATGAGCATTGCTCTGATTTATAATCTCTGTCATCAAAGCTCCCTGGCCATCAATATTTCTTCTGACACCAGGCATTTCAATGAATGTCCCAACTGGAACAGTCAGGTCCCATACTGCAGTCTGTCCCTAGATCAGAAGAGACCAAACACACCCACATGATTTATCTCAGTGTAAATGTTCACAGGCATTTTCAGGAAAGAGCACCCAGACTACAAGAGTACACCAAAATTTTGGGCAGCATCAGGAGTGGAGCCCAGATTAGTCACTTACCCACTGATTTATCCATCTGGACTCCAATTTCTGGCTCCAGTTACCTTAGAAATACATGTGAGAGCTACGCAAAGACACTCCCTCCTGTGCCCCCAGCACCCCACCATGGCTGTCACCAAGGGAAGCCCCCACCAGGGCCAGCAGGTCCCCAGCCTGCCCCCCCAAGCCTGGGGGTGTCATTGCCCCCCCAGACAGGAGTGCCACAGCCTGTCTCCCCCGGGCATCATTTTGGGTGAGACTCTCAGAGCTGCCAGACAAGGCCAAATCACATCTGCCTGCCAAGACATCAGGACTCAGGGAGAGTTTGCTGATTTGGAAACATAAGTGGGGAGCAACCCGAGGGGGAAAAACCCAACAGCAGGCAAAGTGAATGTGGTGTCTCAGCATTTTCTAAATACTGTGGTTTGGCTTTTTCATGTTGAAACAGCACCATTTTTGTTCTGAAGCAGATCCAAATATAAGCAGTAATTACAAAAAAAGCACAAAAAAACCAAACACCCAAGCAAAACCAAAAAACAAAACAACCCAACCCAAAACAAAAGAGAAGCAAAAAGAAAAATAAAATGCTTGGCTTGAATCAGTGCTTTCTTTTCTAGCATTTGTGGTTTGGCTGCATAGATTTAAAAAAAAATAAAAATAAATCCAGCCAAACACCTCCAGTGGCTTTGCCCTGCGTGACCCTCCCTGGCAAAGTGCAGGGGGTGAGCCAGGATGGGGGTACTGGAGGCCTGGGGTGAGGATGGGAAGGTGCCAGCCTGCCTTTTTTCAGAGCAGGAGTGGCTGAGCCCTGGCCCTTGGGCTGGCTGGGCAGGCAGGCTTGGATGTGGGGAGGGGGGGGAGGCGTGGGGGATTTTTAGTGCTTTGCTCTCTTTCCCCACCCCCTGGCATTGGTAAAAGTCTGAAAAATATTCGTCAAGAAATACTGGAAGTTTCTAGTGAAGGCAGGGCAGCTGATCTGCTGTAGGGCTGGATGCCACTGGCCAAAAAACGCCAAGTTGCTGAGGTTTTGACTTTTCCCCCCAAAATGACTCCTTTGATACGAAATTTGGAGTAAAACCTGCCACCAGCTGTTCCAGATGGCTTGATTTTCAGGGCAAACCCCTTAAAGATTTTTAAATCAGAGCCAATTTTTCCTGTCAAAAAGGTGATTTTTCTCCCACCTTGTCACCAATTGATTACAAACAGCAGTTGCAGTGACACACAGAGAAAAATAGGATTTCTCTAGGAAATGTCTCTCTCCTGTCTCTAAGATATATCTCTGAAATAGGATTTCTCTAAGAAATGCCTTTATACCTCCAGTGAGTACAATCCATGTATGTGCCCAAAAGGGGTATGTTTTGCTCTGGAAAACAGTCACAAACTGTTTTCTCTGTTACTCTACATCCTGGGAAAAAAGATGTGGAATAAGCAGCTATGTTGTGAATTCATAGAAAGATCTAATGGTAGAAAAGGGGGAAAATTCTCAAGGGTGGGATCTGACAGAAACAGAATGTGCCTTGAGGCAGAGGGAGAAAGGACGGGACAGTAGCAAAAAATGAGAAAAGGGAAAAAAAAACACGCTAGGGAAAGTAAAACTTAGGCATCTTTTTGTGTGCATTGCCCTCTGGTAAGCCTGAGTAGTCGGAGCTTGTGTATGGTGTGACATACACCAGAGGCCAGTGTTTTTAAATGAAGAACCCTGTTGATATATATAATGGATTGTGTATTTTCTGCCTACTCTTGTCTCCAAATCAGTTGTCTGTCATCTGCCACTTACTTGCCTCTGAAAAATGAATGAGAAGGGGTGGGGCGTTATAGAAAGGGAGATTTTAGTAGAGGAAAAGTTTGGGACGAACCTTACAGAGAACGTGGAAAATGCATTGCCCTCTGAAATTCAGACCAAGCTGTCCCAACACGTTTATTCAAAGCAGGAACCCGCCAAAACCCTTTCGACATCCTATTTCACAGAAGAGCTACACAATCATCCTCACGGGGGAGGGGGGTGGGGGGTTGGGGAAGACACTTTATTAGATTTTTAGATGCTTTTTAAAGAAGTTTCATTAAAGCACTGCGAAAGCACCCTCCCCCAAGCCCTGCGAGGTTTCCTGGCCGGGAAGGTGCCCCTGCCCCTTACCTTTCTTGGAAGCCGCCGGTTTCTGGCGGACTTTGCCGTTCTGCTGGCCGGAGACGTGGGCGAGGGAGAGGATGCAGAGGAGGATGCAGAGGAGGATGCAGGCTCCGCGGAGCGCCATGCCGAGCGGGGCTGGGGCGGCGCGGCTCTGCCCTCGGACAGCCGCCCGGACAGCGGCTGGAGGCAGGAATGACTGGCCCAGAGAGCCGCCCGCTGAGCCCCGGCCAGCGCAGCCTCCCCGGCCCCGGCCAGGGATGAAAACCTCCCAGAGGGATTGCGTCTCTGAGCGCGCTGCTTGTTTTTGTTGAAAGGGGGGGAGAAGAGAAGAATGTATTGAAAGAATGAATGTACTGAAAGTCTGCTAAGCTAAACATAAGGGAGGGCTTGGGGGTATAGCTGGAACGGTTTTCCTATGGCTTTTAGCGAAATGCCACGAGTTTGGTCTTGTGTGTCACCGATGGCAACAGCAACGTGAGGTGTGAAACAGCCTTTGGGTGGCTGAGGCAACACAGAGGGGCCACCTGCCCCTCGGAAGGGATGTCCATAAGGGATGCTGCCAGCGCCAACAGAGGCCGAGGGGAGTGCATGGGGGGACTGAGTGCCCCGGTCCCTGCCATGGTGTGACATAGAGCTCAACATGGAGATTTTTGGTTTAACCTCACTGCAAGGGGCTGCTGTGAGCCCCCCAGCCTGAGTACAGATGTGGCGGGGCAGAGGTTGTTTTTTTTTTTCTGCAGTGACATTTGTGTAGGACGGCTCTTAGACCTCAGAAAACCAGTTCCATTGTGTCTTTGGTAGGGTCGTCCTGCCATCATTGCTTCTCCATGGGACATGAGACTGGTACGTCATGCCCACCTCTTCCCAGCCATGCATGGGGGCACCTCTGGAGGGTCCCTTGCTGCAGGAATGGGAAGCAGGCGCTGGGTAGCCCTGCCTGCTGTGGGTAGAGCCATCCCATGAGAGCCAGCTGCTTTCTCCCCAGTGGCAATTTCTTGTTTGCCCTTAGTCACAGGCTGAGGGAAGCTTCCAATGTGGTAAGTTTTGACCTCTATCTTTGGGATTTCCCCCCTCCAAAAGGAGTTGTTGTGGACAGCAGCCCTGTGGTTCATGTGCCTGTGCCTTTGCTCTTGCCCAGCTCCCAGACTGATGCTGCAGGATAAGGCTTTCCTCTGTGTCTATGTGAGGGGCAGCTTGGTGACACCCTTCCTTGGCTGTGGGATCTGCTGGGGCTGGGGTGCAGCAGGGGCTGCTCTGGTGTTTGCCCACCCCTCTTCCTTGTGCCGATGGCTGGGGACGGAGTGTAGCTTCCACCCCCGGGCTTGAATTGCCAGTCTGGGACAGTTCCAGTGTAAATCAATCTCGTGGCAATTCCCATCCTCTGGAGTGAGGACAGCTGTGTTTGCCATACCGTCCTCTGCTCCTGTGGCAATTATGCAAGGACAGGGGTGGTCAGTGCTGTGGAGCTGCCCAGCAGCAGCACATTTAGACCTCAGAAGACTGAGTGGCACCTTCCAGGAGTGTGAGACTCTTTTGGTGGCAAAAACATCCCAACCACCAGACCACACAGTGGCTTCATGTGCTTTTCATTTTCAAAAATTGCTCTCGGTTCTGTAGGACAAGAAACCAAACATCAGCTCCAGAGGTTTTAACCAAACCAGAGGGCTGCTCATCAGGTTGATCAGGTTATAGCCCTTTCCATTGCCCTGATTGGGAGATGGAGGGTTATTTTAGCTCTGCCTCACCCCACCAGGCAGCAGGAGGGTGAGATCTCAGCCTCTACACCCAAGTGACCATGTTTTGGCAGGCCTGGGCAAAAGCATGGATGACTGGGAAGATGTTTGACCTGCTAGTGCAGATGTCCCACAAAGAAGAAAGCTGCTCCATCTCTATACACCAAGTGGTGTACTTCTGCCTGGTGCTGGATTACCTCCCTTTCTGCTGTAGCAGTACTCACACCTGGTGCACTTTGCACTTAGGAAACCTGGCATGTGCCAGGATCCATAATCCAAAGGATGGCCAAGTGTGTCAAAGCACTGAAGACACTTCATGAGGCACGGTGGTTCTGAAAAGCTGGTTGATGCTTCACATCCACTGCCCTCGAGTCAGGCTCAGTACATGAGGGGTCTTCCTCAGGGCCACCTGTGTGGTTAGGTGGCCAAAAAATACTTAAAAGTTTGTGTTTTCACTCAGTTCTTGGAATGTTTAGGCATCTAAACACCCCTAGAGCTGTAACAGGTGACTGGGATGAGTGGGACTTGGGATGGGGGGAACATGTTCTACAAAAAGCCATTCTCCCTGAGACCCCCTTGCAGGGTCCCAGGCTGACTTCTTGGACCAGCTGGGCTGTGCTAAACAGCCCTGAAGCCTAAACCAAGACCACTGCCTGTCTTTTTGTGTGGTGTGGTTGTTCAGCAGCTGCAGCACAAGCAGGTGAGCCCTTCCTGCAAGAGGAACAGCTGCAGTTTGAGCAAGTGGAGGAAACTCATGCAGAGAGAGGAGGGATGGGCATTTTGGAGAACCACGTGTCATTAACCTTAAATCTTTTCTGGTAATTGAAGGCAAGATGCCACCCAGCACAACGTGAACCACGGGAGTTGTAGGAGCATAAAAGATACACAGGGGTGTGGCTGGAAAAAGAGCTGTTACTGATTTAGTTTGGCCACCACTGTGTTACCCTGCCTCACACTTTTGCTGAATAAGGAAAACCCTGCCCTTAAGTCCTACCTGAACACAAGCTCCCTTGCAGTCCAAGCCTTTGAAGCTGCCCTTTACCACATGCACTCACTCCCACTCAAATTCAAGCCAGAAAAATATATATTTTGGGGATTTACTGTTCTCCTGCCCTAGACTATCCCAAAATAGGATGGAGCCCAACAGGTGCCAGACACCTATATACACATACATGTTCCCTTCCCTTGACACTTGAAAGTACTTTTGGTTCCTAGTTTTCCTTGGCTCCAGGTATGCTTGCCTGCCTTTTCTTTGATTCATGTCCTGCCAAGCTGGGGGAAAAAAACCAAAAAGTTCCCTTTGCTGCTGTACATGAAATGGATGGCTCTGATGTGGAGTCTGACAGTGATCCCTAACCACAGATGTCTCTGTGTCTGGGACCCGCTGGAATTTTGCCCAGCGGGAACAAGAAAGGCAGGGTGGCTTTCCATTAGCCCCTGAAGAACAGGTCCCCAGCCGAGGGGGCCTCTCTCCCCACCAGCCAGCATGACACTACCACTTTTTTTGAAGAAGAGAAAAATGAAAATAAAGTAGACTCAAAACACTGGTCTCTGGCTGTGATACCTATTCACAGAGGGTTTTGCCCCGATTCTGTCCTATGGAGACTGAAAAAAATTAAATCTTTGACATGATAAAAGCTCATAAACCCCCAGAAACCCAAACGAGGGGAACAAGCTGAAGCATTCCTGCAGTGGGTCCAGAATGAGGATGCTACAGGGAACAGTCACCTAAAAGCCTGTACCCAGCCCATCCCCTACCCAATCTCGGGCTGAACCCAGCGGCTGCAGTTCCATTTAAATAAAGGGCTATTAGTGGTCCTTTGTTGGCTCTTTGGGCAGACATGCTTTTGAGATCCCAATGATTCATGCTTTTTAGGTAAGGGAGGTGAGTAGAGGTAATCCTTTTTACTAGATGAACTAATAGAACTGGAAGTCATCAGCAAAATACTAAAGTTATGCCAATAAAACAGGGTTTGGCCATGAATTTTTACATCTGTGCGATTTACAGATTTTACTTCCCAGTAAAAGCACTTTACTCCCTGGCTTCAAGCCCGTTCTCCTGGTCAGACAGAGTAGCTCCTGTTAGCGGTAGGGTAACTGGTTTGAGATGAAAAAAGAGGGCAGAAGTACCTATGCTTATGGAAACCATCCCAGGGCCGCAGGGAAGCAGTCAGAAAAGTTTACGTGGCTTTGGGAAACCCAGTAAGCAGGCTGTGATGCTGGATTTGGAAGGCTTTCAGTTAGCGAAGCAGTGGCTGGAATAGGCCCACAGAAGGAAGCTGGATGCTCCTGGCAGCAATACAGACCTGTGATTTCGTGCCCAGCTAGGCAATGAAATGGGCAGCGAGATCAGAGGCTATTTTGCTTTGGCTCCAAGGAAAAGAGCAGGTATCGCCAAGCCAAGAAATGAGGCAGCGCCGCTGCACAATGGCTGGAGAGTGCAAGGGTGGACTGGGTAACAGGATTCACACGGTTATTATCAAGATCAGCAATTACCAGACCTGGCCTTTCGAGGCTAAGTTTTCACTTCAAAGGCAGAACCCCCACAATGCTGAATGATTTGCCTGCAGCCCCCCCTCCTCTGGGAACTCTCCTGCCTTCCCCAGCACTGACAGCAGGAGGGCAAAGGGGACACCCAAAGCAGCTGTGCAGCTCCGTGGCTTGGCCCGTGGCTGGGGCAGCACAGTGGGTTTCATACTTCTGCTCCCTTGACCACATCCACTCCGCAGGGGTAGGATCTGTGTCTCAGCGGCACCACAGCAACCCCAGAGAGGAACAGGGGAGAAACAGCAGTGGACAGTAAAGAACATGTTGTGAGGAAGTGGGGCTCACAGAAGAAAATCTCTGATATTAATTAGCCACTGCCTGAACGCGTGCTGGCATCACTCCTGATTTCCACCAGCGTAAGGATCAGAACAGGTTAAAATGGAAAGAGCCAAATCTATGGATCATTGGTTTTGAGAATAAAAATGGAGAATAAATGCAATAATAGTTCAGGAAAGGGTGGGTTTCGTAAGGACAATGATGAGGAAAACTAAGGAGTCAGCACTTTGCCAAAATGTTATCCTCAGCGTCAACTTTAGGAAATTGGCTCTGAGCCTAAGGAGGGAACCTTCCCATCACATCCCATGGCAAGCACTGCTCACATCCCTCCCCCACATTCACTAAGAGTCATGGGACAGAAGGATCCATGCTACAGTAGATCTTCGGGCCTCAAACCGAACCCAAATGAGGAGCATTTGAACTCAAGTAGTACTAGGTGCTCAAAGTTCTCCTGTTTCCAAAGGACTCACGCTCCCTTCTGTTTGGAGCATGCAGCTCCTGAG
Source organism: Acropternis orthonyx (assembly GCA_035583155.1). Lineage (NCBI taxonomy): Eukaryota > Metazoa > Chordata > Aves > Passeriformes > Rhinocryptidae > Acropternis > Acropternis orthonyx. The sequence goes on along the minus strand of JAWWEU010000081.1, from coordinate 45,277,119 downwards.
GGCTAGGGGTAAATGCAGCTGTCTTTACTGCTTTGTGTTTCTGCCCATCATCCACATCCCAAAGTCCAAAGAGCCAAAGGAAAACTGCAGTCAAGTGCCTAAATCTAAGACCAAAACTCTGGAAGAATTCCTAATTGTGCACCACGGAACTTGAAGTCAGTATTTTAGGACTGGCAAGCAGATGATTCTGTCAGCTTCTGCTCTTACTGAGCATTGTTCCCACTTTTGAGCAAGTGTTTTGCTTTCGTATCACTGTGAGTGCTGAATTAGGGATTGTAAAAAAACTCTCAATGTCAGCCCCATGATTTATTTCATTTTTTCAATTAAAGGAAAGGTTTGCATGATCAGACAGCAGGAAGAAAGCAAGCTATGCCCTTGAAAAGCCTCATCATGTTAAAGCTGGTCTCTCTCTGGGGGGAAAGAAAAGAGGTAGGACTTAATTGTGGCTTTTCAATCCACGTTTCCAACTGTGGAAATACCAAAACTTACCATTTGCTGAAACACAGCAGGAATGTGTAATGGGAGAGCTCCTCTGGAAGGGAGGGTCTGCAGGCTGGTCGCTCCGACTACCTCCAACACCTGAGCTATACTGGCTTGGCTGTGGTCCCTGCCCTGCCAGCCAGGAGGAGAAGGGGCTTCTGCACATCAGAAAGGGGCTGAGATTTCATTTCCTCTTGCCCCTCCAAAGGTACAAGTTAATGGGCTGCAGCAACTGTGATGATCTCAGTCTAAGTAAGGGAGATCAAATCTCATCAACAAATGGTGTGACATAACTGAGGTGTGCCTGTGATTCTGATCTTACCCAAATCCTGAGAACACGGTAGTAACAGAGATGTTCACAGAGACTGTAAGATAACCACAGATTTACTAAAAAGTGTTCCGGTCGATGAAATTGAGGTTGAAACCATCACTAGGGAGTCATTAACAGCATGTTTGAGATTCTAATGTTGTTTTGCAGGAAGAGCAAAAATGTTGTTACTAGATAGCTGGAAATGCAGCTTATCCAAAGGCACTGCAGTTTCTCTGTGGGGAGATGTGTACCAAAGTGCCCTACTGTGGCTGAGCACTGTCACTGGGAGTCTGGGACCTCACCAAAGGAAAAGAAGCCTCTGTGAGGCACAGCTAACAGGAGCAGCCACATTTTGCCCTAGAAGGAAAAGCTGCCTCACACGGGCAGGGAGTGCAATCAGGCAGCAGTGCACTAGGAGACAAGGGATTGGGGAGCAGGGAGAAATAACCCACTGACCTACAGACTGGCCTTCTCCTGCTCCAAGGGGACTGACCCTGTGAAACAGGTAAATTTGAAGTGTGTGCTTTCGAGGCAGCACGAGTAGAAGCCTAGCAGGATCTGCTGGACTCCCCATCTCCAGTACACAGCTTTCAGCCTCTCGACACTCCCAGCAGAAGCCATTAATTTCTGGGACAAACAGAGAGCTATCCCTCTCCACAGATGTTTCCTCTTAGTTCTACTGGACTCGAGTCAATGAAAACGTGGCAGTATCTGCACAGCAACACATGGAACTTTCCACCAGCCCAGATGGGAACAGGAGCATTCTCAGTTGAAGTCTCTATTAGAAATCTGCTATTTTTGTTTGGAATAAAAGGGAGGGGTTAAAAGGAGCTAAGAAAATAGAAATGGGCAGCATAGCCCTTTAGCATGCCTGAGAACCAGAGTCTCAAAGATTTCTTGGCAGAACTGGGAGAGCTCTAAGACCTTTTACCCCTGTCAGAGCTTTGTTTATCCATTTGGGACATGAGCTGGTAGCAGCAAACCTCCAGGGGCAGCTGAGACCAACTAGCACTTCTACAGCACTTTTGGCCAGGCTCATTATCTGTATCTCAAGAGCTGAAGCAGACCCAGTCTGAACTGGGGTCGCACTCCACTCCACTGCTTTTCCATGCCAACAGATGGGAAGCAATGGGGGCAGAAAGAACAGGACCCCTTGAGAGCCCCAGTTCATTCTGTGCCTGCCTACCCAGCTATGGAAGACATGGGGGAGGACATGTATGCTTAGGGGAGGCACTGCAGATGCTTTCACCATGTTAATTTACTGTGTTGCTCTGAGGAAGTGCTTGGCACCAAATATTTTGTGACCAAGGTAGCCATTTTTGTATGCACAGCTGTTCCACAGATTCCCCTGGGCTGGCATCAAACCCAGATGCTCAGGTACTAAGAGTTTGCTTTCTAGGTATTGTGAGCACAGGGGTATCCTGGACCTCAGGGGGCTAAATATTTGCTATCCTTATTGAGAAGTGGGAAGGGAATGCACACATATTCACCTTCACAGAGGGGTTGGTTAACATGCTTGAAACACAGTAATGTTTTCCCACCACCACCTCCATCTCTCATAAAATTAAAATTAAAAGGATCTGGAGAGGGGACAAGAAGCATCTTAAATGATGTAACTTGCAAAACGCTTGGAGATCCTTCAGCTGGAAGGCTATGTAGAAATACACTATTAATACCATGTTACAAAACTCATCCCAAGTATAACTTGGGGCAGCCACAAATCTGTAATAAAACAGGCAACAGCTATTCAGAGAATGGCTGAGGTTCACGACTTGCAATCTCATTTAAATTAACCATTTTCTGAAACATTAAACAACATATGATCAAACAAAAACTGCCTGTAAGAAGTCTAAGGTACTTGAAATGTTTTTTCTCCCTACAGTTTTCTTTTTATGTTTTTACAAGTAGCTTTGTATGGCAAGAGTGGATCACAGCTACTGAAAAGCTGATGTCAGGTTAGTGTTTGCCTCACACAGAATAACTCTACTGAAGTGATTAAAAATGCTGTGTATACTCATTGTCACTTCTTGGCTCTATTACCACGTAGCACCATCATAACCTACCTAAGCCATTACTTAAGCTACTGAAAAAATCCCAACTCTTCAAAATACACATCTTGGCAAATTTTGTGGGAGAATGTGGGGTTTTTTTTAACTTGCCCGCTTGTTACAGCAGTGGCTACACATACCTGTACAACACACAGTAGTACTGCAGTTACCTTGAGTGATTATGTGAGTAAGCTCTAGGAAAAGGGCTGAAGAGATCTGGGGACCTTAAGTACTCCCTGTATTTTAATGTGATTATGATTATCAGTAATATGTTCTGCCCTGTATCCTTCAGCAAAAGCCTTCCCCTTTTCCCCACCAAACATGTCACAGTCAAAAGAATGTTCTTAATCTGATATTATGACATTAAACCAGGAAATTCATAAAACATTGCTCCTGGATTATTGTAGCAACTTCTGCCATAATGATTGTTCAAAACGATTGTTCTAACACACGCAGCTGAAGTATCAACTTCTTAAAAATCAACTTCTTCCTTTGATTTCTTCCATCTGTTGTCTCTTCCTATGCTGGCAAGTAAACAGCTCTTACTCTTTGCTGGGCCAACCAACTGATGTAGGAAGGGAATCCACTGCTTTCAACACCTGGTGATACAACTTGTTAGCATGCCTTATCTGCCATCCTCTGTCTTTCCCTGTGAAGGATCGTTACTGACAGACGCTGCACTTTTCCAGATGAATTGTCTAACTCTTAAAAATTAACTTATTTTCCCTTCTACCTTAGCCATGCCCCTTCTCCTTAGCCACTGTGAGAAGTTGTGGCTAGGCTGATATTGCACCTGTTGGCAAAAGGGATAGGTAGAGCTCTAGCGAGCAAGGAAATCTTGGTTTAAAATACAAAGTGGAAACTTGGGACCATGTTTTATTTACAGTTAGATCTAACCACATTTTATCCAAAGAATAGTAAGGTAATTTGAAGGAAAACTTCCACCTAGTGCTACTCTCATTTGTGCTGCACTGAAGACAGTCCCATTTACATTCTGGAACACAGCATCTGGTGTACAGAAGTGGAAGATGTGCTAATAGAATTAAGTGGAATGTACACTAGCCACTCTTGAAAACAGACTCAAGTACTTCCTAGGAAACTGCATCAACTGCTGCTGGTGTGCTTCTGTGGTGTTGACAGCCACCCGCACAGAAAACATTTCTAATTTGCTTATCCACACTTTCTTTATGCTTAGTAACATTTTAAAAGCCTCTTAGCCAGAAGGAGAACTGTACTGGAACAAAAAAAAAACCAAAACTTTTCTTTATGTACAGACACAAAAGATTGCACAATCAATTAAAAACAGTTTTGAACCTTTAATAAAAACTCATCCTAGAAATCCAACTTTTGGCCGTGAGGTCCCCAAACTCTCTTCTTCATCCAAAATCTTCTGAAGGGCTATGTGCAGTGACTTGCCTACTCTTTGTCCTGTCTGCAATGCAAAGAAAGCAAAACAAATCTGAGACATATGCTTATTAACAGGAAGACAACTCTTACGGAACACTTCCCTTTGACAAATATTTTCCCTTTGATGATTCATATACACCAGCTGGTATCATAAAAATACGCTTTTAATTAAGAAAAATAATGGCAGTGGAATTTTCATTTTAATTTGATTAAGTTTTTGGAAAATGCACACAGAAATGCACTGCTCTCATCCATCAGAGAAGAATTCAGTGATCATTAATACCAGATCTGTGCACTGCTGGATCACCCAGGAATACAAATAAAATTCACATCAGACACAAGCACACATTCAAATTAGGCAGCACACACAGCATGAAGCAATATTCTAACTGCCAGAGGGCAAGAGATACCTGACCAGCTAAGCAGCCTACTAATAGACAGTTCAGGAAACTCTTCTGAAGGTGCTCAGAACCAGCAGAGTGAATTTAGAGAAGCTCAACACTGTGTCCTATGGCCAGAGAGGCCCAAAATACGCATCAGCTGCATCACCAAACCAGTCTATGGGCAGATCCTTCATATGATGTGCAGTTCTCTGTTGTCCAAGGCCCTCAAAGGGGTTAACACAATGTCTTCCTTACAGAAATAAACTCCAGCAGTGGAAAACCACCAGGCTTAGTTCTGATACCAGCCTCTACTCTTTCCACGTGCACAATTGTGCTGTGGAAGCTACAGGGCAAGGAAACATTGGGCAATGCTGAAATAAAGATCTTAAGGCAGTGGTGCCCATTACAGCCTTCCCAGGGTTTCTCTAAATGATCTGAAATATGGACTTCATACAGAGATGAAGAGAACCCACCCATCCCTAAAGAGACAAAGGCAGATTATATGAAACTGAGTTTATTAGCTCCTGGTCTATGCCTAGGCCTGCCATACAGCTGACACAAAGCTCTCTCACCTGTTGGTGATAATTACTGTAAATTTATAATTGAAGAACCAGGTGACAGAATATGGACCATGGTACCAAAGGAAATTTGGAAGGAGCTTTAATGCCACAGGGTAGCTGTCAATCCTAGACATTGTGAGTCATGCTAAATAAAGGGGGGCACAGCCAAGAACTGTTACAGCTCTGCAGGAGACAAAGATCCCTGCAGCAGAGTGAGTCCCGAGGAGTGATACCCTTTCTGCATTCTGCTCCTCAAATGGAGGACAATGTCACACACACCACGTCAAAGTGAATGGGAACTGTGCAAAGGTTGGGTATTGACACAAGACTGTTGCTGTCTTAATCCAGATCTCATAAACTTAGGAAAAAAAAAAAAAGCCTAATGCTGGCAGCTTCCCAAAACTTTCCCATGAAACTCCCTTCCTAAGAGATATGTTCTAGCAGATCTGTTCACAGGGTAGGGAAAGCTGAACGCTCTCTGACCTGCAGCCAAATTGTTAGGGAATGGAGGTGTCAAACACAGGTTATTCAGTTCCTACACTGGACATTCCCAAGCCTTTTTGTTTTTCTTGGCATCCTAATCAGGCTGTTGATATTAAGGCAGGGCTAAAGAGAGAAACTCTGACTTTCCAGAAAACATCTTGGGGGTTTTTTGATCAGCTTTGTCTTTCATTCCTTCAGACTGCTCAACATCCAGAAGGGAAGACTTCTTCCTAAACAAGTGAGAGATGGCACAAATGATCAGCTTAAGCTTTTAACTCCTCACACCAACAAGCAGGGAGAAGTTCACTAATATTCTTGGCAGAATAAAATGGTTTGAAGATGTCCCAGGGTGACCTTACATGTGCATCTCTGACCAGTGTTTAGAAGAGCATTACGTAACTCCAAGCACAGCCTTTTGGGGGCAGGGTATACAGAGTGGAACCGCAGAAGTTTATTTGCCATTTAGGGCTCAACGTAGAGTGAAACTGGTGATCAAAACAGAGGCTCTGATCAAAGCTTGGTGCAGGGGACTTGCACAGAGGCCAGCTTCTCTATGAACCTGTATCTGACTTAAGCACTGATCTCTTTAACAGCCCTAGACCCAAAACTTCAAGTTTTCTGACATTTAGTTAGCACTGGACACAAAATCCATCAAGAAAGACACATCACTAAGTTAGGTTTCTTTAGGATGCCAGGTTAGAGATAACACCCCTCTACCCAGGCAAGGGAGAAAGTGACATCTCTGAACACAAATAAAAACTCCACTAATACCACCAAGACTGGCACAAATGCCATATATACTCAGCATGTAATTCCCATTTGAGGCCAACTGTTGTCAGACTTGGCTCCAGCTTCTGCATTCCTCACTACAGCCATGCTGAAGTTAGTCCTGTATCTCTAGGAAACCGAGTCAGCTTGAAGTACCTAATTTTCATTCTGCCTTCCAAGTTCAAAACCCATTTCTGTCTCATGCTCAAGGCCAAACTCAGGCATGAGAATTTGCACTGGAGAACAGATTTAAGAAGAGCCTGAAGAAATGTTTAAAATGGAATTCTTACATAGATGTGGTCAAGAGCCAGATACTAGTATTATGAAGTAGAAGCAGATCAGAAACTCAGTAAAGAAGCAAAGAAAAACAACAGTAAAATGAGAACAGTAAGCTTATAATAAAACAAATTAGTTGTGCTAGAGGAGAACACCAAGCACTAGCAATACAAAACACCATCTCTACTTTTATAGGGACTTTACCACATTAAAGGTTTTGCTCTTTCAGTTTTTAAGGGAAACTATAAAAGAGGGAACATGTTCTTTAAAAATACTCCCAAAGTTTATCGGCTTAAGCTTTACTGCCTTTTATACCTGTGAAGTACTTGCCTGAAACAAATGTGAGTCCCATACATTTCAGGCACCTAAAAGTTTTAGGTAACGTCCACTGACATTAGAATTTGTTTCAAAGAAACTGTCTGTGACCTTTATGTCTCTTTTGCACCTAATCAAAGCACCAAGATCTCTGCTATAGAAGTTCTTACTGCAGCTTTCCATACACCCAAGTTCCAGTTCATCCAGTATCATCCAAGACAGTCAACTGCTCAAAATTCCTTACCTCCATCATTTCAAAAATACTCTCAGGATCCAGGCTACCTTTCCCTACTTTCTTCATAGAAGTGAGGGTGCCCTTACTGGTCACAGAAATAAGCAGGCTTGCCAAAGAACAGGCTTCTTCCTGAAGGGTAGCGTCCACCACATGCCTGTATCCAATCTGTATGTTAGTGACAAAATAATGTGTTAGTTTGCAGTTTTCTAAACTCTTCCATTAAGAAGTTAAACTGTGAGTGGCAGCTTTTTTAGTTATCTACAGTCTCCCATCCTAATATCCTGTGGCCTTTGGAAGTGGTCAGAGACTGACTTGATAGCACAGTATTTAAACAGCCTCTGACCCCAAATTGTGTGTACAAGCACAACAGAGATGAGATAAGCATGTCACTATTTCATACTGTTTTCCTCTCTACCACCTATGGTAGAGATATCCCTTTCATTTATATGAACTCCATATTTCCCTTTCCCCCCAACTCCAAGCATAGACTTCGTTCCCCTTCAGGTGAAAATTACACATCCCAAGACTCAGGTGAGCCCTCATTTCAGCACTGGCCTCTCTGCTGTTTCTGCAACTTGCTTAAAAGAAATGCCAAACAAACTTTCAGGTAAATAAGCAAACCACTAACACTTGCAATGGAAAACGCAGCATCCATAAAATCAACTGTGTTAGCTGTGTGCTACATATGGAAAACCTGTTTCAAAGGAAGGGGGACAGTATTTCACCATGGAAACGGAGTTCTGAACCCAGCAACAAATACTTGTCATGTAACTCCAGGCAGATCACACAACCTCTGCAACTCACAGCAATGGCCACCTGTTCCAACACACTGAAGTATCTGCTGCTCTGGATGTTAAGCAAGGAGCAGATGAAAAACAACAAACAACTCTTCTGCATGCAAGAAGATGCCTTTTAACAATGCATCAAGTAGAAACCTATATTCAAAAAAAAACCTTATTCGGTAAAAGTTCTTAATTAGGAGGCCAAAGACAAACAAATATCTACATAGTGGACACTGACCATTTCTGTAATATGAATTTTATCTCTAGGAAAAGAATAAATGGCAGGTGCAATTAAGAGAAAGTTTCTAGGCAGAGGGTCAGAAATTGGTCACTTACTTTGCTTAGTGTGACAATACAGGGCACCTCATCTACGTTAAGTCGAATACAATCATAAGGGTCATCAGACAGCTCAATCTCTTTGGTGCCTTCTTCATCCTCCAGAACACGTACTTTGGGTATCCTGTGGAAACAAAATGTGCAAAATCATTGCCAGAACAGATAACAAAAAGGGCTGTTACACAGCCACAACTCCAAGAAGTGCCTTTTCTTTTGAATGAGGCAAAATGCTTAGGAGAAAGTCCAGAATGTGATCAAACTATTACCAACTCACTCCCCAAGACTAGGAAGAGAACATTGTAAGTGCAAAGATATTTAGGATAAGGTTATCATATTTGCATCATTCAAACCATTAGAATTTGAGTTGGTTTTTACACTATTATAAAGGGAGAGATTCTTTTGGAGTTTGCACAAATCAGTTGTGAACAATTCTCTGTACATCTTGCATGGATGTATAGGAGAGAAATTACCAAGAGTGAATCCTTTCGTATTGTGGTTCCCAACTTTGCAGACAACAGCAAAGTTGACAGAATTACAGCAATGGCATTGCTTGGCAAAGCTGTGACATCAATAGCTAATACAAGCAGTAAAGTTGTTCAGGAAAGAGCAACACTAAGGAGACTTGGGGTAAAAAGAAAGATGACATCAGTAAAATCCTTTCTCTTTAGCAGAATATTCTCGTTCTTTAAGAAGCCAGAAGACTCTACTGTTCTAAGGACAGATATACAAGGGATATATAAAATATAAGGACAGCAGGGATAAAAACCCAGGCAGAAATCCAAGAAATACTTTATTCTCAGTTGTGAATGACAAGCTCTCTCCCAAATGAGTGAGCCAGACAGGCTCCTTATCAGTGGCACATATATTGTATTTGTGATAGCCATTTAATCGGAGTTTTATGGGATGATTTAAGGCAGTTTTCTTAGCATAATGAATAAAGTAACTTAAAACAATTTAGTAGAAGATGGTATCTCAAGCTGCCAAGGCCATCAGCATCTTACATACCCTCATCTATCCAGGTGCCCATGAGGAGGGAGTACTGACTGAGAGACTTTGCATTACTGGCCAGTAAAACCCACACAGAGCTCAACCATACTGCTCTTTTATTACACACATTTGCACTTGAAAACAAAATATTTCAAAACATCCCTAGACAGCTAACTTCAGTAACCACAATCTGTTTTTATATTAGTACTTCTGCAGTAGCATTGTGTTTTATAACTATACTCTGGAGGTTACATTCTTTCAGGCTGTCCGTAACAAATCTCTTATTTTGACAGAGGAGGAGATAGACTGACTTGATGAGCATTTCCCCCACCAACACAAAGTGATTTTTTTATTGTTCCCTGGACGAGTATTTTAGTTATTTGTGGCTAAAAGTCCCAGTGGCAAATACTTCACAGCAGCTAACCTTGCTCCAGTGACAACAAATTCCCTACAAGCACACTGGCCTGAGCCAAGCCAAAACTAAGCCTTTGAGTAAGCAGAACAATTGTGAAGTGTACTTTTTCCCGAAACAAAACTCCAAATGCTTTCCAACTCATTAGAAATGCATCAAAACCTATTTTCAAGTTTAAAATATTCCATTAAAAACTGATGGAATAAAGTCACAAGGTGACTGACCCTCAAGTTATGTAGGACAATGGACAACGCTGGACAACAGCCTAGTCAAGAAGTGTATGTGCCAGAGCAGTGCTTAAAATAACAAAGCCAAGATTTCAAGAAAATCTGTGAGATTAAGCAATTTTTTACTCCCTCCTAAAATAGACATGAAACCAGAGCAGTGTTTGGTCTGCAAGAAAAGGCTGCCAGAATTAATACCTGAAAAATGCCTGCAAGGAGCTTTTTTGGCCAAGCACAGATGAAAGAGGTGTAAATTAGAACTATTGCAAAGGCAAAAAGATCAGACACAAGCATCATAGTTGTACAGACACAAAAACTAGGAGAAGTGAATGCAGCACAAAGTATTTCCAGAACACTGGAGATTTCCTCTCCCAGCTTGTGAATATTTATCTTAAGAACTAGCTGTACATGTTTACTTTGCAACTTCTATTTTTCTATTTGATTCCTGCAACTAATCAGGGCAGAAATCTCTACAGCAAGACTCAGTCAAGTAGCAAACAATGCTCTTTTCTGTGTGCTGCAGACCCAGATTTCACAGCCTCAAAATCAGTTCCACCCTTGCAAGCAGGCATCAGTTCTGCCTCTACCATGCTGTGCAGCAAAGAACCTCGATACCTGCAAGGCTGTTGTGTTATAAACTCTGTAGGTTTGTAACTTGCCTAGTTTGTGCAGCCTTTGTGGCACGGAGGCACATTCCACAGGACCAAATTTAATGTCCTGACACAGCAGCTAACTGCAGAGCTTGCAATGCCTACTTCCATTATAAATAAATCCATCCTTAAACACCTTGGAGACAGGGATAAGAAGAAAGTTTGATACCTGCTGTATTTTGCACATGATCTTCATATAGTTTTTAGAACACAATGAACAACATAAAACTGCAAGGAGGAAATGTTCCCCCCTGAAACAGTCACATTGTCATTGTTCCATGCCTGAGGGGGATATAATGAGTCAGGTCAGGCATTCAAAGGATTTAAATCCCGTAAGTCTTGCACAAAATTCCTTAAGCCCCAATTTTGGGTTTATTTAGCTCTAAAGAAAAACGTGTCCATTGCTATCACAGAAATGCTTAGAGCAAGATTTTAAAGATAAAGCTGAAGTTTTCAAATGCTTATCTGAATATCTAAAATTTTGTAGCTTCAAAGAAAAGCAGCAGCTTGAGCTCCCTGCTCTTTGTTCCAAGCCTGCAGTCAAGGCTGGCTAAGACCTGGAAACACTTCTAACAAAAACCTGGTTGTAAACAAAGTGGGAAAATCAAGTAAGACTCAAAGAGGGACACACGTCAAGCAAAGTTCAGAACACTTAATCTGAAGCAATCTTCAAACTGACATCTTGTCTTGTTTTGGCAGTAATACTTTGTGGAGAATGGGCAGCTACTCTTAAACAACCTTGTGTTAATTCAAAGAAAACTTAGTAGCTACCAAAAGGAAGTGAGAGGAATAGTGAATGAGGACAACAGGTTTTCACTTTGAATTTCACCTCTTTCTGATCTTGTATGAGATTAGATGTGCTAGCATTCCCTGCTCAAATCAGTAAGACAGGGTTTTTCACAGGTAAAAGAATCAACAGGCTCTCCGTTATGTCAAAATACCATATTTTGATACAATACCCAACTTTAACAAGACTCTGGATGTTTTCCACAAATTAAAGATTATATAAAGGACACGAGTTGTCAGAAGAATAAAACCAAAGCGGAATCATTAAAATAACTACACCCTCTATGTTCCCCAAGCAGCAGATTTTCTTTTATTTACTTATTTAATTAATTACTTTTTATATGATCTTCTCTCTTTATTCTGGTTGAAATAAGAAAAAAGGCCTAGTTATCTTAAAATACAGTATGTGCCTTGGATCTGCAAAGCAACTCACATGGTAGTAACAGTTTTAACCATGAGACTTTTGCATCCTGGCAGAAACACAGGCATTTCTCCCCTTTAGTGTACTGCCGACTCCTTTGTGAGCCATTACATTTGTGATAGTATTTCTTAATGTTATAAAAAAAAGTCTGTTAAAATTTACTGTTGATAACTTGATTAACATGAGAAATGTCTCAGCAACATATACAACTTCTAGTCTCAGATGGATTCTTCCCTTATCCCCTTTTAAAGTGTCTATAACCTGATATGCGGCTTGTCTTCAAAAGCACATTTTCCTCTTCTTTTTGCATGTACTTTTCCAGATCTAGTACCTGCATTGATTCCCTGATAAATATTCCAGAACCACACTAGTGACTTTAGCAGATCTGTAATTTAATGCTGAATAACAATTTGAGATCCGCTTTTAAAACATTTATGCTTCTGAGGGACTAAGCTTTGCACCTCTTCCAGCTATTTTCGCCACGTAAGTTTTTCAGCAAAACCATTCACAGTGGTTTTTTTCTCAAGAGTGCTACAAAACTCTGTATTTCCTTTCACCTACAGATAAAGAAGACAAAGACAGTAGAAAAAACTAGTGAAACTGACCAATAAAAAATACACAGAGGATTTGCATCGTTCAGTCTACTAGGTTTTGTCTTTCCATTCTTCGAAATAAACTGTCTTTTAAAGACACATTTCCCCCTCCCCACAATCTCTCACTGCCATTATTTTCCTCTTAGTTTTAAAAAGAACTCCAGACTAACAGTTAATGAGAACGAAATCAGAAGTGGGAAATCAGGGCTACTTATAAATCAGTAATCACATTGACAGAGGGCTTCTTAATCAAGAGCACCACGTATCATTAAATACTTCTTATTTCAAACCCACAAGGCATCAACACAAAGGCTTCCAACTACTTGCAACAAAATCACATGGGCAAGACAATTTTTTCTGGATCTGGCTACAGAACCAAAGTTATATTGTGAGCCTGACAGTGCACACAATCACAATGCAATGACACTTGTTCATATTAGTAGCATGCAAATGGCTGCCTCGTACGAAGCTGCCTTGGGTATTTATTTAAATAATTAAGCATTAAAAATGCTTTCCTCACAGAGAGTACTTCTCTTCCATGTCCCATGCCACTTCCACTCCCATGAAATGAGATCTGTGCTTTACCTTGTATTAAAGAGAGCTGCCTTCACCGCGATAGAGATTGCATCAAAGATGTTCCCACCACATTCCAACAACTGAGGAGGAAAAGAAGAATCTCTTTAAAAGAAAATCGGACTAGTGCCTTTAAATGAACTCTTTATTTTATTTAAACCTACTTGGAAAGGAAGAAAATTAATAACCAAAATAGGTTTTTAAAAAACAAAGTTGTCTTTAAAGCCCATCTATGAAAAGAAACAGATAGGAAATTAAGATTTTGGCTAACTGCATTATACATGCAAAATATAATAAAATTAAAGATAAAATTTAATAATAGAAGCTGAAATGAAACCACCTCTGTTCTTAATCTTCTTGTGCTAAGGCTCTGAATTAGACTATGACGAGAATACTCTATAAACGCATCACATTAATTCTTTAATGTTAAATCAAACCAGTCAACTTTCTATACTTTATTTCAAAGAACAGCCTTTTCAAAATACCAACTGGACAAAAAGCAACTGGGAGAATTACTTTCAAAAAAGCAACACAAACTGTCACCAAGGACATGGTATGAGAAGCCAGTTACAGATGGTGCAGTTATGAAGGCACACCGTGATTTATTCTCCTTAGGAGAAAACAGTAATCATCAGGTTTGTCTTGTAGCTGAAAATGATCTAAGGAAATCCTGATGTCGAAGTCTAATTCAAACAATATTGTTATCAACAAGTGTGTGTGTGGAGGAGTCTAGCTTAGCTTCTTCCTATGAAGATCAGGAGAACAACAAAGAGAACAGCAGCACTGCATCCTAGGCAAAAAAGCAGGGCTCCCAAACTCAAAATACCTTCTGTAGGCTGGAGACAACTCAGAGATGTGTTTGTCCATAGCTTATTGTTAGTTCTCTGACAAGCTCCACTCTCAGCTGCCAGTACTATTGCATGAGAACACACGCACACAGAGCAAGCATTTGAAACTACTTCGGCAAGAACATATGGGTGCTTCTCCATGACATCAATCTATGCTGTATGATGAGAGCAGAACAAGTTTTGCAACACTGACTGCATTGATCGTTCTTCAAAATCTATTTAAAAATGAGATAAACTCCCACACTGGGACCAAATCATAAATCAGACATTCTGTAAAGACAGTTTCGTTTTATGAAGACAGACTCAATAGTGTGAAAAGCATGACAGAAAGGTGGGATAGAAAGCTAAACACAAACGTGATCAGATTACTTCTTTGCAAACAGCTGCTGGATACAGAGAGGTTAACTTGCCACTTTCAGTCATTATTGGATTTTACAGGCTAACACAGTAAGCCCCACAATATCTTTGTTATTAAAACACAATAATGTGATATGCCTGCACTGTTGCTAGGCTCGTGTTCAGGCTGCTGTTCTAAAGCCTTATCTGTATTACAGGGGTGCCTACAGGCTAGCACCACAGCCTGTACCAAGCATGCTGCAAGAATTCCTCCACAAAGAAATGGACACTTTCCTCAGATGAAGCACCCCACATTTATTTATTTGTTTATTTTTAGGATCAAGAAAGTCTGCACAACTTTGAGTTATAGGAAGAAAATAATTTTTTTCGAATGGACTGCTTTTAATTTACTGATGTGCAAATGGAAAAATTATTGGCAAAAAAAGATAAAGCATTGTAGACCTTGCCTTATTCAAAGAAGCTTTTCTTCCAGAAAGACAGATTCCTAACTTCTTTTTTCAGGTGCCCAGTAGTGAACTGCTAAAATTTCAACAGAACCTATTATGTCCCCTCCCCCTGACACACTATCTGCTGAGTAGGGAATGGTAAGAGATTGTACACTTTGATTCTCTTTGCTCAGCACAGCAGACTGCTGGGGCAAATTATGTGCAGAAGGCTATACATATATCAAAAACACATTCCAAAATGCCAAAAGCTTATTTCTGACATCAGTGGCTTTGAAAGGGAAATAAATCAAGGGAAACACAGAGAGGATGAGAACAGGCTTCCAGTTTTGTGGTGTTGTACTCCACATTCAGGAGGTACTGTTTGGAAGTGGAATGCCTCACATTATTACGAAAGAATGCATCTATTCTGAGAGATCAAGGTACATATTCTTGACTTTTGACACATATCTCAATTTGTCCACATTTCAGCATTTCTGTGGTGTGTATCTTTGAAGTTACTTTCTTTGACTGTACACAATTATAGCACGTCCCAAGTACACTGACCACTAGAAAATATTTGAGAGATGTTTTTTAATTGATAAGCTGCACGACTCTGCAAAACACACTGTTTTCTCTTTTGAGGCTGCATATGTCAAACCTTGTTTACACACAGGAGCTGGATACAGATGCTTCAACCAAAGTGCACATGGCTAAATTGCACAGCAATGGTGTACTTCCAGGTTCTTAACATTCTTTCTGGGTGTTTGTCTTTTTCAGAACAAGAGACTTCCAAACAAGCACCTTGCCACCTGACCACAAGGTACTAGTATTTTCAGGCTTATAACAGATTTAAGGCTTATTTTCCCTCCAACTTTATGCAGCACAAACACAAATGTAAACAATTTACAGGAATTCTGAAGGAAAATACCACCCAAAGGAATCCTTATGAGTGGTGTTATTACAGTTAGAATCTGTCTCCCTCAAACAATGAATAATATGAATTGCACCTTACATTAGCCCAAGTATCATACTCCCACCATGTACTATTAAAAGTAGAATTCTATAGGAATGATTCAGCAAGAGCAGCTTCAGGAAAATCTGTAGGTATCAAGCACCTACATTAAGTATACACTACCACATGTGAGACACACCTTCCATTTAGAAAAGGAAATATTACAATTGCCTCAAAGTGTGAAAATAAAGAGGCCTGACATGGAAAAAGAATGAGGGGGGGAGGCAAGAGAATAAGAGACAAATGTTAACAGTATCTTGTTCTAACTGTACCAGCAGCTCTTCAATGGCTCACACATAAAGTCCCTGCAGAATATAACATTAAAAAGACTCATCAAGTTTAGTCTTAATTATGAACCTTCAACAGGTTCTTTATTGGCACTGCAGAAAAAGCTAAATGTAAAATTCCTCACGTAACACAGGTCCTGATTTTCATAATTCAATACTAGGGCTGATTTTCTCTGTTGTTGTGAACAACCAACAGATCTGCCCAGGAAGAATCAAACAATGACCAGTTATATCTCACACAGAAGCTACATAAAACTACTTCTGCAGCAGTCAGCTTTATGCAAGTCTTTGTTTATGCTGTGTTTATGCAATGTTAAGCAGTACGTTGCTTAAATAAGCACAGCATTTAATATTCTGTACCTCTGCTTGTAATTACCCAGTAACTAAAGGCCCCAGTGTGATTTCTGAGAACGAACACTTCATTCTTTATTAAACTATGCCAAGCTCCAATAAGCTGGTGACTCGGGCTCTTAAAGCACTCAGCAGTGGCACACACTCCATCACTCTGTACGTGGACCCTCGCAGTATGTACCACATCTACTGTAATTAGGCTAATGGCGCTGCTTTTTAAACACCTAATGAACCAATTTTCACATTTATTTAGGTCTTATTCAAATGTTCCTGCTCTGTTTCACAAAACCCTGTATTTAATTTTTTCTGGCCACACAGCTTAACATTTTGCAAATCATTTCACAGACACTAATGGACTCCTGCGAGTAAGATCCCTCAGCATATTTTCCCTTACAAATTTGATAAATAGAAACTCAACTTTGGACCAGGAAGAATTGGAAATAATGCTCAGGAGAGTCTGACTTGCAGACTTCTGTTAAAATTTCCATGACAGAGTGCTTTAAATATAGCATAGTCTGGAAATCAAGCTGCTACATGGATGAGATTTGTATGCATAAAATTCAATTTCCATTTTTTAATGGGAACAAATATTCTCTTTATCTTCTACATTCAATACACGTACACAATTTTCACCAAAACGCACCTAGGCCAAACTTAGCTTCTGTCAGAAAAGTACTGAATTAGTACTGGTAACAGTGCAAGGAGCAGACAAGATGGACAATTATCTTAGGGTTAACATACACCTATGCTAACTTAAATTCAGTAGAACAATAATTTGCTGTTACATTTAGCTTGGAAGAACAGATTAGTCTTCTTTAGTGGCAGTTTCCTTGTCAGTATGAGCTCACCGGCTTTTTATCTGAGACAGACTTGGAGTATTCAGTGTTTTATTAGATCTGCAGTGGAGCAGCAGCATCAAGAAGAGTAGAACGCTGGAAACAGTGACTAACTATTATAAGTAGATTCACAAAAAATGGCCATCCGTGCTGTGAAACATTATATCATATGAGAAGCTTTTTGGTAAGAAAATACAGGAAGTTATGCTAAGTCAGCCTCTGCCTTAAAAAATCTCCTTGGATCTTGGTTTTCATTTCCTTACTTACCAATACATCAACATAGAGAATCCAGCAGTGCTCTCTGGGATTAATACAAAGGGATTTCAAGTCTACGCTGTTCTCGCAGCTAAACACTCTGTAGAGCATATTTGCTATATCTGTGCCAAGTTCTTCTCCTCCCCGGCCTTCAAGTTCAGGAGTAGCATTTGAAGAACTAGATAAAGAAAGAAAAAATACTTTCACTTCTGAAGCAGCCAACACCCAAAGAACAATTCTTAAACATAAAGCATTAAAAATAGCTAAGGATTTATTTGTCCAAGAATAAGCATCCTACTGGAAAAGAAATTATTTCCATTTTGCATAAGAGAACATCTTGAGGTAGATAATATACCAACATTTTGTTACAAATACTGATACCAACTAAATTCCACTACTATCTGCAGTTCTCAAGCTACAGTGCTAAAGTTGGTGAATTCTCTCAGGGATTGTTTCTTAGGCCCTGCCATCTTCTATCACCTCAACCCTTTCAAAAAATAAAAAAGTGAGAGAAATCTGTACTAAGCTCAGAACAGCTAACAAGACAGTCTGGTGAGAGTTGAATGTTAAATTATTAAGAGGGTGGCTAAGATGATGTGATGATATGACAAGCAGAACACACATTTCTTTTAAAGTAACATGACTGCCTGACCTTAACTGGTAATTCCTTTATGGAGTGTCCTGTCTGCTATCAAGCCCCTTACAGAGAGCAGCTCATTACTCTCAGCAGCTGCAGCTTATGGAGAACAGCAACTAAAGAACATGTTTTCCAGAAGAGATCTGACAAAAGTGTGTGGTCTTCAATTCCCCGATTCCAACATAACTAACTTTATTTATGAGCAGTCCTGCAAGAAAGTCCTTGGGTGCTGGTGCCTTGTACACAGCTGAGAACAAATTGCTAACAATAAAAGAAAACAGGCCTCCAACAACCCCAAAAACCCCCCACACCAACCCAACCAAGCAAAAAACCCCAAAAAACCCAAAGCCCCAAATCAATAAAAAAATGCCTTTCCTCCAAAGCACAATAAAACAGAGCAGAAATGTCCAGAAATACATATACTGGAAAATAATGCACAAAGACTCCAAACACAACCTCTGATCTATAGAGAGGGCAAGAGTATTCTCAAGTGGACCCACAGCAGCATTGCAAACCTTGTTTCAAAATAAATCAGTCAGACCTCTCCCAAATTAATTTCTTATTGCAGAACACAGGAAAGGAAGTGGTTCCACAGAAGCAGTTTCAGTATGTTCCAAACCTGTAATAGCAAAGCCCTTTATTCTCCTGGCTGGGTACTTCCCAGTGCCAATTTCTCCTATATGATGACACAAAAGCTTAGCTCTTCTAACAGGCACATCAGGAGTAAAAAATACAGCAAAAAACTAAGTATTGGAATATAATCCCTTCACCACATTAAAAAAACCCAGACAACTAAAGAGTCACGTTATCTAGGCATGACTTAAACCAGCAAGATCAATACTGCAGAACCTATAATCCTACACATAATTACCTACTCTTACCTCTAAGAGTTACCTTACAGTAATTCTCCCAATTTGTTTTGCAGTTTGCGAAAATTCAGAATACCAGGAAGAGCTGGTGGATTGTTTAAAAGTTATCTGCTGCCGCTATAAACAGATAGCACTATACATGCTTAAAAAAACAAGAAAAAGCACTACTGCCAATCAAGCACTGACTTGGGCTTCCAAACTACCTTTGCCACATGAATAAGCACTGCAAGTACGACACACAATATTATTCACAGTTGTATTAATATTAGACACAAATTTTGTAAGATAGGATCATATCTAAGTATAACTCAGTGCTGAGTCAGGTCTTCAGGTTGTATTAAACAAGCACTTATCTGTGGAAGCAGCTTTTATGGAAGTTAACTAGATAATTCTGATGAAACCTTTTAATTTAAAGTACAGTTATGCAAGCATTACAATCCCCATGATGAGGTGAAAAGACTTATACAAACCTCAGTCTACATCTCATTATCATTTCTAAACATGAAGTTTTATCAAATGCTCTATTTTTTGATTTTAAGTGGACACTTGCTTTGACAGTGAGTAGGAAGAACACAAGACTCAACTGGAATATCACATTTCTTAATTCCATAATTATTTTAACACTTCAATTCCTTGCAATCAAAGTGAAATAAAGAAGTAAGGTTACCAGGGTACTATTATAACTATATGGTAGATACTGCCACCTAATGCCTACAGATTACTACAGTAATACTGGGCACAATTTGAAAAGGGGTTCTCTTTCACACTCTAAAGAGAAAATACAAAAAAACCCAGTTTATGGAGCATAGAAAGAAGTCAGCAGTGGCACAGAATTTTTACTCCCAAACAAAATGCGATTTTCAGGACTATCAAAATCATTCTATTGTCACATTGCCTAACAATCAAGATTCCTCCTAAAGCAAAATGATGCTTCTACCACAGATCTCTACTCAATTTCAAGACTCTTGCTGTTACCAGAAGAACAACCTTTCTCTTACAGTAGTTAAGCACTTTCCACCTGTTGCTCAGGCCATTAATATACTGTAATTTACACATGGTCAGACTGGAACAAGTGTATTCCTAATTCCACAACCAGAATCAAATGCGTTTGAGGAATTCAGATGTCTGCTTTTCTTGTTGTTGCTTATTTCTCACAGTTTGAAAATGGTAACTCAGAACAGCCCCAGAACTCAAATGTGAGAAAAGCAGGCACAGCGTTCTTTCATCATCAATGGTCAGGATGAATGTCCTCTCCAGTGATGACGGGCAGTAAGGATGTTGCACAGGACATGGACTTATTCTATGATAATTAATTTTCAAGCTCACAAATCAGTGCCCAAAAAAATCACCCCTTCCAGAGACTCGCACTGAAGTCTGTCTCAAAATGTGACTAAATGTGCTTCTCAGATTTTTAGGTAAAGAACTCAGAGCAGAATAAAGACAAATAGGATTTGGGTGCAGATAATTATATGATGCAACAAGTGATTATTTTCATCTGTAAAACAAACCATGAAAGTTTTGGGAAACAAGCATTTTAAGATAGTAATCGCTGAAGTCTGAGTTTTTATTATTAGTTTCAACAACAGAAAAGCCAAGCAGAACATAGAAGAACTTCACCAGGAGATGCAAGGTATCAAACTATGTGAAGTTACCACCACCCAGTGGTAGCCTGGAAACACATCAGAGTACTGACAGCAGCTCATTTCCCTTTACAAAGAACAAGCTGCCTCCACTTCACATTTTCTTTTGGATCTTTCTGGAGGCTAGAGGACACCTTTCCCTGTGGCACAAGCACGTGAGAAGTGACTGCACTTCTCTAAAGTTTAGGGTTTTGGTCTGTGTTGTCACTGGAATTAACTATTACCTCTTTCTAGAACTGACAAAATGGCTTGCACAGTATCACTGCACATGTCCCTCCCATCATAAGAAGCAGAAATTAACAGTTAGAAAATACAACCTAACATCAATCTAATGAGTTGAAGTTTTTCTAACACTTATTTACATATGCAAGAAGTGTCACAGAATTGCTATCACTTGTTTTAGTAAGGAAATGTCCCTGCTGTCAGTAGACTTTCTTCACACAGAAACTATCAGAAAAAATATCCTATTTAGGGTATTTTAAGCATGGGTTTTATAAAGCAGTCAAGCTCAGATGCCCTATAATAGCAGGACCACATTGAAGATCATCTTCCCATCTGGTATTTTTTGAACAGTAATGGTAGACAAACTATTAATTCATAAGTGAGTCCTTTCCTCTACATTGCATAAGTTTCCACGGTTAATTTGTTCACTGTGACATACAGAGGCAGTCCCAGACAAGGCTGCATAATGTGACACACAAATGTTAAGGCACATATAGCCAGTTAGGTTTGAGAGGTTACCAGATATACTTTACTTAGCAGCTCTCATACCTTAGCTTTACCAGTGGTACATTGGTTTAATGTCAGAGTAGCAACATATGAGAGGTTCCCAAAGCCAGGCTACTTCATAAAGAACAGTTTTAGGAAGTCTGCAAGACATGGATACTGTAGTATCAGACCACAGACAGTCTAGAATAACACAGAGATGTCGCTCTGCTATCTCAGAGCAACCTGAAAACAAGAGTTCTCAGTTTTCATCTAGCTTCTTTCATAATTCAAGCACTATGAAGACTGTAAGGATAAACAATAGTGCACTTGTAGTAAAAAGGAATATGATTAAAAACAAATACCATTTTAGTTAATGACACAGATTAGCTGATAAATTTATAACTAAATTTTCTATTTAACTTTTGCACCTGAAGTTTACACTGGGATTTTTCTTTTTAAAACAAACAAATTTGTACAAAACACACTTCTAACCTTTCCCACTGCTTTCACAGACAAAGTAAGCAAATCTTTAAGTACAGTTAAAGAAGTCTGTATCAGTCAATTCTTTTCTTCTGGAATACTTTCATTTTTTGAAAATGATTTTCTCTATTCTTTCATTGTAAAAACAACATTGTAGTCATGAAGCCATGCTAAATGCATGTGTAACTGAACCATTACTCTTTTCCAGCTGTAGAGATGCTATTCAGTTTGGGATTGTTCTATTTAACCTGTTTTAATTCTTTAACTCCCAATGATTTGCTTATTTTGGGTCTGCAGAACCAGCAGAAAGGTTCTGAACACTCACTGCTATAGGAACACTAAAATAACTTGTTTCTCTTACTCAGACCCCTACACAAGGTAAGTGGAATGAAGGTACGAACCTCTGAAGAATGGCAAGATCTGATTAGTCATTTATTCCAAATATTCGATCTATTTCATTCTTTTCTAGTATACTAACCAGTCAACATAGAATTCCAGGTAACCTTCGTCTGGTTTCTCTAACTTTGGTGTCCCCATTTCAGCTTTTATGCCTACCAAGACATCAGTGTCTCCCTGTTAAAACAGAAACATATCACACAACTGAAATTAGGTACAGAACTACTTGTTTAGTTTCAATGTCTATGGTAAGGTGACATTTCTATCATTCAGTTACTTGGCTGTTCTATCAGACTGAACCTAAAATAACCATTTTTTAAAAGAAAGAAAGTCTTTAGAAGGACAATTTTAAGCCTGAGAAGATTCTTCAAATGATTACCATACATATTCGCTTTCTCTAGGTTAAAAAGACACTCTTAATATCCAAGACTGCTTCTGTCATTTTGGTTCTGGAAACAGCTCTTTCTGCAGAACCATTATGATATTGCAAATGCTAAAGGTAATTTCACTTCACTCTGAAGTAGCAGAATTATTTTTTCCCAGGGATTAGGCACAACAATAATTGCAGTTTTCAAGAATAAATGCTAAATAAGTTCAGACTAAAGGCTGTCCAGCTACTTCATGGCAAATCCAGCTCTGCTTGAATTTTTTTTCAGCACCATGATAATAGTTAAGTCAGTCAAAATGAATTATATATCCTGTAATTATTTATTTAACCCATAGTTTCAGTTGCTGCTATACATACACACAAATAACCTCAGCTTATTTTAAGACTAGTCATATAAGCCAGAAACTTCATTGGCGAGGTACACAATCCCTAAGAACTTTACCTACCAGCTTTACTCTTGCAGACCCGCTTGTGTTTGATACAACATCTGTTTCTACCTCTGCACATCTGTAGTCCTCACAGCCACGACCATCCACACGAAGGTCCTCCTAAGCATGACAATCAATGTGTTGTGCTTAAGGGAATCAGTAATGAAAAGTAAAGAAAAGAAGGATATCAGAGCATCAGCTCATAGTTTTACTGTGGAATTTCACTTAAGAGCACAACAGAACCAACTGGACTTTTTTATCTCATTTATGCAGAGCTTGCAGCAAGCAATCTGCAGGCAGACACCAACTCCTGCGCCAAGAACCTCCCGTTCCAAAAGAAGCCTTCAGATTGCAGGTCTTGGCTTTGAAAGGTACCTCACCTAACCCAACCCAGGCCTTTCCTGGGATACGCCAAGTTCTGTACTTTTAAATCAGTAATTAGGACCCAGAAGACAAAAATAACCCACTGGCCTTCCACACGCTTTCCTCCGCTTGTATTTCAAACACGGGTACCGTGCATCCTTTGATACTACACATCCTTCGCCCTTCCGCCTCGGTCCGCAGGGGTTCCTGTGCCAAGTGCCAGGCTGGAACTCCGCGGGAACCGCAAACACTGGAGAAGGAGCCGGGGAAGGGGCGCAGAGGGGGATGCGATGCTCAGTGTGCTCGGATGGTTACCGCCCCGCAGATTCGCGTCCAGACCCTCCCACGGGGGGCTCCCTGCCTGCCTCCCTGCCCCCTATCCTGCCCCCCATCCTGCCCCGCAGCTCGCCCCCGGTACCTGCACGCCGTGCACAATGTACAGCTTCTCCGCCTCGCTCAGCACCACGGACGCCATTCCGCCCGCTGCGCAGCGCCCGCCCCGCCTCCCTTCCTTCTTCCCTCCCTCCTCTCTCCCTTCCTTCCTTCCGGAAAGCTGCAGGGTATCCGGCACCGACCCCTTTGCATCGGGGGTTCCCCCTTTTTCTCGCAGCCCCAAAGCCTCGCACGGGGAGTAGGGGCGGCGTTCTGGGCGCGGCGCCCGCCGGGTACCCGCGCATCCCCAAAAACTCCCCCCCAACCAAGGAGCTGACCCACGTGGGACACCAAAGGGTTCACCCGGAAAACGTCACGGAATTGGTAGGGTTGGAAGGGGGGGATCGTCCAGCCCGACCCACCCTGCCAACCTCGAGCAGGTGACACAGGAATTTGGAATGTCTCCGGAGAGGGAGACAACACGACCTCCCTGAGCAGCCAGTGCTCTGCCAGCCTCAATGGGAAGAAGTTCTTCCTCATGTTATGGGGAACTTGTGTTTTAGTTTATGGCATTGCTCCTCGTCCCCTCCAAGAAAGCGGACCCTCATGGTAAGCCGGAGAGGCACCACTCACTCTCTGCCCTCTGCCAAAAGCTCCTGGAGGAGGCTGTGAAAATGCCGGAGTGCTCGAGAAGGTGTCGTGTAGTGACAAACCTCTGCATTTCCCCATTTTCCTTGAAGAGTTTTCACCTCAGGAAGGTCTGAGCAAGGTGTGGTGCTCCCAGAAGGTTCATGCAGAAACCAAATGCTCTCGGTTAGGAGAGTGCTGTTGATCCTGTGCCAGATATGCCTGTTAAATTGAAAACTCAACATTATATATTAAAAGAGTAACTAAGGGTTGGGGTTTTTTGGACAGCCTTGACTGAAAGCTTCATAACAGTTATTGTAAGTTTCACCCTTTTTTGTGTAGCTCCTGTGTACAATTTTCAGAGTATTTTAAAACTTGCTATGTGACTTCATGCTGATGCTTGCTGTGATTACAATGACCCCTGGCTCCCAAGGATTATACAGCACACTGCTGGAGTTTATCCAGTTCTCCACGACTCCTTGTTCAATCAAGTGTACAGAACATTCCCAGCTGTGCCTACCTGAGCAGGCAATGTAATACGGTAGGAACAAACCTCAGGAGCAAGGGATGTCTGTGAGGTTTTAGCTTGGGTTAGCTCTGCCCAGGTCCCATGGGCAGGCTGCATATCTGTCAGCAGTCAGAGTAGAGCGGATGAGTTTCTGGGACACTTCCCACGGCTTACATGCATCCAAAAGGAGTCAAGTTTCTTCACGCTGGGGTTGTTGCATGGAGATTGCTTACTGTTCTTGGTGGGGAGAGACAGCGGTGGAGCCTCGCTTGGGCAGGTTATCCTCCTTGCTTTGGGAAGGTGAGCAGGGCCAGGCCTCCTCCCTGGGCCAGGGGAGTGCCAGACAAAAGTTTGTATGTTCTGTCCAAACAGCACCTGCTAGTGCTGCTGTCCAACACGGATGGACCCTTTATCTGACCCATAGAGTGATACTTGTGTCTTCACATTCCGCAGTATGAAACAAACAAGAGGTAAGAAGAAATCAGAAACTCCCTTGTAAATGTGAATTCCTGATATGAAACACAGTGTTAATGCACTCAGTGCTTTCCACTGAGGGCACAGGGAGGTGACATTCTGTCTCCCGGTCCTGCCTGTCTCATGGCTTAGCCCACAGCAGCTCACAGTTCCAATGGCAAGGAAAGGGTGATTTGTTTGGGTTTTTTTCCCCTCTGCCATCCAAGCCTGGAGTTTACCTAATATTAGTCGAATTCTTGCATAGTCCAGAGACTCAGCTAGCAAATCTTGATTACATGCAGACAGCAATTTTCCAAAGGCTGGAGGAGCCCAGGTTTGGCTTGGTTTTCCTCAGGGAGGGCAGGATGCATCCCCTTGCTTAGGGCATTCAAATTCCAGCACAAGGCAGCAGTGAAGGCTACCAGACACACACACACACAAAAAAAAAAAAAAAAAAAAAGGATGCCCGTTATTTCTTGGTTTTGTTTTTTTGGTTGTTTTATTTTTTAACAAAGGCAACGTCTTTAACCTCGGCAGGTTAAAGGGGCAGGGTAGGGCAGGGCAGGGCAGGGCAGGGGAGGGGATGCGCTCCCTCCCGCCGCCGCTCACTTCCTGGTTCCTCCGGGCGGCCGCCCCACCTCCTTCCCGGCCAAGCCCGCGTAAGGGGCGGAGGGCGGGGTGCGGTGCCGTGCCGTGCCGAGCTGTGCCGGGCCGTGCCGAGCCGGGCCGGGCCGGGCCGGGCCGAGCCGCTGCCGGCGCGGGGGCGGCGGGGCGCGCCGGACCCGCGGCCGCGGCG
>JAWWEU010000081.1:45147628-45250401 GCA_035583155.1 Acropternis orthonyx | reverse complement strand
GTGGTGGGACAGGGTCCTGTGAGCTGTTGGTGGGTTGCAGTGGTGGGACAGGGTCCTGTGAGCTGTTGGTGGGTTGCAGTGGTGGGACAGGGTCCTGTGAGCTGTTGGTGGGTTGCTGCGGTGGGACTGTGAGCTGTTGGTGCGGTACAGCGATGGGACGTGTCCATCAGCGAGCAGCTGGACAGCGAGTGGAGCTGACCCTCTCGCTTTGGAGGTGGCCGTGGCGGTCACCCTGCGTGTGGCTGCACCTGTCCGGTGGGACCATCGGCCACCTGCAACCTCGGCATCGGGAGCAATCCCTGTGGAAAGCATGGCGCTACACTGTTGCGGGGATACGGCTGGTGAGTTACATGGCAATAGGAAGCAGTCCGGACTGGTTTGGAACAGCAACTCCTAAGTACTGCTGGATTAGTTCTGTAAAGTAATTTTTAAGAAGAAGCAAGAGTTCATGATGGCTCATTAGAAAACAGTCCTCAAGGGAACAATCAGGAAAACAGGCCTTGGAGAGGAGGAGGCAGCAGTCTGGTCCCTGACGGACTCTCCTGCTGCCTGTGGTGCCGTTGAGGGATGCAGGATGGACACCAAAACTTGTTGAGGTTTCTTTCCCTTGATCCTGGTTCAGAAAAGATAAACTGTGTTTTTCAGTGTTCGAGAGAGTGACTGTGTGCCAGATTCCTGACATGGCAAAGGTGTGCAATGCCAGATCTGTAAGAAAGGAACTGAAATTTGGATGGTGGTTCTGACTGTGGAATCATTAAGAAGGAAGGGACTGGTGGGTTGCAGTGAGTGCCTGCGTCAGGTGTCTGGTGGTGTACATAGTAAGGCATGGCTGAGTACCATGTTTTTCTTTGCTGGATGAAAGCAACTAGTAAGTCTTTTGTGCACTGTTCCAGGCGTTTTGGTGATAGGAGTCATCATAAGAGGAGCCATGCCATTCATATGTCTCTAAAGATGCAGCCTCCCTGTGCAATAAAGAGCCAGTCCTTCAAACCCTATGACTCTGTCAGCGTAGCTCTTGGTGCTGTCTCACTGATGCAGTAGTGTTTGTCATGCCAGTGGGAGCTGCTGGTGGTAGGAAGTTGTGTCTCACTGAATGCTCACTGGGATTTAGAAGGTGTGCCCCAGAAGCTCTGTGCAGTGGTAGGTTTATAAAAGGGCAAATATATGGTCTGCCTAAAGGCCAAAGTATTTGTTACAGCATTTAAAACCTGCTGGGTATTTTTGCGTATGTTTCTGCTTCTTTTTAATTTTCATTTTAGGTGTCATAATTACAGACAAGGGTGTGTATTTCAGTTTGAAATTGCTTGTTTGGTAGTAGACACAATTATGCAAACATGATTTAATCCAACTATTGGAAGCAGGTTGCAAGAAGATGAATGCTTAATTTCCTCAGCAGAGGCAGGTCTGCTGTGCCCAAGTACTTATGGGTCTTTTCTGGGCAGTTACCCTTGTGTTAGCAAAGGGGAACAAATCAGAGTCTTCAGCAGTATGTGTGTATCCTGGGCAGTGGTAACTCAGCTTTGGTGAATGTCTTTTCCTTATCTAATGTGAATTTGCTTTTCTCTATGGGTGGATTGCTGTGCATCTCCCAACAGAACAGAAGCTAGCAGTGTTGCATAGTCAATGCAGTTTAAACTCATGTGTTGTGTTATTTCAGGGAAACTTGCTCCTGGAGCCGTGAGGCTTTATTGTGCAGACATTTCCCATACATCTGTAACAGGGCATCTCTTCTGTAGAGGAGACTAGCTTGGCACCCACAGTGGTGTCAGTCTGAAAATGGCTTGGCTGTAGCTCAGCCAGTCTCTGCAGATGTTAGTTGGCTGAGCTTACACTCTTCTCTAGTTCCTCTGCAGCGTGGACATGACCTTTTTCTTAAGACAGTATTGTGGAATACAGTTGTTCTGCCTTCATGACAGAAGAGAGCAGGTAATGTAAACTATGACACGGTAGAATAGTGTGTTGTCAGTTTTATTTCCCCTGTCCTGTACATAGAAGAAAACTAAATGTGAATGATTGTCCCTGGAACATCATATTTGACTTGTGCATGTAACTAATCTGAAGCTTAGGGTTGTGTTAGAGAAAATGGCAAGTTTAAGCTTTCCTATTTAGAGCTGCATGTTTCCTGGGTTGTGCAGATAAGGAAAAAAGATAGCCCTTAACTTGACTGGAACTGCAGTGCAGCAAGTCTGCCGGTAACACTTTACACATTGTCCTTTTGAGAGGGAGTCCAAAAGAGCGAGCCAGCTTGTCTCTGCAGGCTGTGGGTGCCAAAGACCTCCCCACACAGCAGCAATTCCCTGCTAGTGAGGTGCAAGGTGTTCCAGACAAGGTGCAGCCAGGTGCTGGCTCTTACTGCACAGGAGAACTGGCATGTTACCTCCTGGCCCTGCTCCCACTGTGTCCCCAAGGTGGGGGTGGCTTGGGAGTGCTTCTGGAGACAGATTCTGGTGACAGATTTGTCTAGGCTTATAGCCTTGTGTCTCTTTGCCCCACCAGGTTACAGGGTGACCATGTGGAACTGGTGCTGTTACGGGAGAAGGAGTAGGAGTGCAAGAAGAGGGGGGGAAAAAAAAGCAGAGGATAGGGATGGGCAGGTACAGAAATAAGAAGGAAGGCTATAGCAGCAGAGTTCAGCTAGAAAAACGTTGGGAAACACTGTTCCAGGAGCAAGTAAAACAGCAAGTAAAACAAGGACACAGAAAACTCACTGTTCATACCCTTGGACAATGGAGGAATGCTGAATGAGAGGACATGCAGGGCCCTTGTTGATGGTTTTTGCTGCTGGCCTGGTGTTTGTGAAGTTCAGCTGTGAGTTTTGCAATGATGCAGAACTGACAGGGGTGACCAATCTTAAATGTGGTGCAGCATTCAGAAGTTAAAGCAGATGGGGTCAAGCTGAAACAGTGTGAGTGAATAAAGGTAGTGTAAAGTACTGTGCTATTTTATAGAAAGTAATTAAAGGAATACATGTACAGGCCCAGTGGGAAGGCTGTAGTACCATACCATAGATACAGAGAGGGCTACAGCAGGTGATAAGGATAGTAATGTGATATACATCTTTGTTCTTTGCAATGAGTACTTGAATTACTGATGTCCAACAGAATAGATAAGCAGTGTATTCTATATTGTAGTTATTCTGGGCTTGAAATCTCAGTATTTCGAAGGATAACAAAATTAAGGTTTAGGCACAGAAATTGTATTTTTTATGGAGGCAGGGATCCCTGCTTCTTGCTAATGCAACAGTGAGCAAAACAAGAAATGCTTAGTTTGTCAACTCAGGTGTTCTTTGCTACATTTCAAAAGCTTTAACCCACAGCAACTTTGAACCTGCAGGTTTTTCCAGTTCTCTGACGTAGCAGCATAGGCTTCTTCTAGTTGTGATTTTAACTTCAGACCTTTCCAGGATAGAGGTGACAGTTTTTTGCCTCCTGTGTTATTATTGTGCTGTTTTAATGTATGCCCTGTGTATTTTCTGTATTTGGCTTAGGTGTAATATTTAGATTTAAAATCTAAATGCCTTTCAGCCTTCATACCTGTATTTTACCTACCTCTATGTGGTAAGGAAGAGGAACAAACTGCAGCTGGGGGAATAAAATCAGAGAGACTGAGTGACAATGCTTGTGAAGGCTGGGCTGTAGCAGAAGCAGGTGAGAGCCAAATGCTGTGTTAGACCATCTTGAGTGAAAACGTTTGTCTGGTAGTTATAAGTGCTCTTTCTGCCTTGAAGGATAATATTTAGAATATTTTTTTTAGACTAGAGTGGTTCTGCCAGCTTCTTATTATGATTAAAACTTTAAAGCTGCAACTCTTCTGCTCTGTAAAATATATTCCTTATGCTGTGGAAGTTTTGTAGCTTTTAAAACAAATGCTAAAAATAATACCAGTCGTATAGATAAACCTTTCCCTTTAATTTTTGTCTTTCTTTTTTTTTTTTAAAAAAAAAAAAGGTGATACAGGACAAATTGAGAAATTGAATTCCCTTGCTGTTTTAAGTCTTGAATCAGCATCAAAATTGCAAAGCTGTCTAGAAGACCAAGGCACCTTCTCCTGTTCTGTCTCTCATAAAGCTGTGTACTCAGGATAACTGCAATGCTGTGGGAAGGCATGACATCCCCATCTGTTGTTTTCTGTTTCCCAGTGCAATCCCTCCTGCAAGATTGCTCTTTCCTTCCGATGCTTAACTCCAGATAGGTGGCAATGCAACAAAGATGGTTTGTATTGGTGTGTTTGGGATTAATATTTCTCTTTTGACATAGCTTAAATAGCTTGTGTGTATTTGATCTTATTGGGAAACTGTAAGATTGAAGTGACAGAGTTTCTCTGTTCCCCTTGCAGCTCTGATAGTTATGTTACTTTGTAATGGTTTATCCTTAATGACAGTATTATAAAGTACCTTCTGTCTCTGATCAGAAGCTTATTAAGATCACTAACTTTGTGATCAGACCAAGTCAGATCCAAGTCTGACCTCAGTCTGTGCTGGCCTTGTGATTTGTGTCCTGTTCCTAGATGTTGCCCCAGTTTTGTCACTCATCCATAGTGGTCCAGTGTTTTTGTACCTTGGACAGTAACTAAATTGTCTTTGCTCTCCTTGGCTCAGGCTGGTAGGCCATTGAGGTGGGGGGTGCAGTCACTTACCAGATAACTCAGACTCTTAAGTCAGTTTTTATTGCATTATATTTTATTTATACAATACATATCTATTAGTTAAATGATAGAGACATTGACCAGAAAGCTGTTGCTGTCCTCCCTGAGAGGCTGCATACCACAACCATCAGGACAGGGGAAACCCCCATGTTTGTAATTGAAAAAACATGGCCTTATTTTCCTTACAGTTCTACCAGTGCAATTCCTCTGGCTCTGTTCAAACTGCTTCTTGTCTACACTGACGTAAATTAGGGGAGGACTGAGGGGTTTGTGCTCTCCTTAGGGCAAAGTTCCCTTGGCGTATTCATGCTCCTATTCAAATGTGTTCTTCAGAAATGCATGACTTCAGTTAAATCTTCGCCTCTACTAAGATGTTTCTAATAAAAATAATGAAAGCACGATTTTAGTGTGATCCATTTTTACTAAGGTCTTCACTCATGGCCTCTTCGAAATAAGAAATAAATTGCAAATAGAAAATAATGAGTCATCAAAATAGTTGATGATATAAAATTTTCTAAACTATGACTCTTACTCCCTTCATGTACAGAAAAATTTTATAAAAGGGTTGCCATCTGGTTTTATGTGCTCCTCTCTTTGCCCTTTCCAAGGGAGGTACTCCAAGCCTGTGCATTAAAAAAAAAAAAATAATTAAACTTTGCAATTTTTTTAAGATTATTTTTAATGGATTTAATATAATTGGCATTCCGATATCTTTAAGCCATTTTTCTTCAGTATGGGAAAATGCTGAAGCTGCATGACTTCAGGTGCCAAAGGTTTCAGGAGAATCCCGAGATGTTTGTGCACCTCTTGCTAAAAGCATAAGAGTAGCTGGTAGTGTAGCACTTAGGCTGTAACTATAGTCCTTAATGTAGCCTGAATTTCCAGCAGAAAGATGAAGAAGTGTCCGTGGTAGGCACAATCCTGTTACCTGCTCCCGGGGTGTCCCGAGCAGGGCTGGCAGCGCTGACTTTGCCCTGTGATCATTTGATCTGAGTCATCGGGTGTCCTGCAAGCCCAGCGTAAACTTCCGTGCCTGCTTCTTCCCTCTTGCTTTTGCCATTTCAACCCAGGAGTGGGTTTTTACCTGTTTGGGGTTTTTAATCGGGGTCGGGTTTGTTTTGTTTGTTTTTGGTTTTTTTTAAACAGTGTGTGGAGTCCTGAAAATATTCCAAAGGAGGTGCAGCTCTCTGTAGCAAATTTAAGCCTGCTAATAATAGGCTTGCTTTTTTTAGCTGCCTTTCATAGACCTGTTAGAAATGTCCCATTGAGCCTCCAGAGTTTTGTAGACCAGGGGTTGGAAACTGCCATGCTGATGGGATATCTGGATGAATCTGCAGGAGACTGCCAAAAATTCTCAGCATAGCTGGGCTATTTCATTCCACTCCTGCTGATCAGATAAAGCTTTTTAGGCCTTGCAGGAGCCATTAGGAAAACTAAATATAAATACTGATATTTATTATTATCTCTGCTAGAACTTGCTTTGGCAAGTTTTGATAAGCTTGTTGTGAGATTTTGGCTGTACGGAGGTGATGCAGGAGGGGAAAGCGTAGGTAAATGTCCTGTTGGAAAGCACACTTTCTCTCATGTCTGTTGCAAAGGAAGATTAAATATGCAGTGTTTTAATCAATGCAGTTTTATGTACAGAAAAATGAAATAAAAATGAACTCTTGCAGTTTCTGTCTATCTAAGTGGAGTTTGTTGGTTTTATTTAAGGGGACGTCCTGTCTTGTGGATCTAGATTGCCTGCTTTAGCTGTCATGAATACAGTATGACTAGTTATGTTTTACTTCCTTTTGATGATGATAAAAAGTTAGCTTTAGTGTTGTTTGTCAGCTCTCAAGATACTGGGTGTGTCATAAAAGCTGTTTGGAGTATGCTCTTTGAAATATATAAAAAAGCAAACTGAGTACCTAAAAAAATGTCAGTGATCTCCCCTGGTCTCTCTTTTTTCTTTTTTTCCCCTCCCAGAGTTGTTTTCCTGTAATTGGCTAAACTTGAAATTCCTTTAGTTCATATGACAAAATGAAAATGTAACCTTTTGCCAAAGTTCAGCATTAATGGACTTTTAACAGAGGAAATGGTTGCAATGTACATGGTAATACTGTAGTTTTGCAAGTCATACCCATGTGGTTTTGACTTCACTAGCATGAGTAATTACATGAAAATCATCAGGTTGATGATGATGTTGGTTTTAAGCTTGGTCTAAGTTTTACAACATCAGAACCTCAGGTAACTTTCAGGTACCTCTTGAGTTAAGGCTCACACCATTTGTTTGTTCATTCTTAGCACATTCTGTGGCGGTCACAGGCCATTAAAAGCAAGCTTTTTTGGACATAGCTTATGGCAGGTTGAAAGACAGTTACTTAATTTATATAGGGTGTAATAGTGCATTTTAAGTATTTATTGTAGCAGGAAGTGGATTTTTAATTTGTTTTGTTTACATTTCTAATTTGTATATTACGTGTATTTTAGTTGTTCCTGTAATGCCAAATGCCTTCCAGATAAAAAAAAAAAAAAAGAACAGGTCTTTCTCTGTCATGTCATTAAGCTGAATTGATGTGTGTGTTGTCATTGTATCTCACACTTACCTAGTGGCCTCCCTTGTAGCCTGACACCAAGATTAAGTCCTTAAGCCCTTTGCCTACATTGTTCACATATTGTTTGCTCCAGAGCAGGAGGGACTGACTTATTCCATCTGTGTTATAAATTAAGTTCATGTGCAGCAATGGTTGAAGGGCAAACCAGTTTGGGCAAGTTACTGCTTCCTCCCCCCTCCAGTATTTCTGTTGTTGTTGTTGTATTATTTATATGAAAATACTAAGTGGGACAACATAAACAAAAGCAGATGTTTGTGTATGTAAGAGCAAGGTATTAAAAAAACCACTAACCAGGCCGTGTAAGAGAGAAGCTGAGACTCTTGGCTCCTGTAGATTGACTTTTAAGATAATGAACACTGAAACACGCACGTGTTTCTCAAATAATGTATGGTGCTTATGCACCTATTACTGTTTTTTTTCATTTTGTCATCTAAGGATGCCTCTAAACCAAGCATTAAATAGCAAAGTACATTAAATAACAAATTTGTCCTCCAGCCAGAATCGGAGGCCTGTGCTCTGTCTCATAACTCTGCACTGCAAGGATGAGTCTCCAGACTTTCAGACTGAGGTGCCTTGAGGCTCCTTCCAGATGTAGGTTAAATATCTATAGGTTTTTCTTATTTTTTTGCACCCAGTTTAGCTCAATAATATTTCAGAGAGTGCTGTAGAACTTTTATTGGAGTAAAACCACTCCCTGCACTTGTAAGAGAGGTTAATATCTATTTCACTGCTGAAGTGTTCTGTTCAGGACTAAACCCACAGTTTTAATCACTGTGTATTTGTTTAACTTTCAGTCAGTCTTTGCTAATACTGACCTTAAGGTGACTTGTCAAACTAATTCCTCTGTTAAACAGGACTTTGCTTTTCCTGTGACTGTTTCATTCCTTTGCTTTGGGAAACAAAACCTCAGGGAGAAAAAAAATCAAGGGGCTCAGACTCTAGGCAAAAAATGCTGAAAGTCTGTGTTCAGGACTATGCCAGCTTGTTACTGCTCCAGATGTGTCAAGTCTAAGCTGAAAATTCAACACCAAAATTACTGTTCTCTTTCTCATTTCATAATGCAATATGATGTTACTGTCAACTAAACACTGTTGTCAGGCATGAGTCTTTAATTATGTCAGCCTTATTTTGAGCTGGCAAACCAGCATAACAATTTTAATAAGATTATTAAGTAATGCAGTGAAGGTTAACCTGTTTCCTTGGGGGGAGGGGAACGACTGCCTCTTAGAAATACTTGTTAAGTCAGTGTGAATGTATGAGTAAATAATTATCCTTACAGAAATTGTGAAAAACTGAAGGAAAGGTATGGATTTACCAGTAGGTATAGATGTATCTGAACTTAGACCACCAGATTGTTTGGATAATCACTATTTATGAAAATTATATAGCTTGTCCTCCTAAGTATCAGGAGTCGTGAGGCTAAATTATAGCTGTGGTTAAAATACAGAGTAATTACAATGTGTGAGGTGAATTTTGTGAATGAGGAGAGGGCTTTTTGTTGTGGTTTTTTTTCTTGCCAAAGTAAATGACATGCTCACAAGGACATTTTTATCTTGATTTTTCTGTTATGTGTGATGCATGTATAAATGCTTTAACGTTAATCCATGAGACTTTCTTCAGATTCATAAGCTGCCTTAAACCTGCTTGGCAGCATACTAAATGCTCAAAGCAGAAAGATAAGAAAATACCCAATTCTCCTAGTTTCTGTATACCAGTTATGTTAGAAAAACAATGCTGTAAATGGTCCAGTTCATCTCCTCCTGTACACCTAGAAACTTTGTGCTCCTGGCTTCTGCCTCTGTGGCAATAGCAGTTCCAGTCCCCTCTCTTCTGTGTCACTCGCACGGAGGTGCACAAAGCTCATCGCTTCTGTGCTTGAATGTAATTAATCACCCTGCTCATTAATAACCTTAATCTTTGGCCTTAAAAGACTAATTGTGCTCTTATGAATTTTGTCTTCTTGAAATAACAACTGGAAAGCAAACTATTGTCTTTTTCGCTTCTAGGTAGGGGCAGTAACATCTCTGTTTAGGTCTGCATTATGCAGAATAGAGCTTTCTCCTTGTACTTGACAGAACTTAGCCGTAAAATTTAGAGAGCAGTTTAAGGTCCTAGGTACTTCTGCAATTCTTTCAACTATGTTTTCTGTAAAAACTTTATATAGGCAACAGTAAAACTTTCTGAACAAGCACAGAAATAGCTTCAGTATGAACTTTTTTGGCAGAAAGCATAATTAATGGTGAACATTGTCTCCGTTTCTGTGAGTTAAGGTGGCATAATGCATGCTGTTTTTTGAAGAGCTCTGAGAAGAAGCCTTACATGCTGAAATAGCAGGAGGCTGATCCCTTCTGTTCACATACATGGAATTCAGTGGTTTTGGCAGCAAAATTATTGTAACCTTTTGTGTAGAAGGTAGGTCTTCAGAGGGTGTTTTTGAGTGTTTCTGAGCGCTGTGCAAACACTCTGTGCAGAAGTGCCTTTGGGAGAAGCTGCTGGGCATACAAACAGCCACTTCCAAAGCGTAGCATTCCAGGTGTGCTCTGACATTGAGTGGTGTACGTTCACACTGCAATTGGATTGATCCCTTGCCAGAGACTTATGAGCACCTTTTCTGTTTTCTCAAATGCCTATGTGTGGTGGGAGCTGCATAGAAACTCCAGTAAGCGCTGCACATTCCTGGGGTATTGCAGTTTCTGGCTCCAAAATGGACCTTAACCTCTGGATGGACAAGGTGTCTGCAGGGATGCAGACACAGTGGAGTGGAGTTGACTAGAAGTGCTAAAGGCGAGGCAAAACAAATGCCATTGAGGGATGGAACAAAGGTGGTGGGAGAGCCATAGCAAAGCAGAAGAAGGGTTGTAAGCCAAAGGAGAAGGTGAGAGTAAGAGACAGCTGTTGGGGCAGAGCGTATTCCAGCCAAGGCTAGAAGTTCCTGTCAAGATCTTTGCCTGGGTTGCTTCTACTCAGTTCCTGCAAATCTAATTTTACAGTGGTTTGGTTTTGTGGTTTTACACCAAAACTGTGAGTCAATGGCTAAGGAAAAAGGAAACTTTTCCCATTTGCTCAGTTTTCCAGTATCTGTAGGAGAGACCCTTCCCAAAATCTGAGGCAGCAAGAAGAGACCCTGCCAGCTGTGCCCGGCCCTTCCTTTTTTCCACACATAACAGTGCCAAGGTCTTGCTTCATTTCCTGTTGTGGCAGCTCCTGTTGGCTCCTACCTGGTGACTTTTTCTTCATTAAAAGGCTTCTTGCCTTTCTGCAGGGAGAGGTGGAGGTGGCACACAGGTGGACCTAATGTGTAATTAAGCACGTCTTAAAAGCACTTAGCCTTCTGAGTAAGAACTGTTCTGATAAGTGTAGGAGTGTGGTTTCCAAATCCATTATTTTGCATTTGATTGATTTACCTTTTTTTCTTTTTCACCTCACTTTCTGCAGTTTTGAGTTGTCCATGCGATGCTGTGCCATTCCACCAACAGAGGTCTACATGTCCTGCAGAGCAGTGAACACTGTTTCTGACTCTCTTTCAGATGCAAGTATGGACATAATAGCCTATGATGATTGCTCCAGTCCACCGCTTCAGAGATATTGAGAGGACACCTGAATACCTGCAGCCGGAAAAGTGTGTTCCACCTCCTAGCCGTGCTTCCCTGGGAACAATGTGGTTTATTCGAGATGGCTGTGGTATTGCATGTGCTGTCGTTACCTGGATGCTGGTGTTCTATGCCGACTTTGTAGTCCTTCTTGTCATGCTAGTTCCATCGAGAGATTATGTTTATAGTGTCATCAATGGCACACTGTTCAACACCTTGGCTTTCCTCGCTTTGGCTTCACATTTTCGTGCTATGCTGACAGATCCAGTAAGTATACCTCTCTCTGTGTGTCTTGGAAAGAAAAAGGCGGTGTTTTTCTTGTCTGCTAGATGTTGGGTAACTCACTTGCTGAGTGAGTGGCAGATTATTTAAATCTTCTGTGTGTCAGCCTGCTGAGTGAGGCTGCTGATGTGGGATGCTAATTTTTCATCCCACTCAAGTCAGAAGCAAAGTCAAGGACCCAGCTTTAGATTCCCAGTGTGTGAGCAGGTCCTTTTTTGGCACGGGGAAGGAGAGTGTTTCTCTCTGGTGCTGTTTTCTCCCCAGTGGCAGATCTTGTGTTTGTGGCTTGTCGTGTCTTGACAAATAGGAAAGCTGGAAAAGCTGGTTCTGGTTGTCTGCCTTGGCAAGTATTGCTTCAGCAGAATGGAGCAGAACGTGTGTTGTTTTGAAAAGCCATGTTACCATCTCTCATTCTACTGATTTTGTTGAGTGTACTGGACAATGCTGAAATAAATATTGTGTGAGCATGCTGAGAGCTGACAGTTTTTAAGCAAGCTGGGAAGCATCAGAGTTGTAATATCCCCTTGTATGTATACATAGGACATTACTTTGAGAGATCTGATATGCTGCACTGTCGTCTTTCAGCTAGTGAGAAGATACAGTTTAGCACCATGAGGCTAATTCTGAATGGCCTGTGATAGTTGATTTATTTTAATAACCTCTGG
Source organism: Acropternis orthonyx (assembly GCA_035583155.1). NCBI lineage: Eukaryota > Metazoa > Chordata > Aves > Passeriformes > Rhinocryptidae > Acropternis > Acropternis orthonyx. The sequence continues at coordinate 45,238,623 of JAWWEU010000081.1, read as the reverse complement.
ATAGTAGATTCATTTCCAAACCCCATCTCCATTAGTAAGTGGAAGGAAAGACACAGACTTCTCTTGTTCCCTTCCTCACGAGTGTTCTTGTTGCTGTTGGGAGTGGTGGTGCACCTCTGATCTTCTGTTCCTTCCAAATGTCATTTCCTACTTGAAACCTTGTTAGGTGTCATTAAGACTTCAGTGCAATCTTTGTTGCTTAGATTACAGCTCTTCCAGAAGCCACAGCACTGCAGAAATGGCTTGATTTGGGGAAATGTCACAATTCATGTTGAATTGGATGCTATTGCTGGTGGGCAGAGCTGTAAGCAATAGTGTAAAACTTCTGGCCGTTGGACTGGGAAATGGAGGCCTGCAGGAGTTTGTCAGATGGTTTGTATCCTAAGGGTGGTTGTTGTTAATTATTGTATGTTGTGTGGCTTTTATGCCTAGGGACCTTCAAATCACTGGAATTATTTTGCAGAGTTACTAGAAACTCTTCTGAAACAGAAGCTGTAATTTGAAACAAGCTGGGCAAGCAGCATTGGAGAAGCAAATACTATCTCTGTTGGGAGTAATTGGGAAAAGATATGTTAATTCCTAGTGTGAGGTGGGATTTATGTGTGTGGATGGCAAGAGCCAGTGGGATTTTGTTCCATTTTCTTGATGAGGAATTCAGCTAAGTAAAATGCAGGAGGGAAGATACAGAGAAAGGATGCAGCAACATCTGGCAGACAGTGTGAGTCAGGGATTAAGGAATCTGCCAGGACATGGGGAACCGGGGACATGTCTAGGATCAGAATGAAACAGAAAGCACTGCTGAGGCAAACAAAGAAAATTCTTATTATAAATAAATGAACACCTGAGTTCTTCAGAATTGATAGTGTGTGCCTGGTGTTTCAGGAGCTGTGGATTCTTGCTAAAATGTTCCTAAGGTGTTGAGCTTTGCCGAGTACTGAAGAGAGAGAACATGAGCTATAGCATTTTTGGAAATTGGTTTCGGTGATTTTTTAATTGACCAGGCCTGTTGGGAGTTTTTGTGGAAAGAACCCCATATATTGCTCAAGAAAGCCTTATAATACTGGTTTAATGTGCAGTTCCCTCACTGATGTATATAATTTCTGTTTATTGCTGTTAGGAGGTTGTATAGTTGTGTTAAAAAGAGACTGTTCCATCAGAAGTCTGTGAAAGTATTACATCTCTGTTTTGATTTCAGTTAAAAAGCCTTAAATTCAGAGGTGAATTGTACCAATGTACCTGCAGTGATTTCATACAGCATGTTCCGTAACTTTTTTTTTGAGGGGAGGGAATTTCTTTGATACAGCTTTTTTTTTAGCAAATTTATGCCCCTGTAAAGAATGGAAACTCATGAAGTGGGGCTCCTGCAGCAGCAAATGTTACTTATTTCAAGACATATTTTAAAGTGGAAATTAGACTGCTTAGAATGTTTTAGCTAGTCTTATTCAGGTGGGAGGATTCTTAGTGTTCATTGTTTGAATGTTGGACCCTAATTTAAATAACAAATACACAGTGAAAGCATAACTGTAAATACATAAGGTGTTTGCCAGTAACTCTTAGTGTACACACTGATGCTTCAGGAAGTAGCTGCTTGTACTGGAATAAAACATCTGCTGTTTCCAGTTTGTGATATGAAACACTGGCATGATAAATTTGTTGATATGAAAAGAGGGATGAGGATTCTTAAATATTTAAAGGTTACTATGGGATTTCAAAAGACTAATTGCTTAAGTGAGGATTTATTGATGTTTAAAAAAGCCCAAAAACCCCCACCAAAATGATGTTTAATTGTGTGGTTCCATATTTTAGAACCACGTTTTAATTTCTTTTCTGAATCTTCTTGCAACTCTGCTGACCTTAGGGATGTTTGTATTTCTTTCTCTTCCCTCCCCTCCCATAGTTTTAAGTCATCCTGTTGCTCTTAGCAGTTGTAATGTCCACAGGTTAATCTTCTGGTTGTTTGTTGGTTTCTTTTTTTTCTGCAGGGTGCTGTACCCAAAGGTAATGCCACAAAAGAGTTCATTGAGAGTTTGCAGCTAAAGCCAGGCCAGGTGGTTTACAAGTGCCCAAAGTGTTGTAGCATCAAACCTGACAGAGCACATCACTGCAGGTAAGGTCTTTGCTGAGGATGGCTGTATTATCAAGACCTGAATAATGATTCACCAGCGTGCCTTGATCGAAATTGATACTGGAGTCTGAGACTGGAGTGGGTAAATTGGAGAGACTGGCATCCAAATTCTGTTGCCAATAGTGCCAGACATGTTTTAAGTGTCTCTGAGAAAAATCTCAGGCCTTTTCTGACAAATTTTCATCTATAGGAGGCTGGGGCCATTTCTTGCAAAATGAGAAACACTTAAAATGAATGAATGCTGCCTTGGCTCCAGCCTTGCAATTGGCATTCCATAAATTTTGATGTAAACATGACTTAAAAAGAGACATTATATACCAGAATGCATAGAAATCTGTAAAACGTGATGTCTCTCAAAGGGTCAGCGTCTTTTCCACTTTTGTTTTTATTCACAAACCCATTTGTCTAACTGTGTATTCTATTTAGAAGTGATATTTAAGTTAAAACTAAAGTACAGGTAACTGTATATTTTTTAAGAGTTCAGACTTCCACATTTTCATTGAGTGCTGTGACTTTGTTTTGTGCTGTGTGATAGATCAGTATGCCTACTGATCTGTCATGTCCTTTCTTTTTCTGGTAGGATAAACTTCCCGGAAGAGAGTAACTGGTAGTGAGCTTTTTAGTACTAAAGGCAGTGAGCAAAAAAAATAACTACTTCCTAAAATTCTCTTCTGCTTTTAAAGCAAGTGAACCTGCTTTCCAGTAAGTAGTTAATGAGTTTGCACTGGTGTCACTTCCTTACCTACTCAAAAACCAATACATACCAAGAGAGCTTGTACCAGGATTGCTGCTGGCTTGTGCAGTGGTCATGTGGGGAGGGGAGTACGTGGTAATGAGCTGAGAAAACTTGTTCTGCTGTTTGCATTTTTTGTATTTATTTTCGGAGCTTTAGTTTGCAAATGTTTTTCTTTTTTGTTGGTTTTTTTATTCTAATCAAAATCAGGAGTTGGTTATTCAGCAGGAGCAATGTGATCATGCCTATCACTTATTAATGCTACTATAAAATCCCCTCTGACAGCTCTTCAATTATGAATGAAACTTCACATCTAAAATGCTGTCTTGATGATGACTCACAGCATAGGTAAATGAAGTCGACTCTGGCTAAACACAAAACCTCGTTGCTGTGGTCCATTTTTCTATGCTTTAAGATAAGTTGTTAGACAAGATTTGGGAAACTGATCCACTGGGCACTGATGCTGTTGAGAATCTTTAGTCAAGTTGGTTTTTTTTATGGGCTAGGGAGATTTATTAGACTTGAACACATCAAGGTTGTGCATATGCATCAGTAGGAGATAGAGCTGGGTGTATGCCAGAGGGACCCGAGTGTTTTTTGATTCATGTGCTCTTTAGTGTGTCCCCTCTGCCCAGTAAACTAGTCCTGCCAACCTTTGGAAGCTGGGTGGTTGAGTGGGGGGAGAGTTTCTGAGAATGGGAAATCCCTGCTGCCTGTAGTTTTCAGTCATGGTTTATGTTTCCTTTTCTAGCAGCTAGTTTCCTGTTTCGCCTGGCATCCAACAGCTTTTGGTACATGTACATGGAATAAAACCTCTCCTCTCAGCCTTAGCTACCTCTTCCACCTCTGTGGCTTGGCCGCTTCAGGTTGGCCCTCGAAGGGGGAGCTTGGGTACTCACCTGTTTCAGAGCCCAGGGGAAGTGTGTGCACATCTGCACACAGCGAGGCATCCTCCTCCTTCACACCACCTGCCCTGCCATCCCCCATCCTTTTTTTAAACCACGGATTGAAACTTGTCCTAGCAAGTACATTATCTGGCAGATAATTTGTTTGTACTGTGCCAGCTGATTTTAGTCCCCATGTAGCTCAAAAATAATTTCAAGCTGCTTGTTCTAGCAAAACGAGGCTTTCCCTGTTTCCCACTGCACCTGGGGCTGGCAGGTAATGGGGTACCCAGGCCTGCCTGAGGAGAAGCATCTCCTGGTCTGGCCCCATGCTGGGAGATCAAGTCATTTGTCTTCCAGGCATGGCAAGTATCCTTGGGGATTACCCCCTCCCACCACGTAGAGCAAGTGAAAGGCACTTCTGACAGAGAGTTTTTCTATTATTTATTCATACATGCTGATAAGAACATGTTTGTTTCTGTTTGAGTTTCCCTTAAGCGTTTGGGTGTTGGAGTTTATTGTTGATATTAAGGTCAAGATAGTTTTTGTTATAAGAAGAAAAATAAAATTAGCAGAGTGCTCAATCCTTTGTGTTTCAGGGCTGCCAGAATTGTTCTGGGATGGCTGTTTCCTTTCTGGGTCTATTGTTTGTTTGCTTTGGTTTGGGTGGTTTTGTTTTTTTTTTTCATATTTGATTTCTGTGCTTGTTTGTGCAATGTGGTATCAGGAGACTGCCTTTCGTCTCCTATCGTATGAGAAAGCAGCAGAGAAAAAGACTTCCTTTATTATGTGAATTGAAGCAGTTACTGACTAAGCAAGAGAATGATGTTCAGACAAAGTAATAATGTTTTAATTATTTGACTTCCAGCCACAGTGTGCACACTGGCAAGAATTTGAATTTTTATTTTATTAGTCTGGTTGTGTGAAGTGCTTTAACATCTAAGTCCACACTGAATATATATTGTACTGTCTTCCTGACTGACTGCCACAGCTATTTTATGTTAGTATGTGGCTTAACTTGATGTCAAGAATCTTTTCTAGTGCCTTATTTAATTTTCTTTTTTCAAGTTCCTGCTATGAGCAAATGTTGGTAAATAAACCTTAGCATGTTACTAGCAGCTCTGAAAAACCGTCACTCATACTTTTTATATCTTTCTTGTTTCTGTTTGAAAATGTCCACAAATTAAAACCACAGTCCAAAAAGGTTAAAACTAAACAAAATCAGAGATCCTTTCCATCTGCCCAAATGTATTGTTCAGACCATGTTTTTGACAGAATCACTGATAATGTGGCATTAGTTTTTGCAGTGGAGATTTGGAACCATTTTTGAACCATTTGTATGGTTCATTTTGAACAGACTTAGTCAAGTAAGCAAACCACAAATATAAATACTGTGACGAGTAAATTTTTTTCCCCTCTAGTTTCTTTGTCCCCCAGACCCCTGTGAAATCTTGTGTTCCTGGAATGAAAAGTGCTGTTAATAAAGACCTCTATTCTTTCAGTGTTTGCAAGAGGTGTATTCGGAAAATGGACCATCACTGCCCATGGGTCAATAACTGTGTAGGAGAGAATAACCAGAAGTACTTTGTACTGTTTACAGTAAGTATTTTGCAAGTAGTGCTTGAGGTTGTTCAGTGGGAAGTGCTGAAATGCAGTGTGTAGTCTGTGAGGCAGCTCCCAAGGCTGGCTTTCTCTTCCTTCTTTTTGTGGAAGAACTTTATGGGGAGCTGCTGCAGACTTCTGTTTCACTAGTTAGGGAACACACACATACACACTCATCCACCTACAGCAATGGGGGAAAAGCATCACAGGAAGTATTTGTCAGGGTTTTCTGAGGTTTGTGTTGATGCTTGTCCGGCATCTGTTTTGAAATGGGGGTGGTTTGTTGTGGCATTGAGCTCTTTGCTGCATGGACCATCCTTTTACACAGTGCTGTGGCTCGGTAGGGTCCCAGGCCATATATAGGGTTCCTAACAATTATAGTTGTATGAGTACTTGTGTGGGATCATGTAATAAGAGCTGTTGTCACATCTTAAGCAGGGAGTGGGAAGTCTGCATCCCCTTTGGCAAGAATTACCCACCTTTTAGTTGCAAGGGGTTTATTTTTGTACTTGAAAACCAAGGAGGTGTTCGACTTTTTTGTACTATATCTGTAGCAAGATGAGTAAGAAAAGAGGAGAGCACACTTGAGTCCTGCGTATTTCTAGAAGGGTTGAAATGTGTTCCATCAAAGCAAACTGCAGATATCCTGTGGGAGTAGCGTGAACATTACACAGCTGACTTTCAGTGATGCTCTGTTTTATTAATAAACATTTTGAGACACCTGTAGGTTTGAGGAAGAATGTTCTCATATTACCATGTAACAAGGGGGAGATTTTCAGTTAAGTGGAAAGGCTTAGTTTTCTACGGTGTGGTTTGCTGGGGTATGGATTACAGAACAAAATTAATCCCATTTCTTCCCTTTGAGCAAGGTGGTTTTTTTCACCTTGAGCAGCGAGCTAGGTGTCTTAGTCTTATCAAGAGGATTTCAGTCTCTATTAAAACTCGACATCCACTTTCAAGCAGACTATATTAAACACTTAATGTAATTGAGAGAAACAAAATAAGAGTTGGTGGTTTTGTCCTTGGGTATGCTTTTTGAGACCTGAGAAGTGAAAGAATGGCAGCATGCTGAACTTGCAAGGAAAAACAAAATACTTCCCTTTTGCCTTTTACTGCTTCCACTGGTGTTTCTTGTAACAAAATCTCTCTCACTTCTGACCTTTGTCAGAGCTTGTAGGTTCAGGAGAGTTACCTTTTTAGCCCTGTTTTAGTAAATTGTAATGTAAGTGTAGCTTTGCATATAGTTTGTTATAACTTTTTGTTATGTGCACTTTCTTTTGCAAAGCTAAGACCTAGTTTAACTCAGAAGGTATTAACTACGAAGTATTACAGCCTGAGAGAAAACTTTCCATGCCAGTGTCTGCCTCAGGGAAAAGTAATTATTAAAAAAATACATCATTTTCCCAGAGAAACTTGTGCTGTAAAACAGATAAAGTGCATTTTCTGGTTAAAACAGTTTAGCTGCCGTTTCTCTGGGAAACTGCAGTGCTCTCAAGAGCAAGGATGTAAGCTTTGATAACAGGATACCTAGATGTCAGTGTTACTGTTGTCTGGAAGCTGTGCTGTATTCAGGGGAGATAAGGACAGTGGGCTGAGTGGAAGGCCACTCTGGGACATGTGAGCCTGGGTTTTGTATCCAGCTGGCTTTGTATTCAGCAGTCTCCCTCGTGTTTGCTCAGAGCTGTCAGCAAGGCCAGAATGAGTCTGTGTAGTCTTGGTATTTGCCAGCTTGTTTAGGGGAGGTGGAAGAGCTTGATGGTTTTTGGAGTTGTTTGTGGTTTGGTTTTGTTTTGAAATCTTAGCACTTGGCTTTATTTGAAGTGTTGGGAAGATGTAGTGTTTTGGTCTTTAAACTCACCTGGTACGTATATTACATCCTTTATTTTTCAGATGTATATAGCACTGATTTCCCTGCATGCTCTAATCATGGTGGGATTTCACTTCTTGTATTGCTTTGAAGAAGACTGGACAAGTGAGTACTAACAAAATACCTCATTAAAATAAAAGATTAGCCTTTGAATAAGAACTTATAATGTAGTTTGCTTGTTTCAGAAGAATGCTATCAGGGCTCTGTTATGCTATCTCTATTTATTTTTTTTTTTAAATTATCAATCCTGGAACTTCATAATTCTTTTTGACCTGCTGGGAGCTCTGTCCTAAAAAGTCCTGTTTCAACTTACACCTGTTACTGCCTAGGAAAAAGCTGAGATGTAAAGACACCTAACAAGTATGTGTGCAATAACCTGCTGTTGACATGAACACAGCACTAATTTCCTGAATGCCAACACAAGATAAGAAGAATGCTTATGCTTTTTCTAAAAGGGTAATGTGAATCATTCTTGCAAGACTGCCAGGAAAACATGCTAACTCTGATCCAAAAATCCACCCTCACAAGAACAAACAATTCCTTTCCACAAAAAAAAAACCCAAACACCAAACCAAAACCAGGACCCAATCAGCTCAAAAAAGCCAAAATAAAAACTCCAGCCTTCACTCTCAAGCAGCCAGGGAGTAAATTTCTGCAAAGCCAGTCTAAATATGCTTTTAAAACCACAAATGAATATAGGAAATCCTTAAGGTAATGCTGAGTCAAACAGCAAGCTGGCAAAGAGTGTGTGTGTGCAGACGTATGTGCTGCTTGTGAATATTTTTGGAAAAGGATTAGGTTTTTTTCCCTTGGAATTTCAGTTATGTTATTCAATATAATGACAAGTTTTAGTTTATAATACTGCAGAGGATAAACATAGGAACTGAATTTGACAAGGTTGTTCTGCAGTTCAAAACTTTGTACAACAGCTGCCAGCTGTCACTGAGAACATCTGCATTTGCCTGCAGTGGCCAGGGCCACAAAGGAAGGATACATCAAAAGGTAGTTTCCTTTATCCTCTTTCTCAGAGCCTGTTTATGTGGGGAAAGCACTTTCCCCCCTGTCCCAGGTCTAGGTGGCAGAACAGAGCTGTTAGGAGACATGGATAGGTTGTTCCAGCTGCCTTCCATTTGTGCAGATTGTGCTAGCCCCTGATTATGGTGTATATGTTAAAGCTTAACATCTCGTGAGAAAAATACAGGCTTTTGGTGAGAGTCTTTGGATTTTCAAAAAAATCTGGGGCTGTTCTGACATTTACAGCACTCAACACTATGAGTTTGGCCCTATAACATTTTCCTTCCTCTTCTTTTCTTCTGCTCCTCTTGGAGTTTTGTGTTCGTTGTTTTTTTGGGGTTTTTTTGAGCTCTTGCTTGAGTTTGCACTACAGATTATGAGGAGAAATAAGAATTTGGCTTAATTGGACCTTCTTTAGGTTATGGATTAGAGCAGCTCAGAAAGGAAGCATGCTCTGGTTTTATGTTGCTGCTACATACCCTCATGTCCTGACTACCAGCTTGAGGTTTCTAAGGGACTTTATTACTGCCGAACGTATGTCAAGATCAAGGTCTAAGAGAGAAGTTAAAGGTGAAATGGAGTAGAATGGCATCCTAGTCAGTGTGCTGGAGAAACACTGAAATGGAAAACCAAGTTACATTCTTGAAGTGTTGCAGGGGTTTTGTTTTGGGGGTTTTTTTGTTTGTTTGGTTTTTTTTCCCCTTTTTTTTTTTTTTAAACTTGCAGGAGTGATCATTTTATGGTTGAATATCCTCAAGAATGCTTGAGCTTACCTATGTACCTTTCTGGGAATGGTGACCATATCATTTATTTGTCAGTTTGAGTACGGAAAACTCCTGGCTTAGCAGGTGTTCTGCAGCGGCTGCATTACTTGGTGTCCATCTTTCCAACTCTGTTGTTTTGTCTTCACAGAATGCAGTTCCTTCTCTCCACCAACTACAGTGATTCTTCTCATCCTTTTGTGTTTCGAGGCTCTCCTATTTCTAATCTTCACCTCAGTTATGTTTGGGACCCAAGTACACTCCATCTGCACTGATGAAACGGTGAGTGTCTCACACTCTCTCTCCTTTGCCTTGTCTCTCACCACTTGTAGGAACAATGAAGGGCTACAAGTTTTTACCTCATTGTACAGGGAGTTCATGTACCCTTTGAGGAAAGATCCAGTCTAATAAACTGAGCTGTCACAGTGCTGGACTGTGGTCTCTGAAGGTTACTGTGGGAGGCAGTGTATGCCTGTGTGTTGGCTGGGATGCTGTGTTGACAGTACCTCCAGTAAGGTAGGCACAGGTAACTGGGATTACTCTGTAGAGAGTATTTGTCCCTGTGGATTATAGAACCTTGTTTCTTTAATGAAGTGCTTTTCCATTGGTATTGTCTGAAATTCAGCTGTGTGCTGGTTGTCACTATTTACAGGTTTATGTGCTGGAAAGCCAAGATGAGTAGGTGGGGGAGATTTTTATATATACACATACACATATAAACACACAGAGACTTCTTTTAGATGAGAAGATTTTCCAGTTTTGGCTACTTATTGAACAGTTGAAAAACTCTTGCTAGAGGGGGAAAAAGAAAAGGGAGTGGAGTAGGCTCATGGAAACCTCCTGGTTACAGGCTGCTGCAAAGCCACCAAATCACCCCCTGTTCAAAGGTGGCATAGTAGAGGTTACATTGCAGTGTTGCAGTCCATCCTATATCCCTGCATTTCCCCACTTCTGCAGAGATGGAGCTGCTGACTCCTGGTAGTGTTCCCACACTTGTGAATACTTCTAGTCTTCACCAAGCATGCTCAGATAATTGAATTGACTGAAGCGGTTGGAGAGAAGTGATAGTCTCAAAAGAGTGACAGCTCTGCTTTCCTCCCCTGCCTTCTTTAGGTTTCTTTCCCTTGTTTGCCCATGGCCAGTGGAAGCTCGAATAGGTATTTTTGCTGCCATTGGAGAGCTGTGATTGGCATCATCTGCTCTAAGGGCCCATGGCTCTTGAGTGTTTTTTTTTTTTTTTTTTTTGCAGTGTTTTTTTTAATGCTTGGCTTCTTGCAAGAGGCTGATGTTCCACCTGTGGCTCTTCTGTATTCAGAGGAAGACTTCACTGTTTTTTCTGATGGGGAGAGCCCCAGGAAGAAGTACAGTGTTTTAGAGATCCTGCTGAGCTAGGGTTTATCAATAAGTGTGTAAATTAGCAATGCCGCTTGTGAAATCATCGTTTGAATTCCTACATCTTTGAAACATGTCAATTTCTAGAAACTGCTTCCTACAGCTGGGCACCCAAATAAGTCAACAGATTTTTCCCCTCCCCTCTAATTCTGAGGTCTCATAGATGTTAAAGGAGCAGTGCCACAATCTAAAATAAAAGAAATACGGTCTTCCCGTGTTGGGTTGTGTGGTTTTATTTTTGTTTTCTTTTTTTTAAATACTTGCCCATAAAGATTTTGCTTTGTGAAATGTCTCATTGATTTACTAGGGCTGAGCTAGCTGTGTTTGGCAAGCAATGTTTTGAGCAGAGGACTATTTCCAGGTGAAATTCTTCTGTTGTGCTCTCTTGCAGTGTTTTACTTTACATTTTAGAGACAGGGCTGTGTCTTACCCTTTTTTCACCTTTCTCTTCAATCACTGGGAGACCTCATTGCTGTCCCACCAAGATGGTTCCTTTCTGCCTGAAGGGACCCAGGACCCCTGGTATTTTGCTGTTGTTTCTAGAGGTGACATTTACCAGGGACCAGCCCAGCTCCTGCCGCTGACCCATGTCGTGTTCCTCAGAGCTCCCAGCACGGGTAAATTGAGACACACAGATGTACTGCAGTGCATGATTCTGTGGCACGGGAGAGACACGTAGGTCAGGAGAAACCTTACCTTGCAAAAGACGCAGAGTTAAAGAACAGAGCGATCTGCCTGCTGCTACCCATGGGAGAGTAATGCTCTGCAGTGGCTGCACTTGCCCATTTTGCTTCTGTGGCAGCCAGGCATATGTGGCTTTACTGAAAGACCAAATTCGCTTTGTGGCTTTTAGACACAATACGGAATTTCTAATTTTTTTTTAAAAATGTTTAACTAGTGAATGTTTCAGCTGATTGCTTGATGGCTTGTTTTTGTTCTGCACCTAACCTTTACTAAACAGTGCCAATGATTTCTTCAAATCAGTCTTATTTAACCCTTTCTCCCTGCTGTCAGCCCATGCATGTTTTAGCAGTGATTCTCATGACACATGAAGAGGCAACAGGTAGACTCAGCTACACTGAGCCATGGGCACTTCCTGAACTTGCTTGGTGAATCTGGGAGCATTACAGAGATTATCTTTGGGTTTGTGGGGTTTTTTGGTTCCTTTTCTTTTTTTTTTCTGCAAGCTTACAATGGTTTCTTCTAAAACTTTTCCATCTGATTAGCACATAATGCGTTCAGCCATTAAAGCACATACTTTTTGTTAGGTTTTAAGTGGTGGGGTTTTTTTTTTTAATTGACATCACAGACAATTGGATGGCAGGTCTTAAAATGTTTCTGAAGTATCTAGCTATGAACAAAATGAAAGTAATTTTATTTCAAAGGAACACTCTCTAGCCTTAATATTTTTTAATATTAAACAGTGAGAAGAAAAGGAAAGGCAGTACAGGTGCATTTGTATTTTCTTACTCCATCCTTTGGATAAGGGGTAACTGAGAGCAGACCTTTCCCCAAATCCAGAGCTACAAAATCTGAGTATTTGACTGAAAATGTGATATTTCTGTTTTCAGGGAATAGAACAGTTGAAAAAGGAAGAGAGAAGATGGGCTAAAAAAACAAAATGGATGAACATGAAAGCAGTATTTGGCCATCCGTTCTCTATAGCATGGCTTAGCCCATTCGCAACACCAGACCAAGGAAAAGCAGACCCGTACCAGTATGTGGTCTGAGGAATTCTTGACCAGCATTTCCACTAAAATAGAAACATATTACAGCACTACTGTTACAAATTTTCCATGAATGTTTAAAACAAAAAGCAAAATGAACTTTTTTATGTCTATTAAAATGGCTGATATTTGCAGAGGAAAAAAAAAGCCCTGTATTCCACCATTTTAGATAATTCTATATCTCTGGCTGAAACTGCTGCTGCTTTTCTTTTTCTTTTTCTTTTTTTTTTCCTTTTTTTTTTATCACATTAACTTTACTGGCATTTGTTTCTCTCTGCTTTCTGTATGGCATAACTAATGTGAAGGGGATCCTCTCTTCTCTGTTATGACCCACCTCTTCTGAGTAGATTCTCATGCTGTCTCCTGACTCTGATGAGCTCTGTGGATGCCATGTGAGTGCCAACAGCCCTACACATACACCTTTGGACTTCCTGAAGGAGCACATTGCTCTTTCATAAGTGAACTTGAATGGGGAAGCAGATACTTCATGTACCAAAAGGTGCAAGACAAAAAGGCAACACAGCAAGAGAGCCAGTTGACCTGGTGATTGCATACAGTTAAAGTACTTAAAGGTTGCCAACACCAATTCCCACCCCACCCTCTTTTTTCCTTCCAGCCACAGAACTGATCCCATCTTTCTGGCATTATTTTGTCTGTTCCCTCCCTAGTGTGCAGGAAGTCGTTGCCCTTTTGGGATAATTGTGGCAGATTTAGAAGACTCTTTGGATCATTAAATGCCTTACACTTGCAGGAAAGGAAGAAAGCTAATTTTCAAGTGTTTAGAATAGCAGAATCATGTTCTTTGTGTGTATTTGTCTTGGTAAATGACTTGGTAGAGCAATGCCTGCGAAACAGTGTTCATGTGAAAAACGGACATGAATTCCCAGATTACTATGAAGACTAATATAGATGGGATGTGTAAGTGTACCAGGGTGATTGATTCTATATTCTTAGCGTTGTCCTGGTTTAGAGCTTTGTAAATCTTTTATCATATTTATACATACATGTGTGTGTGTGTGTGTGTGTGTAAATGCACGCACATATATATATATGTGTGTTTTAAATTGCGAAATATTTATGGTAAGGAGCATGCTGTTATGAACTGTGTGGTGATGAAAGTGGGAGGGACAGAAGGCATTCCAAAAACGGGTAAAGCTAAACCATTCATAGCCGCAACTGACATCTTGTGTTCAGGCAGGAATTTTTTTTATATTTTTGGATTATGACTCCCATGGGCTCATCAGATGAATTGCAAACAAAGGAAATATACAAATCAGCTGTGTCTATGACTTCCAAGGAATCTTTTCTTTCCTTGGTTTAAAATAAAATGGTATTTTTTTGGAAACTGACCTGTTTAGACTGCTTCAAAGCCACGGGAAAAGGGAGGGAAACTGGGGAAGGAGAAATTTAATGGATGTCTCATTTTGGAAGTAATGTGAATGCTGCATCTTTTCAATCTGTCAATGCTTCCATATGGAAAACAAATGCAATAAAACTTTTACAAAAACTTGTTTGCTGTCCCTTCTTTCTTTGCTTCAAATGTTGGGAAAAATCTCTAATGGTTTTCTGAACTTTCACTTCCCTTTGCAAGCAGGCAGAAGCATACAAAGGTCAATTAACTAAGTGTTCAACTTTCCAGTTTAAAAGTGAGTTAATTGGTAATATACTGATCTGTTAATCAGGAGTTTTATCTCACCACTTGGGAGAGGTTGTAACTCTGATTTTAGTGTGCAATGGGGTTTCTCAGACAGTGCTTCCAGCTTAATAATGAAGGGCTGGATCGTTGGCCGGGGTCAGTTCAGCCAGTGAGGCTCGTGCAGGTGGTAACTTGAAATGGTAGATAATCTGGGTCTAAAGCTGCCTTGGTGCAAAATATATTGAGATACATTGAGAGGATGATGCCTGCAATCGGCTCTTAAAAGAAAACCCCTAAGACTCAATTGGTGAGTTTTAGCAGACAGCATTCCTTTCATTATGATGTTGGATGCATGAGAATCTAATTTCTTCAAAACTGTGCGTACAGAGTTACAAAAGCCCTTTGCTTTTAGTTAGTTGCCTAATTAACAGTTCAAAGCATTACCTAATGCTGTTACACCCACTTCTAAAACTGTCCCTCCCTTAGTACCACCCTCAACGGGCCTCCCCAAATTGAGTCAGAAGGCTCAAGGACCCTTTATCTTCATCCTGTCTTCCTCATCATCTCTGTCCTGCTTGGAATCATTGCAACGTTTCTGGGCCTTCTGAAGAGTTTTTGCTAGAGCTACATCAAAGAATGTGCCTATTTTGTTGTTCTAGGTACATTCTATACAAACTAGATGTTCTTGCTAAAATCCTTATCCACTGAAATCCTTGACGAGGAACATTAAACAGTAATTCAGGAATCTAACACAAAGATACTTAGCTAAAGTGCTCCTAAAAGAGTTATACTAAATTCTATATACTTCTGGATTTTAAGGCAGCAGGGAGAGGCTTTAGTCATCTAGGCAATTAACTAATGAATGCATCTCTCTGTTCAGTTCACTACTTTAAAAATTGTTTTGATTATAAATTCTACATTCCCGTTTAGGTGTATTTTAGTTACCCTTGTTGGTTTTGCATTTTGGAGGAAGATTGGTTACGCTGTTCTGGCATTTTGACCATTGTGGAAAAACGTGTAACTACCGAGTTTTTCTTGTTTCAAACAAATGCAAATTGTTAAAGAACATTAAATAGTATTGATATTTTCAGTGAGATTTGTTTTTTCTTAAATGAGGGATCATCACAGAAATGCCACGGGTACCTGTGTGTGTATGTGGTGGTAACTGGGGGTCCTCAGTTTCACTCGCACTGTACGACTTGGTGCAATTTGAATGATACTAAATGTGGGTCAGTATTAATATGAGAAAGGCAGACTTACCCCTTTGCTTTTGGAAAGTATTTTCTCAGGCAGAACAACCTGATTCCAGGTGCTGGTTCAATTTTAGTGTGACTAAGAGAAATTGAAGGACAAACTCATACCAGCATACTTTGGTTTTGGAAAGCCAAGTGGTACTCCAAGCAGAAATGAATGCAAGGAACTGCTGTAAGAAAAGTCTGCCTTAATCATGATTGCCAATCAAATTAACCATCAAATTGTCACATTGCTTGTCTTTTCATTTCACTCTTTCATATTTTGAAAGTGCATTAAAAGAAATTAATGCATTTCTTCTAACATGCAAGAGCTGCCCTGCAGATTGCTTCTGGGTCAGGCCATGCAGCCCACCATCCTCCTCTGGCACTGGGCAGGAGCAGATACTGAGGGCGATAGTGGGGGAAACGGGATATCCTCCAGCATCGCAGTGGCCACAGGTCAGCCTTGTCTTCCTGTCCCCGTGTTTGCAGTGTTGTACCTCTTACTGACGTGAGAGTGTCCAGTATTTTATATTTCTTAGTTTATGTCTTCTCAATATTGGTTCAAAATTATGTCATTTGGAATAGGGAAAGATGATGCTGCATGATGAGAAAGAGAAACAGGTGTTGGTTTAACTTGATATACAAAAATCTCACTTTCTAAAGTAATGGTGAGAGATTTTATGTAAATATATTTCAGTTTTAAAAAAAGTTTCATAAAACAGTAACAAAATGTCTTCAACAGCTGTGCATTCCTTCCATTCCCCTGAAATTCTTTTTAAGGCACAAGCTCATGCCTTACTGACCATGTGGCTGTCAGCCAAATTAGAGCAAGATACAATTATAAAACTTGTGCTTATTTTGAATACGTGCTGTGAAGGGATTAGTGAGGTCAGGCTGAGAGAGGGAAAGTACACCCCTGCCTGCTCTGATGAACTGCTCCCTAATTGGCATTAGCACAACCTCACCCTGACCTTGCTTATCTCCTTAGTTAGCAGATGCTTTTTGAAGCAGGTGAGCGGTGTTTATTTGGGGAGGAAAGAAGGGGTTGCTGCCCAGAAGTGTTCCCAATCCATATTCCCAATCTAGACGGCAGCAGGGATCAAAACAGATTAAGCACGTGATTGAGGGCAGGGTTAAAGCTGGTGCTGCCAGCGAAGGGTTTTAAATGCTCGGTGTCTGTCTCTCCTCCTGCTCTCTGCTACCTGTTTTCCTTCTCTCCAGATACTCACACAGTCAGCGCCGCGGCCGCGGTGCCGGTGTGTTACTAACGCACGGGAAACCTCTGCAGTCTGCCGAGGAACAGCCAGACAACCCAAGGTGGTCTTCTGCTTTAGGCTGCCAAAGCCCCTGCCCCTCCTGTCTGCGCAGCCACTGGCTGCTGGAAATGGAGCATCCTGGAGGAAGAGCACCTGGTAGTGCTAAAACGCTTTGCTAAGGCTCTGCTGTGCATGAGTGCTGCTCCTCTCCCAGCTTGCCCAGCAGGGAGGTAAGGTCGGGCCCTGGCTGTGGCAGCACCAAGTCTGGTATCCCAAGGGACCAGAGGCTACAAGGGATTTTCCCTGGAGCACTCCAAATGCTACATCTGCAAGCCTGGGAGCAGAGCGAGGGGATGCAGACCTGTGCTTAGCACTCAGAGTCCTTCAGGGCGTGACTTTTCCCTGAAATTGCAAACCCTGAAGAATCCCAGCTCGGTGTTGCGTCATTCCTTCCTTCACATTCACTGCTGGGTTTCTCCTAAGTCAGCACAGAGAAACAGGGCATGAATGAAGCTCAGAAAAGCTTTGCACGTAGTGCTTTGATCGTGGTGTGTTTTCTCCTGCGTCTGCTCGTGCTGACTCAGTGTTGCTGCAAAACCGGGCTGCTGCTGTCGTGCTGTTTGTGAGGCTGGGCTGTGAGCGCAGCTGTGGTGCTGCTCAGCTCCTGCCTGTATTCATTTCCCTCCCCTGCAAAGCTTTGAATGTTGTGTGTTGTTAAGAAAAATCTGTAGAATTAGAAGGTGACAGCTGTGTTGTTCATCCAGTTCTTCTAATACCCTTCTTTAATACAGATTTAACTGAATTTGCTCATTTTTTTCTCTCTCCTTGAGTTTCTCAAAACTTGGATCCAAATGTTCTCTAATAACATTCTTTCTCTGTGGTCACTTGTATATCATAATGAGTGTGTCATCCACAGCTACAGATCTGACTCCTCTCTTACATGATACAGAAGATGCACATAAAAAATTCTGCCCTGTGTCACACAGTGGTGATCTTAAATTACTAAGAAAATAAATTTTAATTCTTTGTTTCTGGAGAAGACTACCAGGGAAAAAATGTCACTACCTAAATGCAATGTGTCTGTTCTTTAAGTACAATCAAAATGTTTGCTTTACTAAAAGTGGTGTTCTTGGAGGGAGAACGAATCAGAATATTGACTGAGTAAGGCTCTACTCCTGTTTTGAAGCCTCCACTTTCACCTGTACAGATTTTCTCACCTCCCAGCGAGCTATCTGGCTTGCATTGTGATTTGTCTTTGACAATTTGGTAAATAGAAATTGTGTTCTTAAATATTTGCTCTTAACTGGCACAGAGTGAGCTTCTAGGTGTGGCAGTGATAAATTCCTGATTCCTGGAAAAAGGTGCAGTATTTTGCCTGGATCTGAACTCTTGCAAAAAAGCCCGAATAAGGTGAAACTCTGAAGTTCCAACTGTACTTTGTCACTCCTTTGAGGGACTCAAAAAGCCGTGTGAGAAGAGGTCCATGTTTCCAAAAAGGCTGGCTTTTCAGGAGCCATCTCTACCATAAAAAAATCAATAGCAACTGATGCCAAAATACATCTGCAAGATTCAGTTTGTCCATGAATTTGATCTTGTTTGAGGGTTTTGTTGTTAAATCGGGACATGAAACTCTCAGTAATGCAAGACTTTTGTCTTCATTGTTAACTCAAACTCGAATAGCATCAGCCTGGCTATAGATAGGCAGTTCTGCGTGTGCTGCAGTGTCTGGTGCCCAAATACCTGCTGGAAATGTAAGATGACCCTAAACTCTTCTCTTCTTGCAGGGTATTGAGCGACTTAAAAATCAGAAGCCAACGTGGGAGAAGACCAGCGGCTGGGAAGGAATGAAGCTGGCATTCGGCGGTGCCTTCTCCTTGGGTTGGTTCAACCCATTTTCAAACCTGAACTGTCAGAGCCCAGCACAGGCCGAAGTGGCAGCAGCAGCTCCTGCATCTGAAATACTGACCCAAGAAGAAATTGAGCAGTTTCTTGCTCGAGATGTTGCCATCCAGATGTTACATGAATAAGCAAAGCATCCTCTACAATACCAGGAGAAGCTTTCAGGTGGTGTTTTTTCAATAACTACTCGTGCTGGAGATTTAAGGGGTTGTTTTTTAACACATTTTTGGTGCATTAAAAAATTCAGGAGTTATTTGTCTGGAAGCCAGGTACAGCACTAGCAGAAGCAATGCAAATCTCCGGAGAGAGCTTTATAAGTGATGGGGTTTATAAGCTCCTTTTCAGACCTGTGTCAACTGCTTATTGAGCTTTTCTTACATGGCCTTTAAGGACAGTTTGTAACTGTCAGATGCATTGGTTCCAGTTCCCAGAAATGTGGAAGCCTGGTTAACTAAGGAGTCTGGTTAATCTTCTGTTCTTACAGCCTTCTGGAGGACTAAATGAGTGATGGCAAGATTAGCCCAGCTCTGAAAGTTTTTGTGAAAAACACATCCTTTTCAGCCCATCTCATCCTATGGATGCTGCCTCTGGGTTATGAAAGTTGCACAGGTCTTAGCAAAGGTGGGATACAGGACTGTGGGTGCAGCAGATGGATGAGCTCACCCTGGGTGTAATTCTTTTGGGCTCTGAAATATATCCAGAGGTAAATTTTTACCATCTGTGCTTGTGGGGCTGCCCAAGACTGGTGGAGCTTGTCGGGCTTGTGGTGGTGCCAGGCTGGCAGGAGCATTCACCCATGCCCAGTGCAGCCAAGAACAAGCAAATGTTGGCTGTGTTGGCGAGCTGCTGGTGGGGGGAAGCTTTTGCCCCAGGGCTGCAGTTTGTTTGCACATAAGATGGGTGGAACAGGAGCTGCCTGGCCAACCTCTGCAGCCCAAAAAGCAGGCAAAGTCTCTAGGCCAGGTACCAGAGCTATTTCTGCAGTCAGAGAGAGTGAGAGAACACTCTGCTGATGGAGGTAGTTTGTCTCTCCATTTGAGTTGTCTAATTTAGCTGTCTGTCTTTTCTTCTAGCTAGAGTTAGTTGAGAATGAATAGTGCCTCGTAATCTTACTGGGCTTTAACATTGTCCTAATAGAATGTGCCATTGTTCAGGGTTTCCTTACCCTAATTTTGCAGCCAGCTCCTGGTGGATGCTGGTGAACATACAGAGGGAACACACATCTCTCAAAGAAGGCATCACTGCAGGTGGCAGCAGTGGCAGCAAAGTCATGCAAGGGTGTTGCAAGGCCCTGCATTCAGATGCACTACAAACACTTGGCATCCTCCAGATGTCAGGGTAGTTTTAATTTAGACTGTTTTTCAAGTGGTTTTGTTTTGGTTTTTTTGGTTCTGTCCTATCCCTTAGCTTAATTGTCATTAAATTTGCAGGATATTAGAGGCATGTTCCTGGTTTCCCCCCAACAGAACATGCTTGATTTTTATCTCCCCCTGCCCTGTAACATGGACCAAAGGTAACTGCTTCCTCTCAAAAGTAAGACAGAGGAGTTTTTGGGATGAAAGCATGATATTGTGAAAGACCTATATGAAGTTTTTATTATTTATAGGAGTGATATCAAATCGAATTTATGAGAGATTTTTAAAAAAATTTTTTGTACCCCCAAAAAGTATCTTAGTATGTACTAGTGGTCTGACATTTAGGGCTACTGTGGAGGGATGAGATTCTCTCCTGGACTTGTTCTCTGCCACAGCAGTCCCTTCTTCTGGCTAAGGTACAGGGAACAAACAGAGTGGCTTGACTCTTAGAAACACAGCTTGTCTAAAATCCAGAGGGTATTTCCTAACAGGTGTCCCATCCTCTGTTCCCTCTGTTCTATGAAAAATAGATCTAGAAAAAATAATTAGGAGCTGTTTATTTATAACCTTTTGGGAAAAGGGAAACACACTGCATCTGAGGGGAAATGAGGTACCCTCTCATGTCATTTACACATCAGGTCTTGAGTGTTTTTGCCCTGTGCAGCAGTGTGGTATTGAGGGAAGAAGCTCTCCTACTTGTGCACCAGCCCACATTCCTCTCTGTCAGCATCCCACAGGAAAGGGACATCAGGGCCATACTGACATCTCTAAGGGATTTCCTGTAGGGAGTAATGGGGATGTTGAAGGTGGAAGAATAAGAGTGCCCTTTTTAACTCATGTTTTCTAATTTTGGCTTGTTGATCCACCTCTGCATCCAGCTGACATCCCTGCCTCTGGTGCTGTGTCTGCAGAGGGAATGGTGCAACAGGGAGAAACTAGTTAATGGCTAAAGTCACCTTGAGGCAGGCATGTGGCGTTGTCAGCTTGGGAGAGACCCCCACATGCTGCATTTCTCAGGACATGGATCCCACTGGCATGGCTTTGGGTAGGCATGGGATACAGGCATCATATTTTCTCCTCCACTCTCTCAAATGTGGTTCACCTCATCATAACAGGTGTCCTTTGCTTCTGTTTCCCACCTCTCATATAGCACCTCAGGTGATGGCATTTCTGGGTTTGGTTTTTTTAAACAGAAAAGCAGTGTAAAGAGGAGGGTGAGAGCCAGAACATCTCTCTTCCCTCCTCCAGTTACAGTTTGAGTGAGGGACACATGTCCCTGTGCCTAATGCAGAGCACGGACAGACAGCCTGGCCCTAGCTGTGATGCCCCCAAGACCTGGTGGGGTGACTTCCTGGGTGCAGCACATCAGTTCTGGTGTTTCTTGGCTGTCAGTCCCCCTGTCCTCCTCTTCTTTCTCCCCTCCCAAAGTCCCAGTAGCCCTTGGTGTACCTCCCCTCTGTCTCAATGTATCATGACAACTGTCGGAAATCACAAAAGTCTTCACAAGTTTGAAAAAATCTGCTTTATCCACAGCTTTAGTATAAACCTCCTTCTTAAATGATTATGGTAGCTTGAGACCAAACATGATTTTCATGAAATTTAAACCAAACCCTCCATTTTCCTTCCCTTCCCTTCCCTCCACATCCTTCTTGCCCCTTCTTAAATCATGCCTTCATCTTCAAGCCATGCTGCTATAGTCCCGTCTGGGCTCTGGCTGGACCTTGCCAGGTCCCAGGGAAGGCTCTCCTGGGGGACATGCTTGTGGTGGTGGGCTGGGGAGGATGCTGCCTCTGCCCTGCTCAGTGGGACATGGTCCACTGAAGATCCCGTCACTGCTCTGGTGTGAGGTGTTAATGTGTGATGGACAGGGTTGTGGCAAATGTGGAAAGTATTCTTGTACTTCTTACCTGGTGTCTTCTGCAGCAGGTTTTCTATGCAAGTGAAGAATTCACATCTCATGAAAAAATACATTTTTTTGCTGTTTGTAACTCCTTTTTGTGCCTTCAGTTGCTATTGTACTTACTAAAGAACTAATACTTCATCTGCCAAGGACCACCTGCTCCTCCCTACCCTGTGGACATGACACACATGGATCCTGCACCCACTCTGCCTGCAGAGAGGAGCTCCCACTCCCTGCTGTGCCGCCACAGGAGATGGCTTTTTGGGGACCCAGTGCTGCTGTGGGGCACTGGAACACTGTGGGCAGAGGGGCAGCAGGAGTCAGGGCAGCCTGACCCCCTTCTGTGGCCCAGCAGCCACCTCTGAAACCCAAGTGAGTGGTTAAAACCTTATTTTTTGCCATTTTTGTCCTCCCTTTATTTTAATTCCTCCTCCCTTTTTATGGACTGGCACATAGCCAGGTGTCATCACCATTTCTTTTTGCCACTCTATGGCCTTAATGCTTGAGCATTTGCCTTTTAAATAAACAAATAAATAACACCCTACATTACTGTGTGACTTAATTTTCTCTTTACTCATGGAAATGCTGGACACCCCAGTGCCAGACTGCTGCTGGCCATGGTGTGGTGATGCTGTGGGGCAGAGAAACCCCTTGCTAAAGGTGGGCTCAGGAGCTGCTGGAATGTGCAGTGCAGTGGTGGGATCCAGCTGTGCACAGCTGTTGTCTCCTATGTGACTATGGCTGGAAGAACTCCAAACGTACACTGCCGTCTAAGGTTCTACCTGTAATCCAGTGGCATTCAGGGTGGAAGGATTGTACATTTTCTAGGGAAGTGCTGGTAATGCAGCTGGAGATGGTACTTCTTCCAAAAATGTCTGAAAACCCCCAAAAGCGATGGCATAGGAAGAAGTGTATGAAAAATGGTGTTTGGGGAGACTGTGCCAGGTTTGCTCTTTCTGTGCTCTAAAGAAAAGGTGCATGCCATTCTCCAAATGATTTAGCTGGGAGGGAGAGGGAATCACCCAGGAGGGATTTGCTTGAAGTGTTCCTTGAGCTGCACAGCAGCCCGTGGTGCAGTGAGGGTCCTGGGAAGTCCCAAGTAAAACCACAGCACTGCTGGCCCCCACCAGGCTCACACCCATCACCGGCTGAAGGTGGCACCATCACCAGCTCCCATCCTTGTGGCGATATCATACAACCCAATCGCACAGTCAGTTTTAAGAATCTTTATTGAATCACAATTAACTGCAATCGGTGCAACTGTGCCCTTTACATCAGGCAATTCCTTAGCTTAATGGCATAATGGCATTTTTGCTCTTTGAAAGCACTATCCAGCAATCAAGGAGGCAAGAAGTGCCTGAGACCCCCAGCGACGCAACGCATTTAAGCAAGGCCACCATTTGCACCCCACCAAGTCACTGATCCTACTCAATGACGGTGATGGCCCTCTCTGTAGAGATCCCTTTGATCTGGTTTGAGATCAGCTTGGCTACTATTTTCTTCTCTCCCGGTCTTGTCGGAGTGCATATTACTTCAGACTTCATGATCCTGCCAGGCATTATATCCCTAAGGACAAAGGAAAAACAATCCCAGCATGAGTTAGGGTTGCTATTTGATGCTTTTGAATAATTTCAAAGAAATAGGCAGTGCGTGTGCTTAGGGTGGGTGTTTCTCTTCTCTCATGACCAACTTGCAGCAAGTGGGGCCTGGCATGGTGGCACTGGCTGGTGGTCCCATTGATCCTGGGGACCTTCCCCAGAGTTAGTTCTCCCAACTGCCTAAAGGCAGCTCTGGAGGAAGCAGCTGTGTTCACATGGCTGTGCAGCCCATGGCATCACAGCAGGAGCACAGAGGGAGCCCCTGCCATGCCCCAACGCCCTGAGCATGCCAAACTATCTGTGGGTCTTTCTGCTATGTGGACTATGACCAAATATGGTGCAGTTTCAAACACAGCTGGCAAAGGGTCCTCTTACTCCAGATCCCCTAACCACTTATCCAAGGGAAATTAAAAAAGAAGAAACAAAGAGTCCTGCCACTGTCATTTCAGACTGGGCTCATCTCCTTACCCCTGATCAAATGTTGTCATCTTAAATATGCCCAAGCCTTCCACCATCAGCTTGCAGTTTTCCAGGGCCACGTTCAGCTTGTTCTTGAAGATGAAGGCACAGCTGAATTCCTCATGCAGTTTGGCCATTTCTGGCATCTGGCAGAGGAGGAAAGAGAGAAACAAACCCAAAGATCAGGGATCAGAAGGATAACAAAGGTACCAGAGCTGCTGCAGGTTTGCTCCTCACCACCAGCATGGTTGGGACAACCCGTTCCACCCTCCCATCCTTTCCACCCTCGAATGGTACTGTGTTTTCCCAGCTGGGTTTTCAACATACTTTTCCTTCAGAAGGGAGAGCTGTGGGATTGGAGATGGGCTTTGTACAAACTGTCCTCTTCCATCCCCTTACCCCCAGGAGCCCCTGCCTTCCCATTTCAGATGGGGCAATAAAATTTTCATTTCGTGGCTGCTTTCAACCTTCAAATAAGGGTTGAATAGCCAAATAAAATGCCAAGGACTGAGCATCCCAGGAGGCAGCTGTTTGGGAGATCCCCCTGGGAATGCTAACACCACTGTGATGCCTGCCTCACCTGGATGGTGATGGGGGGATACTCAAATCTCATTGATGTCTCCTTGGTGAGTTTGTCGTTTGTTTCCTTGACCTCAGCAATGGCAGTGACAAGGATGAGCACTTCATCGTCCAGGGAGGCGAATGCTTTCATGTACGCGTCAGGTGCTATTTTCATAGGGATCTGCATCTCTGCAGGGGAGAAAATACAACCCGATGCTTCATCACATGCTCAGGAATTGGGTGACAAAATCAGCTCTGCTGGCTGGTGTGGGATGAGCCGTATTTCCTGAGACCATCCTGCTTTCCCTTCAGGACACAGAGCCTGTTGGGGGATGCCGTGTCTGGGTGGGTGGTACCTGCACATGCAGCCCATGGGAAGGGTGGCTGAGTCCCCACCACCTCTCTGCCCAGACAAGCACTGGCTCAGGCTCACATCCATCATCTCAGCAGCCCTCATCCCTGGCTGCCTCCACGCTCAGGAGGAGGCAGATTGGATACATCTAAGCCTGCGTTCCCTGGGGCTTCTCTGAGGAACTGCTTGCTATAATATTCCTGGCTTTTCTTTCACTTCAGATTTTATCTTTAATTGGCTGGACAAGCTTCCAGTGGCTCAGAAAAGCCTTGAAATCAGCAGTGCTGGTGCCTGAGCATTGCTTTAGCTGCAAAGCTTCTTGGTTTCTGGGAATAAAAACAGAAACTCCAGTCCTTTTCCCTAAATGCATGTATGTATGTATGTATGTATGTATGTATGTATGTTTGTGCTGCATTTTGACAGCCCCAGTATACATGTGAAGACACTCAGCGCTCACCAACAGGAAACAATTATTTTTTTTTTCCAAGATTGATTCATGCTTGGAATGAGCAAGAGCTGTTAATTATTCATCACTCGTTAGTCTCTTGCTTAGCAAATTTCGGTTACATTGCTGGGGATCAGAAACGCAACTCAGGTCACTCAAAAACACACAATGCACCACAGCAGACTGCTCTTGGGATCAGCCAGGCAGGCAGTAATGAGGTGGGAATTTGCTTGGGCAAAGAATTCAGGAAATAACACTCAGCAGCATCACCAGCACCATTATTAGAGTGGCAAACATAGGAACAAAAAAAGGCTGAAATTGCCAGCTGTGAGGGATCTGATCCATACGGACACACGCAAAGCCTGCAGTGGCATCTTTGATGTCTACACAGTAAGGGCAGGGGGGAGATGCTCTGGCACACCTCACTCACACCGTGAAAACCTCTGTCCACCCACACTGATGTGTTTCTAACCACCTCACTGAAGCTGCAGCAGGAACAGGGCCTTCATGTTTTGGTCCCTGACACAGAGGGATCCCAGTCTATAAGTGAGACTCCCAAATGCAGTAACAAGGAAGGGAGGTAGCAGGCAGGCAATTTCTGCTCTTCACAAAGTACAGAGCCATACACGGTCTGTAGCAGAGCAATTACAAACCCCAGAGTGCCACAGTAAATACTCCACAGAACACAACAAGCTTTCTGTGCTTACCAGATTCGCCTTCAAGCCTGATGGTCTCCTTGATAGTTCCAAGGTTGGCCTGAACTTTTCCAGTATAGTACTGCAGCTGGCAGGAGCCAGCAAGGTCGATGGTCCAGTTCCCAGGAGTAGAGGCCTTCACTGTGATGGCCAGCTCAAGGGGATTGCCAGGATGTAAAGCTTCTGTATTGGTTATCTCAATCTGGAGCCCGGTCTTGGTGACTGTCTCATGCAGGACCATAGGCTTGTCGGCAATCATATTATGAGTAGTGATCATACCGTAGCCTGAACGAGGAACCAGTCCTGAAGGGCGTATGAAGCTGTAAGCTTTTTCCATGGCCTTCCTTTCCTCTTTGGAGCCTGGATAAAGAAAAATAAGGGTGATATCTGTATCTTGGTCTCCTCACCCAGAGCCGTCTTCCCTTTATTTATGCTTCTGTTGCTGAGCAGAGAGGATGGAGGATGTCAGGGCACCTCCAGTCCCTGCTCAGGAGACCTTCCTATTTACACTAACCCAAATCTAACTGTAGCATTTTGGACTGGAAGACTTTCCTGAAAGAGACACTTTTAGAGGATGGACGCTCTTAAATTTTTCAGCCTGGTATTTTTGTCCTCCTCACTGGAAAGGGTCTAATAGTCTATGACAACGTGTCTGGATCTAAGAATTGTTGGGGGGAAATGTGGGATTTTTTTCTTTCGAGTATTTTCTGGGGAATGGAAGGACAAAGAAGAAAAGGAATGAAGAAATAAAGCGAGGGTCAGCCTGATGACTAGGTCCATCACTCAGCCCATTTCTTTCACTGCCTGCAAGCTTGCTCGACCCTAAAGAACAACCTATAGGTGTCACTGTGGGCATGAGGATGCCCAGGGCAAGCGCTGCCTCCCGAGGGTGTCCAGGTCTTACACCAGGTTTGCCACTGCAGCTACTCCTGCAGTTTTCTCCCGAGACAACACGTGTTGTTGTGGGGTGACCTGCATGGTCAGGGGTCGCCTCTTTGGCCCTGCGTTAGAGGATAGGGGCAGTCACCTTCACGGTACTTGTACTGCAGGGTGATGTCTTCCCGCTTGTTCTGCCCCACGGCTTTGGTGCTGATGTTCCTGCCGATATCCTGGGTCTCCGTGCTAACCCTGGTGAACTTGTCCTTGCCGTTCACCTTCTTGACGATCCAGTAGACTTTGTCAGCATTCACCTCAGCATACACAAACTTGCCATCGTAGGGCAGATACACATCTCCTTCTCGGACAGCCTTCACTGGGCATGGACCACACTGGAAAACACCTAGAAAGTGCATTCAATAACAGGTGATTTTACAAATACGAGCAGTGAATCCAGTTTTTGGTCCACTCTCTCCACTCCCTCAAGCAGGAATCTGTAGCCATGGTGGTTCACACTAAGCAGTAAATAGTCCTCCAACTCAGTAATGAACTCCAAAAGCTCTCATTTGTCCCACAGATGCTTTGGCTTTTTTATAGATTGCCATGGTCTGGTAAGAGGTTTTATGTGTTTCCCCTCACTTAACTAATTTTAAAGGTTAGAAAGTTACAGCTTGGCTGTGGAATTAACTGAATCCAGACATCTGTGTTTGATCTCCTAGCAATACTCCACTTTCTGCATGGTCTTGAGGATTAATGTTCTGGGTTTCTTTCTGCTTCCAAGTTCCCTGAATCTGGGCAGGGAGGGTAGTCACCAATTTTGGTGGTCACTCCTCTCATCTACCAACGAACAGTCTCATGACCTCCATGACTTAGGTGTGCTCTAACCTGTGAAATGACATTCATGGCCCCATAGTATTCTACAAAGTTTTTCTGCCTGCCAAGAAATGCTGCTCCTCCCATCCTGGCCTGAGATAGCAGGATTCAGACCGCCTGCTTTAGGGTGTCACTGCCCCAGCGTGTGAAGATGTGCATGGGGAGTACATGCTTTCCTGACTGGAGAGCATGACTTTCCTACAAAATGTCCCTGCCTCCCCCAGGAGCTGCAGAAGAGCCTTTCGAGGCAAATCCTACCTTGACTTTGCTCCTGAGGGGTTGAATCAATTGCCTGCCAGCCATCAAACCCATTGGGCAGGTCTGTCCGCTTCATCCAGACATCATTCCACACATGGAAGTTCCTGCATGCATTTGGGTTGGAAAGAAAAGGAGTGAGCTGTTACAGCCTGAAGAGTCATGATCTCCTCCCTTAATCCTTTAGTAAGGGCAGATTTAATGGGTATTTGTGTTAACCCTGTGAAACCCAGGCTTTCTCTCTCCAGGGCAATAGAGAAAATTCTCCAAGGAATTGCTGGGGGCTCTGCCAGGCAGCACAGAGGGTAGGAAGCATTAGCCCCATTTGGCAGTACCAGACAGAGTCGAGGGACATCGAGCTCAGCTTTTCTCCTGCTTCATTCAAGTAAATGTCAACTCTCAGGTTCTCCTCCGTATCATGTGCTGAGTTGAAGGTGCTCACGCAGCGGGATGGGATTCCCAAACAACGCATGACTGCAGCACAGACAGACAAAACACAGGATCACAGAATCACTCAGGTTGGTGGACACCTTTTGGGATCATCTTGTCTTATCCCTATGCCAATGCAGGGTCCTCTAGAGGAGCTGCCCAGGACTGTGCCCAGATGGCTTTTGAATATCTCCAAGGATCTGGACTCCATAACCTCTCTGGACAAACTATGCCAGTGCTTGGTCACCCTTATGGTGAAAAAAACTACTTTTCCATGTTCAGACAGAACCTCCCATGTTTTAGGTTGTGCCTGTCACCTCTGGTCTCTTCACTGGGCATCACTGAGAAGAGCCTGTCTGTGCCCCACTCCTTCCTGTCAGGTATTTACACACAAGGGTAAGACCCCGCAGAGGTCTCTTTTCTCCAGGCTGAGCAGTCCTGGCTCTCTCAGCCTCTCCATCCATGACAGACCCTGCCACCTCCGCTGCTCAGAGGCACAGTAATTTGGCTTACTAGCCCAGCAATGAGGATGTCAGAGAAGGGAGACAGTTCCCTGTTTACCTGTATTGAGGACTCCTGCGAAGACCCAACACTGGCCATAACTGACTGGCTTCTTTGTTTTGTAATACTTCTGCAAAATCGTGACACTCCCAATCCAATCCATGGGGGCTGTCCCACCTCTGTAATTCCCAGACCAGTTCCCCATCAGGACACCGCTGTCATCATTGGCGTTAACCTGTGGCCACACACACATGCAAAGGAGAAAAATGAAGGGATGAGGCTGAATGAGGCTTAAACACCTGGGTTCTCTGCCCATCCTGTGTCTTCCCAGGTGCTCCACAGCCTTGTGGCACCCAGCAAGGCTGCTGGTGCTGTCTGGAGGCTCCCCTGGTTGGAAATCCTCTGTAGGGGTAACTAGGCGGAGGTGGCACTGCTGCTCAGGGTAATCAAAATTAACCCTGTACGCAGGGCTCCAAGAAGGGTCCCACACAGACAGCTGTTGCTCCAGCAAATCACAACCCTTGTGCTGACTCTGCCAACACAGCTGATGAGGAAGGACAACCACTGACAGCAGCAACAAGCTTTGGAGATGGGAACACACTGTTGTACGCCTCTTCCCTTGACCCAAAATGCCTCTGACTCTTTCCTTGCAGTTTCCCAAAGAAATCCATATCAGGTGCTTCCTGAAATGGTGTTCATGGTCCCAGGGAAAGAAGAGCAAGTAAGAAAGGAGGAGGGAGTGCTGAAGGGACAAAGCACTTCAGTGAGAGAGGCTTACCAAAGCAGACATGGCTCTGGACACATGTGCAGGGTCCCTTCTATTGGCCAGACTGAGTTTGCTTTTTTCCAGTAGATACATGCAGGCGTCCAAGATGAATTCCTCAAACTGTTTTTGGGAGAAAATAGAGGCAACTTTATTTGCTGCTCTAGAGCAGAATTTGCTTGTCGCTGTAAAGCAAGTACTTGGAGGAAACTGTATGACAAGTTCTAACTTCTAAACTTCCTTTACAATGTTAAATTTTCCAGGCTAAAGGGCTTCCCAAAGCTGTTCTCTCCAAAGAAGGGCTAAGACGAAATCCCACCTTGGAAGACAAAAGCCTGTCTCATGTATCTTGCAAACATCGTTGGAACCTGATGCTGTAATCTTTACTCCCGTGAGTAGTACTAAGTCACCAATGTCATATCCCTGCAATTCTGCAAGTTACTCACAAGAATAATGAAAATTTAAGACCACTACAGGTATTCAGTCTATTGACATAGGTACAAAATGAACCTTGGAAAAAAGAAAGGTACGTAAATGCAGATTACTACAGCAAAGGTTCCAAATTAGCAACTGGTGATAAGGCTCCCTGAGGTCCAATTCATGGAGATGTCAAACATCCAATCCAACAAAGCTTGGCAGAATTTCAATATCAATTCTCATTGCTCAACAGCAGAATAAATATTAGCATAGGAACAGCCCTACGGATGATGCCCTTGGCCCCTTTTGTGTAAAGGCATCAATGAGAGCACCTTTGTTGGGCTATCTGTATCCTGAAGCTTGAAATTACATGCTTGTAATACAGACAAAAAAATTAAAACCAGAAAACAGATTCCAGAATTTTTTTGTGGGGAATTCTGTGTGGATAGGGTGCAGGATACTCCCTTTGGGTGCCTGTGTGCTTTCTCCAGGGTGCAAATAAACCTGCTCTAGCATCCACTTCTAATCTCTAACCCAAACCAGTGAGACATTCCGCTCCTCTGGAGTTATCTCAGGCAGTGTGAAGGAACACCCTTCCTGAGAGAGTGGCTGATTGTGTCCTGGACCCAGCTGTCAGTGAAGGCACCACTAGGAAGGTGATAACCTCTGCCAGTACTTCTACACTTTTTATTCGTGATCATGATGCAACAGGTACATAATTAGACTTTTTTCCCCCTGTCAGCCCTCTCCATGGCTCATGAGCTGGTTACCCACAGCTACAGTTGCATGAAAGCAGGAATTTCCTTAAAGGAATTTTTTCAATCAGAAATACTCTGTCCCAAGTTTCAACATCCTTTGCCAGGGGTCACATGATCTGACTATAAATGTGCTGTTAAACCCCATTCTCCAGCTGTGGGTG
This sequence comes from Acropternis orthonyx, assembly GCA_035583155.1. NCBI lineage: Eukaryota > Metazoa > Chordata > Aves > Passeriformes > Rhinocryptidae > Acropternis > Acropternis orthonyx. The sequence continues at coordinate 45,208,094 of JAWWEU010000081.1, read as the reverse complement.
GCTTACTCTAAGCAGGTGAGCCCTCCCAGTGAAGCTGGCAGGACCATTCCAGCACTTTTTGCTACTCATGAGCTTAACCTGTTTATGTGTCTGATTCATTGAAACAAATCCCGAAGGGATGAATAAGGGTAAGAGGGCCGACAAGACAGCTGTGTTTTACCTGCCCAAAATTCCAGGGCCTATCATATATGCTGTATGCAGATCCAACATAGATGTAGCCTGTGTCATTGAGCACATACTCCTTCCTCTGCGCCTCATCGGCCATGAAGACGGCGTCATCTGGAGAAGAAAACACCCTCAGGTGAGGTGGTTTGCACACATTATGCACAGTTTCCTATGGAAAACTACACTGGGGGAATTGTTGGTCTGCAGCACTCACACCAAATAATGACCATATAGCACTCACATTTTTCTCGTTCCTATTGTGGAAGGATGTCCTGTAAGATTAATCTTTATTTTCCCCCTGTAGGTCTATTGCTACATGACCACTCTTCCATTCCAGCAAAAAGCTTATTTCTGAACGCTGTAATGAGCCAGGTGGACAGCAGAGAGAACTGGGGAACTGATGCCAAACAAGAACACCTGTTTTTTTGTCTGGTTACTTTTTGCCTGGATTTTAAGCCAACTCATTCCTCTCAGCTAACCTTTGTGCTGGCTCAGGGAAACAGAGAGGGGTGACACAGAGGTGCAAACAGAGGTGTCAAGAAAGGTGGCCCTCTATATTCCATCACTGGAGAATGCCCAGTGAGGAGCTGGCTCACTGCTATTGCCCAGCTTCCTGCTGGCTCCATGAGTTGCTATTTGTGGTGTTTTATGGGGAAAAAGCAATATATGTAAGAAATATGAAGAAAAGTTGTGCCAGGGACCACTCACCTTTGCACCAGGGATTGAACAAAAGGCAGACAACACCATGTTCAGGCTTGTAAATGTTAGACCCTGTCTTCACGTTCAGGGTGTATTTTCCCACGGGGGCATTGGGTGAGCTGGTGACAGACAGCAGGCACTGAGGAGGCAACAAGGAGAGAGGGCATGAGGGACACTGCACCATGACTACAGACATGGCACAAATGTGGCACTGCAGGACTGGCACGAGTGGCAAAGCTGGTGGCTATGGAGGTCCATGCAGGGAGAGAGGGAAAGGCAGCGGGATGGGGCAAATCCTGTCTGCACATGGGGGAAAAAATGAATTAGGCAGGGCAAGGCTGTTGCCCACCTAAAATGATAGGACTAAGGGAAAGCAGGACAGGGGTGTGAGGGTGATTTGCCCTGTAGCTTCTGGTGGCCTTGGCACTGGGCACTGAGCCCCTTGCCCACACGCTCTACCTCTTTGCCGCCCTTCTTGATCATGGAGATTTTCCACCCATTGAAATCCTGCTCCCGTTCCGGTTTCAGCGACATCAGGCTCCCCCTGATTTTCATTGGATTTTCACCTGGAAATAAACCCAAGGCCATATGTGGGAGGGTTGCACAGGTCTACAATGTCTGTTTGGTGCCAGGAGCTTGGCAGCTGGAGGCTCCTGGGGCTCTCTGGCTCTATGGCCACAGAGGGGATCCTACTTACTGATGCCAAAGCGCAGTGACAGCTTGTCACCAGCCTTCAGCTCCCTGTTGAGGGTGACCTGCACCTGGAAGGGCTGCCCGCGCCGCACCACCAGGTTCTTGGTGTTGTACCCATCCGTGTGGTGCTCACGGGTGTTCTGGCTCTTGAGGAAGTCAACCCCGGTGGCCTTCAGACTGGTCCCTGAAAAGGCATTAGCAGAAAAGGAAAGAGGAAAAAAAAAAAGAAATTGAGGGTGAATTGCTCAGTAAAGTTTTCTTATTGCAGCCCTGTGAGTCATCAAACACCTAGAGTGACCAGTGACCCAGCACAAGGAATCACACCGAGTATCGCCTTGACTCATGGATTATCAAAAAACAATTTACAGTATCTTTTATTACTTCTCACACTCAGTCAAGCAGGGAGTAAACCAAATGTGCCAAAACTCAGCTCCCCTCAATTGTTGAAACCCCCAGTGCCTCTGGGATGCCAAAGGCCTGGGAAATGGGACTCTTCATGACCCTGAGGCTGATTCTTTATATTTCCCCCTCAAAAATTAGTCCCAAATAATATCACAACAGTCATCACTCAAATCTCTTATGGAAATCTGCATATGTGAATATTTGCAAGGGTTGTTTTCTTTTTCCAAGGACTTGGTTACTGCTATAACCTGAGAAATGAAAGGAAGATCAGAACCTAGCTGTGCTGCAGGACGCTGCCTGCCTAGGGGGATGCGAAATGTGGGGGAGGCAAAGCACTAAAAATTATAGTAAGGTATAATATAACAACATATAATATAACAACACATTTACTATAACATCAAATATAAAAATATGTATTAATGTTTTTTACTGTGAGGGTGGTGATGCACTGGAATAGGTTGCCCAGAGAAGTTGTGGATGACTCATCCCTGTAAGTGTTCAAAGTCAGATTGGATGGACTCTGAGCAACTTGGACTAGTGAAAGCTGTCTCTGTCCATGGTAGGGGGGTTGGAAGAAAAAGATCTTTGAGGTCCCTTCCAACCTAACCCATTCTATGACTCTATCATAATATAAAATATGATAAATTGTATAAAAGAATATAAAATAATGAAAATAGCCAGAGGTTAACCGTAGACACCCTGGGCAGTGCAGTAGGAAGGCAGAGTCACACTGCAGCAGCTCAGCGCCAAACAGCAGGAGGTCAAGGCAGGAGCTTGTTCCTACTCTGGGTGGGTTCCTGCAGCACACTCACCACAGGGCACTGCCTCCCTTCATCACAACTGGTGCTTTCGCCACTTGACCTCATCAGAGATTTGGACTCCAGCAAGAATCCCTTGCAAGTGCCTTGCTCCCATTCATTCCCAACAGAGCAGCTAATTTTGTAAGACATACCATTTAAAATCACTGTCTCCTCAGCTGCCCTTTACTCCTGCAACCCTGGATGGAAGCAGGGCTGGGAGAAGCCTCAGCACCTCTTGCCTAGCAGCTCAAGGGTCAGGACTGCGGCAGAGGAGTGGAGCTCTGAGAGGTACAACCCAGTGATGCACTTGAGCAAAGAGAAAGGCCTCAGCATTCGGTGATGATGGGGATTTGGGGGGGGTCACTGCATCAGGCTTTGGCAGGCTGCCCGGGTATGACAGGGAAAGCCAGAGCATGCTAGAATGTGGTTGAGCTGTGTTTCATTGGGAGCGTTTTACCTGTCTTGTCCCTGCCCATTAAATATCCTCAAAGGATAAATTCCGTGTGAACAGTAGGGAGTAACAATACCTCATAAGCACTTGTCTCATGAGTGATTCAGATGAAGACATGGGAGAGGCAGAACCAGCTTACGGTAACTTAGAAGTTAGCAAGTCAAAGGCATAATGGCTGAAGGGATTAATTCACCAAATGTCTTGACAGATTTGCGTGATACCAGGCAACCATGATGAGTATCAACAAGAGCCATCCCTAACACTGAAGGGTCTGAAATCTGCTGGTATCTGCTGTGGCATGAGAGATGCCGCATGCAGGGCAGGACCCAGGGCAGGCTGAAGTCAGTGGCACATTTCCTACTGCGACCTGTGCTGGGCAGCAACTGCAGCCTTGAGTAAACTGAACTGCTGAGATTACTACCTCTGTGAATTTCTCCTTAGTAACTATATAAACCATATTTATCTTAATTACATTACAGATACCAGCGCCACAGCAAATAGACTTAAAATTGACCAGCACCTTTTGTTAACTGATTTAATCTTTGAGTGCTTTTTGTTTGCTTGCTGTGTGCCAGTTTCCAACCTTGGGCTGATGTTTTGCGCAACGGGGTGTGAGTGTGTTTAATGTCAAAAAATTTCAGCTGGAACTAGCAGCTTAATCCACTAGAGGACAAAGAGGAAGTGAATCTTCCTCAGCATTAAGAAATCTCCAAACACTAAAGCTGCTCAGCTTGGTTCCTTATGGGTACTCTGGTGCTGTGCTTAGAAGATACCAGAAAACAGTCCTGGTGATGGGAGAGGGCTATGAAGGGATGTGGGAGTTGAATGCATAGGGTGGCTGTGGAAAATGGCCCTGGGGAATCCATCTTTAGCTTAGGTACTGCATTTCCATCCCCTGTTTCTGGATATCATCAATCCTGAGGATGCACAGAGGAAATCCAGAGTCAACAGCTGCCTTGGAATATGGCCTGACAATGCTGTGTGGTGCCAAAGACCTGTCTCCACTCAGCGCTGCCCATCAATCCTGCTGCACTTATTCCTGTGCAAACACACCCCTGACACCCTGTGATCCGACTGGCACGGCGTCCTGTGCCAAGGAATGCCTTGGAGCGAGCCAGTGGCACACCCATCACCACATCTGAGTGGGCTTGGCTGCAGCCTGTCCTCCCTGGACAACCCTCAAACTGCTGCTTCCAGCTTCCCGCTCTGCTCCACGGCCAGGGCATGGAGCTGGGTACCCACACTCCCTGAGTCTGCCCTGCCCTGCAGGCATCGTGGTTTGCCAACAGGGAATTAATGATTTATAGCAGAGCTGAGCATGCCAAGAATGCTCCCGCTCACGGGATGGAGGGCTCGAACTGCAAGAGACAGTCCTGTCTGTGCTCGCTCCTGGAGCAGGCCAGAAGCAAATCCAAACCCCGAGGGCTGTCAGATTTTAGTTTCCTTCTTTTTAAAGAAGAAATTTCAAGGCAGCATTTTTGTCTCCTAGTTCCATGATTTATCAGTTACAGAGCTTGTTCCTACACTAACCCGCTGGCCCCATTGCATTGGTACCTGCCTGGAGAAGATATTCAGAGCTTCAAGAGCACAGTGATCAACCAGAACAAAAACAGAGAGATGAGGACTTGGCACCGGTAAGGATATGGGACTTTTTTTCCCTGAGGATGATGAGGTGATGGGATTTTAAAAAAATATCAATGTGGAGCAGAGCATTTATAGTAGCCCTGGCTACAGAGGGAAAAAGGGCTGCTCAGAAGGACAGGAGACAGGTGGGATGAGAACTGTAGTTTTTCAAGAGAGAACAATATTTGGATACCTGCATTTACTCCTGATCTGTGCCCAGCCTCTGGACATTCTCCCATCCCAGAGATGTGAAGTCACATCCCAAAGATGCTGCTGTCCAAGACTTCCTGGAAAAATTCTGCTCATCCACACTCAGAGTACAGAGGTGTGAAATTGAGGGGCTTGGAGTGGTGTCAGGACACCCTTCCCCTCCTGAAGGCTGTGGGGCCGTGCTCCCAACTCTGCTGCAGGCACTACCCAGCCCGCATGTGCAGCTGCCTGCCTACATCCAAACCCTCAGGGATTTTGGGCAGCCTGTGTCTGGGCTGGCCAGTGGTGGTGGTTCAGCAGCTACTACAGGAGTGAGTCAGGCACCTTTCTAGGTAGATGCAGGATCTCCTGACAACAGGGCAGGCAGGACAGCCATGGGACAGAGCTCAAGCCCAAATAAATCCTCTTTTCAATTACTTTGAAACTTCCATCAGATGGATATCAGCCATCACTAAAGAGCAATAATCTACATGTGTAAGTAGCCCCAAAGAAAGAAATCCTTTTAACCTCGACATGGAACAAGTTTAAAAGAGCTGCATTTCTTTCCCATCATCAACAGAACCAAATGCCTACAGGCTGATGAAAAGTGATGAAAAATGGGTTGCATTTTTAAGTTGGTTTACCGACCTATCAAAACCAGAATTTACAGAGGCAGAGCAAACTGATCTCCCATGAGCAGTGGTGACACCAAAACTCCTTTCCCCAAAGTGTCACCCACAGCAATCAGAGGGCTGAGAATCTTTGGAGCTGCCACTGTCCTTGCAGGAGACTTGCCAAACCACACATCTAACAGATTAATAATCGAGCATTAAAAACTCACCAGCGTTGCTGCTCATGGTTCTTGTCAGAGTTTCTACCCGAGATGCCCACGATGCCAGCAGCTTCCAAGCTCCTGAGTAGTCTCTGCCACTGCTTCTGAGTGTGAAGAAGGAAGACAGGCTGCCCTTTTTATCTGTGTCTTGCTCTGAGGTGTCAGCAGGTCCACTGCCAAGGGGTGGTGTTTAGAGAAAGGAAGTTCCCGTGTTAAAAAAAAAAAAAAGACTACAACTCCCTCTGCACATAATCAGACCCTGAAAAACAGCGAAACTTAAATGCCGACTCACATGGAAGGTGAATTTGCACAATCAGATGACAGGTGGACAGACCCTTCACTGACAAACAGTAGAATCATGGGCTAGATGAGTAACAAGAATTCACCTCTGCCCTAATATCCAGGTCAACAGGACTGCAGCTCCAAGGCTAACTTTACAAGGAAGCCCACACTTAATCCTCAGGAAAACAGAGTTCTCCATTAGGACCAGACTAACTTTCTTTGAAATTAATGAGATTTTTGTCATCACATTTGGGACAGAAGTACTTGAAGCTGTGGGCTAAAGTCTAGAAGTTACACATATGGGTTAGAAAGTCCAAGGATCGTGGCACTGCCCCCCTCCCCACGGAGTGAGGTGGATATCAAGAGAGATAGCCCAATGGGAGCACTGAGTGGGAAAGAGGAGGAACAGGCCATGTCCAGGAGGAGAAAGAAATGTGATGGAATAGGAGCTGTTTGCTGGCTGCTCTTTGCTGACAGCTGTGCCAAAGAAAGGTCTCTGCCCAGGAGGTGGTTGAACCCACATGCCCCACTGCTATCCTGGTCCTTGGACTGACTGAAGATGGAGAAATGAGCCTACTCCACAGAGGGGAGAGCTGGTGTTATATGGGCCAGCAGTGACATGGGCACAATGAGATGACAGTGAGATACAAACCTGTCCCCAGACACCTAGAAATGTAGAGGTGGCTCAGCTGTGGGAGCAGCCTCAGCCCACGGGCAGTAGTCCGGCAGCAGCTCAGGGTCCAGCAAGGTGGGATTCCAACTGCAAGGCTGCCACATCTAAGTGCAGGATCTCCCTAAATATGATCTGCCTGTGGAAGCCTTCAAAGTCACTGACTGCTCTCCATCAATTCAGGTCACTCGGTATTTGCTTCTGGAGGACTGTTTTGTTTGGTGCAAGCTAGGAGCTGAGTTAGCAGATGCCACCCTTTGAGCATGTCCCTGCTTGCTGGCAGGTCTGTGTTGGGTGTCCTTTCTTGAGAGCATGACTAGCGCATCACAGGGCACCAAGGGTTCAGCACACATCTATAATCTCGCAGGACATCTGCAAGAACATCGGAAACACCAATGTTCTTAGTAGATGGAGCATCACTCACCATTCAGCATCAGACAATGTGCTGGCAACTACATATTTCATGAATGACAAAAACTCTGAAAGCCTGATTTACCTTTCAGCATTGCTTTTATTCTGCACTTCCTTCCTCCTGGAGGGTGAAAGGCATTTTTGTTTAGAAGAAGTATGGGATGAAGTAAAGTATACGTGGAATGTCAGTACAATAACATAACCAATAATGCATGTAATCTGAACATTTATGATGTCTCTTACTGGTTTCCACTGAGTTGCAGCAACAGAGTAATCCACTTCATCTGAAGTCACTGACAGCACCTTCTTTAATTCAGTTTCAACCTGTTTTATATATCATTCTATGCTCGGTTGGAGGCATTTTAAATTGTGTTGACACAATAGTCTTGCAGCAAAAACTACAGATTTTGGCAAACAGGAACAAAATGTTGTTAGATGTGTGCTGGAGGGTGAGCAGGGGAGGCAGGACATGTATTCACCAGGGACAGTCATACTTCCAGTCGTATGGGGTTTTGCAAAACCTGATTTCAACAGTGTGCATGTCCTGACCCTCACTTTGAACCTCAGAGTTCAAGGAAAGATTGTAGAAGTTACATGGGTGTGGGTTCTGCCCTGCCATGAACCTACTCCATCTGGAAGGTGGCTGACCTTTTATTTTGTTTTGGTCAGCAGATTAACCCCTACCTCTCAGTTCTCCTTTTGCTTCGTGCAGCTGCTGGTCCTGCTTTTATGCCTGCCATGATCTTTTCCTATGCACTAGTAGTATCTCAATTCAACAAAACCAAACTTCGTGTATGGTACATGACCTTCCGCCCCTGGCTCGTACAAGCTTGCCCTGCCAGGAAAAGCCATCAAACTCTACCCAATACTTTCCAAGACAGTTGTTGGCAAGATCCAAGAAAAGGAATTTCAACTTAAAACTACAGGAATGTTTTTAAGACACATGGGTTCAACTTCTTTAATGCTGTCAACAGGTGCTCTCTGCCTTCTTACAGGCAAATATCCTTTTGTCTTTGCTGGCCAGAGGGCTGGCTGTGGTTCAGCACTGTGGCTTTTTGCTTCCTCCTTGGTGAAGCAATGAAAAAAACCATCCCTTTGTAATTTCTTTTTTATCTATTTCCTTCCCCCACCAAAATACTTACGTTAATCCCTTCAATCTATCTCATAACAGTACAGTCTAATTAACAGAAGCAGGAGATTACTTTTTTTTAGGCAATCTTCCTATTACCAGTAACTTCAGGAACTCACTTCCCTGCTTGTAAAATCAGACAACAGAGGTGATCAGCCTTATCTGCATCTATCTGTTGCGAGGTCACCTTATTAGCTGGAATAGGAATGTAATAAAATGAAACCAAATAAAACAGAATTCCCCAGTGGCTGCTCCTCTATTTACAAGCTTGCCCTTTATCTCAGGTTTTGTTTAGTTTGTCTATCAAAAATGACAAAACAAATCAAACTTCCAGAGCATGACAACAGTTATTGATGCCAAGTAGGAAAGACATAAGTGCATCCCAATACTTAGCTTTACATTTTTATGCATTTACAACCCCACGTCCAGTTACGGAGAAGTTGCCTTTTATAATAGCGAAGTACAGACCAACATTTTTTATATGGCTTCATGTTGTTTCTGTTTTGTTGGAGTTTTTTTTTTTTTGTTTTGGTTTGATTTGTTTTGTTTTGGTCTGTTTTGTTTTGTTTTGTTTTTCAATGGTCCAGTCAGAGTAGCACTCAAAATAAAGCACAGATCAAAAGCACCACAGTTTTCCTTTTTGGCACTATGGAAGGGTGAACTCTTCCTCCCAGCCTCTCTGTGGAGTTGCTCTGAGCTGTCAGAGGGTGAGCAACACATCTGGCAAGGAACACAGGGATACAGCCCCTGTCTGGGTCCTGAGGGGCACCGTGGTGAGAAGATGGTTGAACACAGCAGGACTGCTCCCACACGTATCATCCTGTATGTGTTGAGTCCTACCTGGATCACAGCCTGGGGAATGATAAGTAGCAAGAAGTCTTGCGGATCTGGTCCACCTCTTTTGAGCTGGATCTGAGTCGAGCTGCTATATTGGTCCTTCTCTTATAATTTTGTTAATCTTGTACCTCAGTCTTTAGGAATGCCCTAGTATCGAGTCACATCACATCTACCTAATGATCCTGACGTGCCAGTGCTGTTGTTACTCTGAAAGGAGCGCTGATTTGATCACCTCTCACTCATGTACACCAACCATGGGCCATGACAGTGGCCTGTGCGCCCCCAGGGCATCCCTTGTATCCAGCAGGCAGATTCTCTTCTAATCTAACGTGAGCCAACTTGTGGCAGGCAGTCGGACGTCAGGGGTTGATGCAAGATGGCCAAGCCCAGATCTTAACTGATTCCAAGTCATCTGGCCCCAGCTACCTGGTAATGAGTTCCTCACAGGCAAATACCAGACAAGTGATTGATGCCGATATAATTATTATGGAAATTCCACTGTTTCATGGAATCATAGAATCACAGAATATCCTGAGTCAGAAGGGACCCACAAGGGCCATTGAAGTCCAGCTCCTTCCTTCTCACTGAACATTGAAAGGGGGTTTTTGGACCTAAAGTTAAGGATGTAGGTGACTGGCTTTGGGCATGTACCTACAGAAGGAATGAAAATCATATCACTCTGTGCCCAACCCAGCGCCACCCAAGGACTCTGCTCCTGAAGAAAGCAGAGATCAAACAGAGACCATAACTACACATATATCAAATGTAGGCTTACGGCTACCCAGGCAAAACACTCTTGTGTGGTGTTTTCTGTGCCCTGAAAGAGAAGTCCTGTGGCTGTGACATTAATTTGAGGTTTCAGGCCATTGAAAAATTACAGAGCTGCTTTAAGAGCAAGCCAAAATGCTATGATGTTAAAATATTTTAATGGATATTTTCCAAGATCCCTTCCCTGGCTGAGATACGAAAGGAAAAACTGCAATATCAATCCAGATATATGGAGCAACGATGTTGAACTTGGAACTACAGTACTATGGCACTGTGGCTGCTTGACCTTCTGCTTCAACAGTGGTTCAACTGTTGCACTGGAAACACTAAAATATCTCAGGTATACTGAAGTACACTGAAATGTACTTGTCTCTGCCAAAAAGAGGCATACCATCTACTGCGCCCCACTTACTCTTTCCAGCCCTTCCCTCTCACTGATGTGTGTATGCTCCAGTGCTGAGACACTATGTGTTAATCTAGAATGACTCAGGATAAGATACTTCTGCTTCTCAGGAAAACAGAATTTTGTGCAAGAAATTACAAAAAATGGTGCCATCACGTCACCTTTTGCAGAGAACAGCTTTCCTAAGAATAGACTTGCTCCCTTTTGGAACCTGAGCAGCCAGCCTCTGGGGTTTTCTGCCTGCCGGAGTTCCTCAGCCGAATGACACACTGCAGGAAGAGGAGGCTCCTCTGGCTTTGAAGATGCTGCTTGTTGGCTTCCCTCGTGGCCCCCATCCTTGTGGCAGAGGAGACAATTGGCAGCTATCCCAGATTACTTTCTCCACACAACTCCTGGTCTTTTCAGCCCCTATTACAAACCACCACCGTCTGTCCTCCACTCTGAACAGCCCCAGACTGCTAACTCGCTGCTCACATTTTTGTCCCACTCCATCAGGAGACCTGAGATGGGGAGAAGGACCTCCCTGGCCGTGCCATCCCCTAAAACCGCAGTGTGTTTGGAAAGGGCCCAGCGGGGTGGGTGCAGTTGTTACTCCAGGGCTGTATCCACCCTACTGCCACTGACCCATGAACTTGCTTGCATGTATGACCACACTGAGTGATTGCAGTGTGAGCACATATCCACAGCCTACACCTAAAGCAAACAAAATGAAAAGGCACAAGGAAAAATAAAGCAAAAGAGGGCTGCAAAAAATAAATGGTAAGGGCAAGGAAATCAACAGCACAAATATTGAATCAGGGATAAATTAGTTTATCCATGTATTAAAAACAGCTTCAGAGAACAAGGAAAATACTGACAGAATACCTTCCCACCTACAGGATATGTGTTTGGTTGCAAATGTCTAAGTGAGAAAACAGAAACTTGCATTCCAGTGTCTTCGAGTAACATTTCTTTCTGCAGGGGTGGTGTAACAGCTTCTCCCACCTGTCTGTGTGGGTGTGTATGTCTATATACACCTAGATGTACACAGTCCACAGACTGCGGATCACATTATGCCATGCCACATTCCCACCAGTCAGCACTGTGACAGAAATTGTCATGTGGTGGGAAGGGAGAACCTTCCTAGACCAAGATTTGCAGGAAGAAGCTGGTCCCATGCAGTGCTGGGGATCCGGCTCATGCACTGTACTGGAACAGACCCAAAGCACAGTGGGTGCAAAGGTTTTGGCCCACCCTTGGACATGCAGCTGTCATGTGTGGCAGTCTCTTCGATATGGTGGGACTGACTGAGGGCAGGGATCTGTGGCTATTTGCCCTGGAAAGTAACCAAACTGGCATACTCCCACCCATTCCTTGTCACAGCTCCATGCCCACCAGGGTTTTCTAGGAAGCACTTTCATGCAGAAGTGGTTCCTGGCAGAATCATGTTTGTGAGTTGCCTAACTCCAGAGTGTCTTGAAGAGTCATCCAAAATACCTCCTCTCTGGATGAGGAAACAGTTGCCTGGCAGTGGAAAATCTGGCCTTTTTTAATGCCTCATCCTTCCCTGGGGCACTGCTCATTTCTCCCTAAGTGTTGCCTTAACTTACTGAAAGCAATTAGGATGAAAGCCCTGCCTGATGTTCAGACATGGCACGCTGCAGGTCACAGTGCCAAGCAGAGTTGTCTGACTCTTACCTCTCCCTGCAAAATCAGGGATGCTCTGCTTGTGCCAGGGAAGGGCCTCAGCTGCTCATACAGCCAAACCCCAGCCCTGACTCCCACCAGCAGGATGAAACCACAGCTCGTAGTGACCTCTGAGCCAAGCGAGACTGAGCAACAGGTTCAAAATGTACTTGTCTCTTCCAAAAAGTGGTAGTACCACCTACCACACCCCACTTACCACCACTCTTTCCAGCCCTTCCCTCTCACTTATTTCCATTGTCATGGATTTATCCCCATAGGGTGCAGTGGAGCCTCTGTGTCATGCAAGACCCGTGCAGGGCTGTCCAAGGTGTGCATCATCTCCCCCCAAGAGAAATAGGAGCAGGAGTGTCCACCCAGGAGCTCCCCAGGCTTTAACACAGAGCCAGCAATCCCTCAGGACTTCAAGGGCATGAAGGGAACTGCTTAGGAAGTTTTGGCAATTAGTACAGCCACTCACAGACACCTTTCCTTAAACCTCAAGGGAAAAAACGAAACATCTGGAAGGGTTACTGAACAGTTAGGAACCAAAAAGTTTTCTGGGAGGGTGAACGGCATGGCTGGTTGGCCACTCCATGGGGCAAACACCATTCTGTGTATGCCAAGTGATGCTACTGGGCATGGGTGACTGTGGTGCTGTGGGATGGAGCACCAGAAGGTCCAGGCTTCCCTGTCACCCCTCCAGCCACCCCGTGCTGGGGTGCTGCAGCTGGTCAGCACTGCCCTGCCCTGGGACCCATCACTAGCATTGCACCCAGCAGGATGTCGTCTCGCCAGCTAAAGGTTCAAATTCACAAAGCACTTCACTATTAGCAGCTCAGTGCAGTGGTGTCCTTCTCCTTTGACAGATTTGTTTTCAGGCTATGAATGCATATGCAAGTATCCATTATGGTTTCTGTGGTTAGACAACAAGCCTCTGGTCACCTAGGTCTGCATGGTTCCTCAAGAAGGCACAGCAGGATTTAATGGGAACTGCTAAACATGGAGGCAGAAGGACCAAGTTTCCATTATAGATGGTGCTGACGATGAAATCGGTCCCTAGGTCACAGGAAATCTGACTGTCTGCCAAAGGCAATGGTCACCAACACTAAATTGGGTCAGTTGAGGTATTTGTCTGGCTAAGCCTTGAAAACCTCGAAGGGTAGAGACTCTAGTGCCTCTATGGGCAGCTAACAACCCAGTGACAATTTTTCCTCTGATGGCCGCCAGCTTGAAAGTCATGAGACAGAACCTGTGCCTGTTTCCTGTTTTGTACCAGCCATTTCTGTGTTGTGTCTCTAACTACTTTCCAAGCTCATGTTAGCTTTAGCTGCTAATAAGACCAGCCTGAGCCTCCCTGTCTCCAGCCTGCCCACATCCCTCAGCCTCTCCTTGTAGTCTCCTGACATCTTGGTGTCCTTTAACCAGACCAGCTGAACTTTGGGGTCCAGCGCTGGAAACAACAGCCATTGACTACGTCAGGGCACCACTGGGACTGGCTGCCCCTGCCCAACCCCATGGCTTCCCCCTCCACCCTGCCCATGGCCCATTTCAGATTTTACAAGATGACCTTTGTTTTTTGGTGTTAAAGTATCTAGAAACAGACTTGCCTTAGAAAGGGCGTTGAAACACCCAGCCCAACAATCATCTACTGTCTGAAGCTGGAAGGTTTAGCTTTACAGTCTAAAATATGTTATCTGTTCCTTCTTCAGAACCGCATTTTGAGGAATGTTATCTTCTTCAATCCTTCCCATTAAAAAGACATGTGGTACAATGCCCCACACACCCAATTTTTAAGGGCAAAGTCCTGATTCTCTTGGGAAGGCTTTTGCCACTGACCTGAGCTCACCCCAGACTTTTCTCTGAGACCAAGCAAGCTGCAGGCACCGCAACACATGCTGTGAACAAGTGCCCACCCTGCGCAACTTCCCTCTGCAACTCTCAGATGCCGGAAATTTGCTACTGCTCTTCTGCAGAAGGTGAGCAGAGCATCTGACACCCCAGACATGACAGTGTTAGTACCCATTTATTCCTAACTTCATGGTTTTTCTGTGCCAGACAAGATCAGCGGCATGGCACCATTCTTCCGATGTGTTGCATCACCAGGACTTCCTTCTTCAAAAACACCCCACTGCTTGCAAGACTGTGGAATTATGTGTGCATGTGCGTGTCTGTGAGACACTCTGGCAGCGTAAATCAACATTTAAGGTTTCTGAAGGGTTAACAGAGGGCACTGAATCAAATTCTTCAGAAGTTCTAACTATACCAAACTTGGTAGAACAACCTGCCAATCTTATTTATTGCACCTACTTATACTACTTGTCTGGGCAAACACACTATCCTCCAAGTTACTTTAATATATGCTGTGACTGAGATGCTGTACAAACCTTTCAAGTTTCAGTGCCTTCTTATCAATGACATCAGGGACATTTTAATATTTTTATGTGTATTTCCTTATCTAATCAGTCAAATTATGCTTTATGGTTCAACTGAAACTATAATTTCATTTGACTTTGTTCTTGTAAAGGTATACAAAGTATTATTTGCCTTAGAATATAACACTCTTGGACCTTGTTTATATAAGATTTTTCAGACGCTTCCCACTGTTAATTCAAGAACACTCATTTCAATCTCCATGAGTGTCATTGTGACCCTTCCTGTTAACCATGCACTTGCTTCTTCTACTGTTTAAAGAATGACGTGGTATAATAGCCCTGCTTGAGGAAAATATGATGGACTAGATGCTGAAAAATTAGGATCGTGTTTGAGAATGAGGAGAAGGTGCAGTAAAGACTCATTAAAGCCAGCACTTGTGAGATCAGAGAATCATGGAATGGTTTGGGTTGAAAGGGACCTTAAAGTTCACCGTGGGCAGGCCACCTTTCATAAAGCAGGTTGCTCAGAGCTCCATCCAACCTGGCCTTGAACACTGTCAGGGTTAGGGCATCCAAACCTCCCTGGGCAATCTGCTCCAATGCCTCACCATTCTCACAGAAAAGAATTTTTTTCTGCGTATCTAACCTAAATTTCCACTCTTTCAATTTGAACCCATTACTCCTTGTCCTATCACTATGGTTCCTGATGAAGAGTCCCTCTCACACTTCCCTGTAGGCCCCTTCAGATACTGGAAAGTTGCCATGAGGTCTCTATGCAACCTTTTCTTCTCCAGGCTGAACAGCCCCAGCTTTCTCAGCCTGTCTTCATAGGGGTGTGCTCCAATTCTCATATGAACTTCGTGGCCCTCCTCTGGACTTGCTCCAACAATTCCATGTCCTACTTATGTTGGGGGTCCCAGAGCTGGATGTGGTGTTCCAGGTGGGGTCCCACAGGAGCAGAGTAGAGGGGGCAAGAAGTCACCTCCCTCGCCCTGCTGGCCGTGCTGCTTTTGAAGCAGCCCAAGGTTCAGTCAGCCTTCTGTGCTGTGAGCACACACTGCCAGCTCATGTTGAGTTTTTCATCAACCATCAACCCCAAGTCCTTCTCCACACTTCTCTGCCCAACTTGCAGCTATGCCTTGGATCAAATCCATGTCTCCCCAGTTCATACAGAACAGTGTCCAACATTTGCACAAGCCCAGGCAGAAGATGCCAGTTGCTTTGCCCCTATCCACCAATGTACTTTTGTGAGACGTGCAAACAGAAGTGTTTCTCGCTGGAATTTGAGTGGAAGCATGTGCTCAAGATTCTTCTGTAAAATCAAGAAGTGTGCAAAAGCACACTACTGCAGTGCTCACACGAGGGCACCCCACCTTCTGCTCTGGCAAACCAAAGTCTTAGAGTTGACCATGGTCTTCAGCCACCTTCCAAGGCCCACCCCATCTAAACAACTGACTGGTCAAACATAACTCAGTCATTAGTCTCACATCACCTTTTTTTTTGTGTGTGTGTGGTCTAAAATATCTGTAAACAATCAATTTCAGCCACTGAGCTTTGGGCACTGTTTTATTTTGAAAGTACTGGTGCCCCTTTTTGAGATGACCTCCAGCCACATTTAGGATGATCACACACCACTTTGCAGTGATTGCAGCCTTCCTTGCAGCCCTGGCCCCACTGGCACATGTGGGTCAAACCCTTTGTGCACAGAGAAGGGACATTCTGCCATAAAACACACTCTGCTTGGCAATCTTTTCTTCCCATGGGAACTGGAGGAAAACTCACTTCCACTCCCACCTTCAAATATTTATGACAGAATTTACAGCCCTAGTTTATGTTAATCTGCCCTAAAAGTGAGGGTCACCAAGTAAAGCACTGCCCACACCTTCGGCACATGAGCAAACATTTCCTAAACCTTGATCTCCGGCAATGACGGTAGCAAAGAAACATCAGTTTTGAGATATTACACGTTAAAAAACTTTACACGTGGTTTGTTAGGAAATGGGGCAACAGCCAAATTAATGAGAGGTTCTGGTCCTTCTACTGCTGTTTGCATGAAGGCAGCCATGGCTTACAGCTGGCTGAGAGTTAATAACAAGAGCAAATAAATTAAGCATCATTAATTTTCCATCATGTACAAGGATCTAAAGAGACCTGATGTACTTAGAAATGCAGAGTTCCCAGCTGTTGTATCTGCAGACCTGTGAGGGACCATGTCAAGTCCCAGCTTCCCAGGTGGCTGATGTGTCCCATTCTATCACTGCTGCTACCCAAAGAGCTCACCAGGTGCAAAGACCCATGCTGGTGAGAAGGAAAGGCACTCAGAGCACTCTGCTCTCTCTCCCACCACATATGCAGCTGCCCTTTTTGAGGGGAAGATTTAAGAGCACACTTTGGTGACAGGCAAAGGCATTGCCCCTCTTGTGACATGGTGAGCTAGGATGGTCTCCTGAAGCAGGGGGCTTGGAGCAAACAGCTCTTAACCTCTCCCGGGGACTTTTCTTCTTTCTGACATGAAGATGAAAAAGGCATGAACCCAACTCCAATGGCATTTCCATTCACAAGTTTTATGTTCCTGCTTGACACGGCAGATCTGCCAGTCATGACAGACATGACAGGTTCTGATACAGAGGCTCACAGAAATGTGTCCTTAGGTTTTCTGCACATGCCACAGCTATGACTCACTTTCTGTGGTTACAAGAAGACAGAGACAACCTGGCAAGCCCAGAGCAAACAACTGCTATCACAAGCATGATGCAGACATTTATAGGCATAATTATATTTCTCAATTAGGATTCCAACTACAGAATTTCCAAGGAAAAAAAGAAAAATATATGGGCAGGGGAATGGAGCTGATACCTTACAAATGATGATTCATGACATATGCATCATGTTGACACCTGAACATGGAATAATCACTGATGCAAAATTCAGCAGCTATCTGCACACCAGTGGTTTGATCATATTGCATGAATGGGAATCAGCATCATCCAGAGATGTAAAAAACCCATTGCTTTAGAAACTTCATTTTACCAAGTGTTAAAGTGATTGTCAACTTCAGTGGGATGGGGGATGCACTGAACACGGGCAGTTCTAGTGAAAGCAGCTGACTGTTCCCACAATGCCTGTTGTATTGTCCTAAAATTACAGTTTGACCTACACACAGTAGGAATGGTGATCAAAACCCCATCCTGGTTAAGGGTTTAAAGGAAAGAGCAGCAACCTTACAGTGAGTAACTTCTCAGGAATGGGTAAGTGAATATTAAAGGTGTCAGATACAAATGGCAAATTAAAAGGCGTATGTGACTGATAGAGGAAGTTGAAGGAATTAATGAATGGCTCCACAGCCCTATAGGCAGCAGCAGGCTTGGCGCCATTTCAAGAGACAGACAGGAAAGTCAGGAGCAGAAGAACAGAAGTATCAGCTGCCTTCAGCATCTACTTCTGATTGCTTTTCTATTTTGGGATAGATCCTTTTATGGAAAAGTACTAACACACAGGCACCTTCCACAGCCACCATGTTTACTTTCAGCATTCCCTGAACTGGGAAAGCTCCACAGCAGCAGGGCGTGAAGAGGAGGAGCAGCTGATAAGCCTCTGGCCCCAATTTTCACAATACTGACTCATAGTGGATCAGCTCCCTCCGAGGCTGTCACTGCCACCACACCACTGCCAACCTGCCAGGAAAGATGCAATCAACGTGACTTCGCAGGTCAGCAGATCAGCAGGTGAGCTGGTCCATGGCTGTGTTCAGAGGCCAGTGGGGACTGGGGGATGCTGTCATGGGACAGGCTGGAGAGGGGCAGCGTGGCACCGTGTCCCCTGCAGCAGCCCTCACTCCTCCTTCTCCGCTGGGACGTGCCCCAGCTGGGGCGCAGCCGAGTGCAGCAGCACGAGCCCGCAGAGCGTCACGGCGAGGCCGACCCACCATAGAGGCGTCCATGTCTCCCCGAAGAGCAGTTTGCCCAGGATGGCCTGAAGGAAAAGGGAGACATAAAGCTTTGCTGGGCTGAGCTGCTCCAAAGCCTCCTGTGTTGCCAGAGCTGTGAGGGCTTCTGCTGGCAGAGACAGCCCTGGGGAAAAAAACCTGCTTGAGGAAACTCAACAGAAATGGCTGCTGTGGGTGATGCTGGAAAAGACTGATCCTACCATCCAGCCTGGAAGCACAGCTATACTGTGGTCCCAAAGGAGGATATTGGCAGATGCACGCGTGCTTTGCTGCCTTCCCAGCACTTCTCAGAAGCCAAATCTCCCACTGACTGGGCAACTCTAGTTGATTATTTAACCCCAGCCAGCTGGAGCACAGCAACACGATGGACTGCTGCCAAGAGTGAAAAGCAGGCACAAAACACCTGCGGGTCAAAGCTCCTTTCACTGTCACTAGAGGCTGTGCATCTTCACACCCAGCTAGGGTGACTCTGGCTTGTCACAGGTGAGGTGTTGCAAAGGAAAAGCCAAACAAAGCAAAGCTCCTGGCTCCAGCTCTCATCGGCAATTATTAAAGCTCAGTAATCTGTACAGCTGCTTCAAGGCACCATGTTGGGCAGCAGCGCTCTTCCTCCTCCATCATCCAGCAACGTGCCACTGCCTGTGCCATGAACAAGCACCAGAGCAGCTGAGGCCTGATATAATCATTTAGTGTCTGCCTGCAACCCTCCCTCTGTGGCCAGTGATGCTGGTTGCGCCAGGAGATGAGCTAAGAGCAGTGGCATGCAGTGTGAGCGCTTTCACACAGCTGTGCTCCTCAGGGGAACGCATCTACTCACCGAAGAGATGAAGTTGGAGGCTGTCGTCGTCACAGAGGCAGCAGCCGAGGAGGAGGAGAGTCGCAAGGCTTTTGTAAAGACAGTCCACATCACAGTGTTGCACACAAACACCAAGCCAAAGCAGCTGACACGAAGCAGCACTGACAGCTGCAGGACAAAAATGAAAAGCCTATGTATTTTCACCTCACTAATTCACGGGCATTTCGGATCCGAACCCAACGGTGTGGGCTTTTGAAGCTGAATTACAGCTGCTAATACAGGAAGGTGAACATATAACTCACAGAAGGCAGTGGAAGTGAGGAAACAGCCCTGGATAGAGTGCGAGCCTGGCATGTCCTGCCGTGAGTCCAGCCTCAGGCTACAGGCTAAGAAGTGCCAGGACAACTTGCAGCAGCTGCCATGCCAGAAGCCAAATTTCAGAATGCTCTCCAGCTCATGACATGATGGACACAAAATGCAGGGATATGCCCTTCACTCATCACTACACATATACAGATGTATGGAAAAGGGTGAAATTCAGACCTGACAGGGAGAAATACCAAAGATGTAAAATGCAGGTGCTGCGTGTGGTCCAGGGCTGTGAATTTGGACTGAGACACCGTGGTCCCAAAGCACTGGTCCTCACCAGCTCCCGGGACCTGGCCTGCCTTATTGCTGCAGTGAGGTCAGAGCAGAGTTCTCTGTGAGGAAAGGGGGAGCTGAGGGGCTTTATGCCTTATCTTGCACACACACTGGAGAGCAGATTTACTGAGAGGTCTCTGTTCCAGCATTTAGCAGTGACAAAACTACCTCTGAATTCAAGTGCTGTCAAGGCCAATTAGGTCCTCGACAAAGACCTCGCTCCTTAGACAACCTGACCAGACATGCAACAGCCTCAGTCTGAAAAAAGAGCACAGTTGTGCCTAAAAAGTTCTCACCATTCACAGCCTCCCCTGCTTCCTCCTAGTTTAAGCTGCTGAGACCATCTCCCCAGCCCATGGATGCCACGTGGTTGCCATGAAGAGATCAAGGGAGATCACAGGCAGAACATGACTCAGGGAGCACACATGGGCAAGAGAAAGCAAAGCTCTGTCTAAGCCTGTCACCTTTCAGTCCATGGTGGGTTCCACCTTGAAGGAGACAGAAATGTAGGTGTGCAGTCACCAACAAACACAGCTGAGAGGTGGTAGCTGTCCCATGGGAATGGCTGCACTGCAGCCCCCCACCAGCTGCTCAAATCAATGGGGGCCACCAACTGTGTTCTGCCCCCACCTAGGAGAAAAAATTATTAACTGCAAGCAGAGGGGGGCTGAAGGGATGAAGCAAGTGCTGCTGCAAGTACAAAGGTAAAAGGCTGCAAAGCAAATCCTGGCTCAATGCCTGGCACAAGCTCCCCGAGGCCAGCCCCATTCCAGCAAGGGATGGTGCAGGTGTGTGATCTCATTTTGCCCCACTTGTGGCAAAGGTCTCCCAACTTGATCAGGGTAACAGTAAAAACCAAAAATGATTCCCACCTGTGAAGTACTTTGCTTTCCCACCACCACCCTGGCAAACACTGTAGGGATGGATAAGAGGGACAACCATGCCCAGTTACTACTTCTCTGAGGAAGAAAACTTCTGGCATGTTATGGCTCACCATGGGATGGGGTTTGCCTCCCAGTTTCACCCTCTGCCTCTACAACCAGACAGTTTTACCTTCCTTGGGGTAGTTATGTACATCCACACACCTCCAGTGGGTAGGCAGATCTGGGAGTAAAGAGATGGGAGGGCAAAACAATTCTCTGTGTTTCACCTACATTCAGTATATTTCCAGATTAGAAACAGACTATGCTGCCAGGGGAAAAAAAAAAAAGCCTTAAGAAAGAGATTTTGTTACTGTCTTGAACTATCCATCTGAGGGTATAGAGAAGATGGAGTTCAGGATCCTCTATAAGAGGAGTGTGTTGGGATATGATAAGAGGCAACAAGGAAGGTTCGGAACAAGTGACATTTTGATCCAACACAAGGAAAGGCAAAGGTGATCAAGGACTGGAACAGTCATGGGCTCTCTAACCGTGGAGGTATTTAAAACTTAATTGCAAAGGTCACATGAATCCTGTTGCAAAGTAGGGATTGGACTAGAGATCTCCACAGGTCTTGCCTGATTTGAATTAGTCTGTGAGACAATCAGTGGTGAAACAAAGCTGGCTCCCACCGCCACTGCAACTATGCTGTGTTCAAACCCTTGAACCCACAGGTTTTTCTTCTGATCTTCTATTGCAGAGCCAGGGACATGAGCTGCAGTATGCTCTGCAGGTGGCACATGCCCAGAAGGAAGGTTTATCAGAGAAAGGCCAAGTCCCTCTGCACCCCGGGCAGTGCCATGGTCATCATGATGGCATGCAGACAGAGATAGGAACATCCCCATGTGTTTCATTCCCCACAAGGAAGGAGGGAGATATAAATTCTTTCCCAGCTAAAGATTCAGCTGAGCCACCCCAGTGAGTCAAGGATTACTGTTCTGATTGCTTTTCTAAGCAGAGATTAATTTCAGTGTACATTTCAGATAACCCAGAATCACTCCTGAAGTGGCAGAAGTAATTTTAGATGAAGATTGGCAGGGGAGCGGAGAAAGCTAAGTAAAACTTTTGTTCAAGTGAAATGACCCCTCCTGGTCAGGTTGCTCTCAGGCTTGGCCATCACAACACATCCTTCTGGCCAGGAAATCCCTCTTTGTGCCGCCGCTGAGTATCCTGCTACCCTACATCATAAGCTCTCAAAAGCATCAACACACTTTTTTAACATTTTCTGGTGTGTTTCATGCTGCTTCTACACTTAGAGACTTCTGTAGCTCTTCCTTAAACTCAAAACCCCTCCAATCTCTGTTGCCTCAGAGCTGCTTTGCAGAAATGCCTTTGCATGGATTCAAAGGGAGCCTCTGAAACACTTCACTGTCTATAGTCCCGCACAATTTAAGCTACCTGGAAGATTATGGCATCTACATAAAACTTGGCTAGTTTTACAGCTAAACTAACTGATTGTCATGTAGAATGGACCTGAAAATGGAAGGAACCAATCTACCCGGAAAAAAGAAACACAGTCACAGGATGCCAGCATGGCTGAGGTTGAAAGGCACCTTTGGAGTGCATCTGGTCCAACCCCATCACTCCTAGAGCAAGTTGTCCATGTCCATGTCCAGACAGTGATTAAATATCTGCGCGGATGGAGACTCCATCACATCCCTGGGCAATCTGTGCAAGTGTCTGGTCAGCCTCACAGTGAAAAAGTGTTTTCAGATGTTCAGAGCAAACCACCTGTGTTTCAGGGTGTGCCCATCACCTCTGGTCCTGTCGCTGGGCACCACTGGAAAGAGCTTGGCTCCACCATCTGCACACCCTCCCTGCAGGTATTTCTACACATTGATGAGATCCCCCTGAGCCTCCTCTTCTCCAGGATGAACAGTCCCAGCTCTCTCAGCCTGCCTCTCCTCATAATAGAGGAGCTCTGGTCTCTTCATCATCTTTATGGCCCTTTGCTGGACTCTTTCCAGTAGCTCCATCTATTTTTTGCACTGGAGAGCTCAGAATTGGTCCAAACTCCAGGTGGGGCCTCACTAGCACTGAGTAGAGGTGAAGGATCATCTCCCTTGACCTGCTGGCAACATTCCACATCAATCTTGAGACACTTTGTCACAGTAAGCATTAAAAAAAAAAAAAAAAAAAAAATAGAAAACCAAAACAAACAGGCAATATTTTTATAAATTTCAACAAATACTCAGCAAAGATGCTGTCAGAGTTTTCAGTATTTCCATGCTCTGGTATTCTGTCAGCACAGAGCCCAAATTGGGGATTTTTTGGGGGGAGGGGGAAAGGGGGTGGGAAGAGTGTCAGAGTTTTAATTTTTTTTTATTCTCCTTTCTGATACATCAGAAAATATCAATAGGATTAGCAGGTACTGTGTTTTTGCCTCTTTAACCCTCTCTAATAAGCACGCAGGCCATATTTTCTTTTTTCCTGGTGCAAAGCTTGATTTTTTCAGAGCCAGTTTCAAACCCAAATGTGCACTTCCCATATGAGTAACAACTTATATCTAAATTAATCTCCCCAATGTGTTTTTATGAGACATCAGCATCTCGCCACTCAGGCACAGCCCCCGTGCCTGTGCCACAGCTCACTCCTGGAGGTAAGGACAGCACTGCTGAGCTGAAAGGCCAGCGGACCCACGTAACCTCAAGCACGGGGTTTGAGAAACACAACCGAGATAAACATCGTCGCCAACCAGCACCCAAGGGCCAGCCGAGCAGCACAGTGGAAATCAATGGCTTCACCTGCCTGCTCTGGTTAGGAATGAGCTGAGAGAGTAAGAGAGGGAGAAGGGCAATCTTGTTAGCAAAACACCGGGCTGAGAACAAGCGTTTGATACTAAAGAGCACCAACATCCTGATTTTAAAGCACCCCTGACGTAGAACCGCCGCAAACGGAGGGCTGGGTTTCGCCTGGGGCATTCCCGTCCCACGGTCTGCCTTCCCCCATCCCCACTCCCCTCTGCGTGCCGCCTGTGCGCATCGCTCGGCGCTGCCGCGGGCGGTGGGTGACTCACCGCCCCGCCCCGGCCCCCTGCGGACGGGGCAGCACCGGGGCCGTGAGCACGGGAGCTCGGGGCTGCTCCCGGCTCGGCTCCGCTGCCGCCCCGCTTACCCAGCCGCCGGCCGCCTCCCCGCCCGGCCCCAGCGCCAGCTTCGCCGCCGCCGCCGCCGCCGCCCCGAGCAGCCCCGCGGCCGCCGCTGCCGCCCCGCCCGCCCGCATCGGCCCGGCACGGCCCGGCCCGGATCCGCACGGCACGGCCCCGGCCCCGGCCCCGGCAGCTCTTCCTTGGGGCGCGGCCGCCGCAGCGCCGCCCCGAGCACGGGCGGGCACCGTCGAGTGGCGGCCGGGAGAAAAAGGCACGTGGGCGATGCTCGTTTATGTACAAAGGTTTTATTGGATGTAGTGGGAGAACAGCAACACAGAAGAAGCGCAGAAACAGCTGCCTGAGTGAAAATAGTCTAAAAACAACAAACAGGAGGGGAACATTTGTAAACCTGTAACATGGCAGTAACAAATAAAGCACACA
Source organism: Acropternis orthonyx (assembly GCA_035583155.1). NCBI lineage: Eukaryota > Metazoa > Chordata > Aves > Passeriformes > Rhinocryptidae > Acropternis > Acropternis orthonyx. The sequence continues at coordinate 45,183,870 of JAWWEU010000081.1, read as the reverse complement.
GGGGACAACAGCTCTGTGGTCCCTGACAAATCCCTCTCGGTCTGATCCGATCTGGAGTGTCCACAGAAAAAAACCAAACCACCTATGCCATTTAAAGTCAGCTTTTTACTTCTTACATCACATCAAAGCTCAGGCAACTTTAAAATTCATAGATAAGCTGATAGAAATTCTTCCTCCCAGCTATATCACTAGGTATATCCTGCCCTTTACCACAAAGACATCTTCCGTTTGTTCCCTTTTGCCCCAGCTCTTGTGGGCAAAAGTAGTACTGGATGAAGCAGTAAAAACCCAGAATGCTAGGAGTACTGCCAGTAAAAAAAAGAAGCCTGTTTGATACTGCTATATAAATCAACATTTTGTGCTTCACTAAAACATTTCACTTATTTGCAATAAATCTTAAGTGCAATTAAATGAACTTACACTGTACTCCTAAAAAGTTCTGCATATTTTCACGTCTTCTTTCACAACATTAACTTGTTTGATAAGAAAATGGTTGCAAAATACTTAGAATTTCCTACAATGCTAATAACAGAAGTTTACTGTGAGTTTACAACAGGGAAAAAAGGTTTGAAAAGCATTTTAATTTCAAATACAGAACAGAAAGGCAAAATATATTTATAGCAGTATTTACAACTCTGTTACTTAATTCACATTTTGCTTTATTGAACAAAGTTGAATAAGAAAATTACTTGTAAGCAACCCAGTAAAATCACCCTATGTTTAGCTAAAGAAATTATCACAAAGAAACTGTGACTTTAAAATTTTGGCTCTGATGGAAAACATAGCATTTCAGAAGAGGTAGGAACCTAAATAAAAGCACAAAAGGAAACAAAGATCCAGGTGTGTTCCCAGTGAGAAAGCTTTTCCTTGGCAAGGTACAAAAGCTCCAAGGAAGTATCTTCCAGCACCTATACAAAATCAGTTTTGGAATTTGAAAATTGGAAGCTGCCCACATAGCTGGAATAACATCCTTCACTAAGAGTTATTACCAGCAAAAAAAAAAAAAAATCTATGAACTAAAACACTTGATTATTCCAGAAGCACAGCAAGAGTCAAGTTTGATAAATGGCTTTTGCTTATTCTGTACACTTTAAAAATATGGCTCTGCAGTTTTATTTGTGTCATCACAGCTGATCATAATGTCTACAAATGTCACATTTTTTTGATTCTTTCAAAAAAGCATTTTCAACTCGTAGTTTTTCAGTCTCCTGTAAAACAGAAAAAACCATGGATATATTAAGGAAATTATCCTCACTTCTTTTATATTTCTAAATAAGTGGTATCTACATTCGTTCAAGTGTTTTATACACTATACACTGGAGGAAATACAACAGGGTGATCTTTGTCTGGGGCCTGTAAGGAGACAGACCAGCCATAATTTACTCAACTGCATAAAATCTGAGATCTCTCTGTTACTCTCCAACAGAAGAGCAAGAAATTTAGTTTTCATCCTCAAAGCTTACCTCTCTTCTATGTCAAGCCATTACTTCATCTGTATTCTACTCTGCAACTTACCTCAGTAAGTTTAGCGTTATCTTTCTTCAGTTTCACAAGATACTGAATCTTCTGGTTCAGGTTTTGATGACCAAGTAATTTCCCATTCTCCTCAGCAAGGAACTCAACTTGCTTCTTCAGCAATTCTATTTCCTGTAATTAATATAAATACATTATGTACCTCTTAGCAGTAGCCTCTCCTTTTCAGAAGCAATAGCTTCTTGGAGCTATAAACATACTAACATTTAAGTTTGTTGTAACACATGTTGCAAGAGTTGGTTCATTCAGGAAATACATATTTGTCTTATGTCTCCTTAGACACTATGTTAGATCCCTCTAAGGGGCAAAAAAGAGCCCTATTTGATTTGTATTATGAAATGCCACACTGATTTCTGTACCCAGCCTTCCCCTAGTGCAGAGAATAACATTACAAATACAACTAAACTGCAAGACAAAACAGCTCTACCTCTGCTGAATAAGATTCTACTGTAAAGATGACAGAAAGATTATACATGTGTAACCTTTTGAATTCTGTCCTTTTCTTCATATGCTTCCTCCAGTTTTGACCTAATTTCTTCTTTTTCATTAAATGCTTTGAGCTCCAAAGTTCTTGTTCGTTGCATTTCCAGAGTCATTTGACGACAGGCATTCTCTTGGATCCTGAGGGTATTTTTGGTCTCTTCTAATCTGCCAATTAAGAGAATCACGAAGCATTAAAAACCAACATAAATGGCGCACAACTCAATTAGTAAGTCAGGTTTGGACCTAGAGGCAGGCTCCATTTAAAGTGCCCTTTTGAGACAATATATTTTTTAGGACTTGGTGCTAAGGGAAGGAAAATTTTCATTCTGCCTCACAACTCTTGTGTTTGATACTGTCAACTAGGCAGTGTTTTGGAGCTGCTCTTCCTTTTGGGAACTGTTTGCAATCCAGGATTTACAGCTCCATTCAAGATAGAAAATGGAAGAAGCTTCACCTACAAGAACACTTTGAATTAATTCACCGAAGGAACGTAAATCTTCCAGTTTAACTCAGCTGCTCTTCAAGTTTCACCTAAATTGCTTTTTTGTCTGTGGCTTTTCCCGCAGTGGTCTTGTTTCTCAGAAATATCTCTGAGCAGCTCCGATGGTCTGAGCTTGTTTGGCCTGTTAACAGGACCACCACTTTGGATAGAATTAAAACATTTCCAGCAGACAAGCTGCCTATAAGGCTCACAGAATATTAAACCATGCTATCACTTTGCAGCCTGTCCACTGATTATATGAACTTTAGTAATTTTCCAAGTCTATTCAATTATTGTATAAATTAAATAATTTTTGTCATCAGTTTGGTTTTACTGAAGCCTTGTGTTTAAGACCTACTCTCTGAAAACAGTATTCATTTGCTGCATTTGTCAAGACATTTTCTTAATGAGGAGAGAATCTTTTCTTTGTGCATGATTTGTTTGTGTGAGACATTGTAGCACTGTTATAGAGCATATTTCAGAGACCAGACAGGTATGAGAAACCCAATGCATCAAATAGCAAAATAATCCCTAATTTCCAGACTAGAGTTATTGGAAAATTTAATGAAAATTACTTTTGAAATGACCATATGCATAAAAAACTATCTTTATCCTTAGAAGAAGTTACTTACATAGAAAGCATTCCATTAAATGTAAATAATTCAAATATTAGAAGATTCAGCCACTATAAATCCTGAACCAGTACAGATTAGGAAAAAAATAGCAGGATCAACATTTTCAAACTAATTTTTATCTATTAATTCAGCATTTTCTTTCCTTGATACTATGCATCCAAGATGCAAAACATTTCAATTTTGAGGACTACTAGCACAATAGTGCAAAAACAATCTAAGAATCCTTTAACAATGAAACCTTTTCATTACTCAAGCTGAACTGCAAAACTTTAAACAAATAGCATAAAAAGCAAATAATTAGATTATATTTAAAATTATAAAACCTTTTTGATACTAATAAAGAAATGAACAGTATTTCAATTCAATTTGAAAAGGAATGTGCTCTAGAACTGTGTAAGATTTCAAAACATAAATAAGTTTAAACAATTAAAGATGTCCCTTTCAGTTTAAGTTTTTATGATTCTACCTATTTCAGAGTATTGTCCTGATATAATGCTATCCTTTTCAGAAAATATAGTAATATGTGCTACTACCACCTACTGATGAGAAAGAGTAAGAACTCAATGCGTCTTGCAGAAGTGTAAACACTTCCAAATTACATATTTTATAAATTCAGATCTTAGACTTCTATTGCTTAAATACAGCTTTTTTTTTGTTATTAATTAGTTTAATACAAGTTTCCAGTTCAAGGAACAATATTTAGACTTACTCTGCTTTGATTTTCAGCATTTCCTCCATTGCTTTATTCTGTAAAAGTTCCAAAGCATTAGATACAGTCTTAATGTTTAATATACAGATACATATTTAAAATTATTTGTCACTTAATTGATGCTACAGATCTCATTCCAGATCCTACCAACGTGATCCTATTGCTCAATAGCTCACATCTACTATTCACTCTAAGTTCATCTCTTTGCTATATGCACATATTTCCCCTTTCATGCCAGCACAAATGACCCCTGCCAGTAATTCTCTGCCCACTCATACACAGCAGAGCTCTAACAGTGGGTTCTTCTGTCTGGGAGATCCATGGCAACCTCCACCATGACACTGACTTCCCTCTGACAGAGACATGACATTAGCAAGTGACACAATCTTCACTTTCCAACTCTGGAGATGAGTCAGATTTAGCAATACAAATCTGTTTTTGTTGTGCAATCTGACACTCAGTTCACTGGTGTTGGGCCAAGATAGGAACCCAAAGAGCTAAGTGTCAGGCTGTGCCTATGGAACTCACGAGAAATCAGTGTTGGTTTCGCTGCTGTGAAATAGAAGAAAAGACCATAATACTTCACAGCAGGTCAACAGCAACTGACATGAGAAGGATAATATACCTTGGCAAGTCGCTCCTCAGCAATCTCCTCCTCTTTCTCTTTGAGGTACTGAACATCAGGATGTTTCTGATCACTAGGAAATTCAAGAATGAGGAAAGTTTCTCACAAACAGAGGAAACCAGCTGTAGAAACATCTTATCCAGATGAAACCAGTAAATATGTGTAGTTGTTTTCACATGTGTTCATACTGAAAACACTGAACATCATGAAACAACTGTGGAAGGGTTTAAACGTCTATTTTTCAAGAACACCACATTTCCTTTTGGTAGAGTATAGAGAAGCTGTTGTTTTCATTAAAACAATTACAAATGTAATAATAATGCAACTGTTCCTTAGAGAGCTTTGTGATTGAGGTAAATATTTTATTAGTAGATGATGTTCACGTGTATGCTGATTGCAGAAAGCAACTTCTTCCTATAAGGTAACTGTTCAGTGGTCTTGCCAAGTTAAGAAAGTAAAAGATTCTTGTACTCAGAAGACTCCAGTACTTTTTATTTTGTTAGTTTTTAATTAACAGGACATTGGATGGAAGTAACCAAACACCATACAATTAAAATAACCCACAAAACAACACACCAGTGGGGCCACTTCATGCTTGTAGTGTGCCATAAGGAAAGAACGTAATTGGTTAAGAGTTTTATAATTACATCAAATTACAATAAAACCACTATTTTCAGAACTTAAAATCTTTGTGAACAGATCAGGTGGGTTACTGAATGATGATATTGTTTCTAAGCCCTTCTGCTCACCAAATGCTTTGCAATAGCCATTTGAAAGTGTGCTGTGAATTGAAATGGGAATCACAGGAAAAAAAGAATGATTATGTTACCACGGAACACTGGATGCCATGGCTTTGTTTTTCACACAGATTATGGAATAAGTTTCCTGGACCAAATCTTTCCACAGAAAAGCATTACTTTTGTGTTCCCCACTTGCTGGATTCCTGACTTGGGACCTTGGGAGAAAATGAACAATTTCCTGCTCCTGTTAGTTGGTAAGAGTTGTGGTTTGAACAGACCAAAGGCTAATGGTATATTGGAGGTTTCAAAAGTTCATTTATCTCTGTGTTACAACTCGTGTTCATGTGGACATTTCTTATCTCCTGAATCCATAATTGCACAAGTGATATGGCAATACGTAATAGACAGGAATGGCTATGCATATAGTTATTTTACACTCTATTTTCATTTCCTTTATAAAACTTTGTTGCATTTAAGAATTTGTGATTTAACAGCAATAAAGTTTACAAGCCAGTGTACAGTTTTCACAGAAAAGTCTGAGTCAGTCTCCCAGTCTACAAACAATATGTAAGACTGTATTTCAAATAAAAATTGTAAATTTTATCTTAAGTAATTATTTCAAGTTAAGACAGATTTTCTGTGTTTTATTTTACTTTACCTGTTCTTGCTTGGTTTCTGAGCTTCTACTAGGCTCTGTAAACTCCTGTTGTTCTCCACCAATATCTGCATTTCCAGACGCAAGTTCTCCAACTCATTTAATTGTTCCTAAGCAAGGAAAAAGAGAAAAATTTGAAACACTTTATTTGAAGACCAAATTGCAATTCCTGTTTTCATTTTCAGTTAAATGTGTTTCTGAGTAAAACAGAAGACAAAACTGTTTATCAGAAAACAAGCACAATTCTCTGGCAAATATCTTCATTACCCTTCTATTTATAGTTGCATTAGAAACTTGATTTAGAAGAGGTCAAAACAGCTTCATCAGCAAAACCAGTGCTAGCAGTTGACACTCATGAACACAAAACAACTCAGTCCTTGGGAAAATGAGATATATTGACATCTCAAGACAGCTGGCACCACCTGTTACCAGCCCAGGTAAAGAGAAGACCAAAAACTGCCTTACTGCTTTAATGGACATGCCACCAAGGAGAGCACATTCAAAACCTGAACTCTGTATTTTGTCTTATTTTAACCTTACAGATTGCCTGTAGAGATTAACTCAGAGTACCTTCAGCCTTAGAATTTCATCATTTTTAGCTCTTCGTTCTTCATTCAGTTCATGTACAAGGTGCTCCAGATTTATTGCAGAAGCCCTACGGTCAGCTATTTCTTGCTCATGAGTTTCCAAGAGCTTTGCCAAATTCACATCAAAATTAGGGGGAGTTTTTGGACACTGTCAAGTTAAAAGAAACAAACCACACAAAGTATTAGTGAAGAACTAAACTAATAGTTTCCCCTATGTATTGGTTATGTGTTTTAATACTTAATTGGAGGCATATTAATAAATTCCTAGAAGACAAATCATCAATAATACAACTAAGGTACAAACTATGTGAATGGGAATTGACCATTCTTGATACATTTTAATTTCTGGTCCCAGCCTGAAGCCATGATGTTTATTAGTCCTTTTCAATGAGTTTTAACAGTCATTATCATGAGAATGTTTATCTCACCAATGCCATACCTGAGGAAATGTTACTAAAGATGAGTCCACAAAGCAATCTATTTGCTTCATTTTGAGTTCATATTCATTCTTCCTGTTCTCCAGTTCCTCTGTCATTTTGTCCAACTAGAAACATCAGTATGAATTAAATTAGTTCATAATACACACACAATAGTAAAGAAAACAGAAGCCAGATCTCTATTTTATGCAAGCTTAAGTATTCCACAAGTTATTAGCAAAATATAAAAGAGAGTTATGTTAATCTAAACTGTTAACTTCCAATAGTATGCAACAAGCATTTTTGAAAGCATCTATACATTATATACCATATACTGTATAGTTAATCTGAATTTTGTTCTTGTTGGTATTTTTCTTGCCTTACTAACACGATCTACCTTTTTTTCAAAGGGCTTGCTAGTACAGAAGAAACTATTAGGAACTTTGCTGGTAAACATTACTGGTCAAAACATGACTTGATACACAGATCTTTGTGGTATACATTTGATCAGTTTCCCCAACTTGACAAAAGAACTCCTCTTTACAAAAATAACTTATTACAGTTTTTGCCAACACAAATATATTACTTAGCACTATGACAGTAGCGACAACTAGAGCTAAAATTTGGACAAAGGCATAACATAGCTATTTAGTCTGCAAAAACTCCAAATCATTCTCAGACTACATAATTTATAGAGCTCAACAGTTATCTCTGCTAGATAATGATATAATTTGTGGGTAAGTGTTAAGAAGAGGAAAAACTAATCCCCTAGGTGACACTGCCAATAACCTCAGCTTGCTCAGTTGTTATAGGTACTGGTAATTTTACTCTGCTATCTCTAGACATCATTTCTGAAACATTTAAAAGTTACCTAGCCTTTGTTCAGAAGTTTTTGGACTACTACTTTGCTTTTACAAGAAGGAGCATTGCACTTCAACAAGAGTTCTGAGTACAAGATGCTCTAAAATTACATGTAAAACCTTTTCAAAAGCTACACTTAATGACAACTCCCTCTCAGTGACCTAACTATCAAAATTTTCTTGTTTTACCTGTTCCCTAAGTTCCTGAATTACAGCTTCTTTCTTTGCTATGTCTTCCTGTGCACACTGGAGCAATGAATCGTGTTTCTTGGAGGCCTCTGTCAGACTTATCAGCTGATCAGTGGTGTGACGCAATTCTTCACACAGAAGGTCTCTCTATTTTAAGTCATATGGTGAGTAAAGAAAGAAATGTTAAAATTATTGCTCTAAGTCAGTTGTTTCAAGGTGTTTTGTCATTGGTGCCAAGATTGCTGACAGCTACAAGCATCTCTCTTTTCCTTCTTTCATCATGAATTGTAGCAAGCATTCACCTATAAATTTCTTATTTTAGCATGTTTTCATATTCATGGTCTTGGTTGCAGAATAAAAATTATAAATTTCTCACAGTATAGTCACAGTCAGATTCTTGTGGAAGATCTTTGGAATCAACCACTGTTTTAAAGTATAATGTGTACCTAAAAAGAGATACAGTTCTTTAAATAAGAAACCAGAAAATAATGTATAATTTTAATCCATGCTGAAGCAATTACAGCTTTTTAAGTGTACTGATATTCTTTAGATACCTCTGGATTTGTTCTCCCACCCTGTCTGACAGGATATCATGCCTACACAAGGTGTGTTAACCTAGAAGGAGAAACTATACTTGGTATTTTAAATGCCACCTTGGATTATTTCTTCTAGTCTAGTCAAGAAAGCATGAAGAAATTAGTAAATGAAGTACAAAGTCAAGGAGAAACAATGATTTGCTCAGGAGCCAGATACACCTGAAGATAACATTAGATTTAGAACTGGTACTTCAGTTTAAAAAAAAAAAAAAAAAACAAACCATAAAAAAAGCAAAACTCCAAAGTGATCCATTTGGCAGACAATTCAGTTTTGGGTTCCAGAAATGTCAAATTTAGATATGATTATTAATGACATAGCCTGTTTATTCTTCAATAGGTTTCCACTACATCCAATGGGTTTTGAGAAACAAACACTTCTCTGGAAGACTTTATTGGTGCCATATGATTTGACTAGCAAATATAATGACAGATGATCTCGTAGATATTATATGCAAGAAGGTTTTGACTGATGGACATGTTCACCAAGATAATGGCAAGAGCAACAACAGAAAAGAGTTAAAGGAAGACAATTTTAAAAGCCAATCCCACAGCTGAATCAACAATGCATTCTAAATCTGTTTCCAGCAGGTGGAGCTTTTAGTTAAAATTACAAGTACAGAAAAGATGTTACAGTGAGGGAAGAGATAGTGTTAAACATAATATATTCTTCTACCTAGTTTAATTTCTCAGCTGCATCTTCTAAAACTGCCATTAAATTCAGCTGATGATTCTTTAGTGGCCTTAACAAAATTAAACCAGGCTTTTAGCATAGGCTTTTATGAAGTAGCTTATAAAATATTTATGTCAAATGACTTGATAGTTTAACAGAATCTGTCAGGTATCTCATGAAAAATTCTCTTAAGAACAGCTTAACTAGCTATAGTTTGAACTAAAATGAGGTTAAGTTTTACACGAGTATTTTAAGTGAACCCAATTGGTCTGGTTAAACAAATAATCATAATACACCAACATTAATGTCTTTACCTCAATGTTATCAGCTATATCTCTTCCCTCCAAGGCTTCCTTCAGTTCTTCAATCTTCTTTTCCTGATCCTCTATGATTCCTTTGCTTTCTTCTTTTGCAGCCAGAACAATATTATACTTGCACTACAAAAAAGCATTAAATTTTAGAATATTTTAAAAAAACATGTTATCAAAGAAAGTTGGCAAACACAATACAAATAAATGTACATCACAAATCTTATGACAATTAGAAACACTTAGAAATCTGTGTCAATGACTAAAATCAGAACGATATAGTTTGTATAATTTAGCAAGTATGATATATTCTTAGAAATTAGTTGTCAGAATTATAGAAAAATATTATTAATTTAATATTAATTAGCCACCACAATACATATTACCCACTAAAATCCATTATTAAAAGAAAGATATTGATATATAGAAATTTGTCTTATCAATGTTCTCTCTGTAGAACCTTTTGAATTCATAGTTCACACATAATATACTATCTAAAGCATTCTGTGGGTTGTTCTATCGGTTTTCAAACCAGACCTCCTATTTTAATAAAGCAGATGCAACATATTTATTCAGTTATTCAAATACAGTTCTAGTTCTTTATACTTGTTTTCAGATGTAGAACATAGCACTATCAGCAACGTAAGAATTCACTCCCTCAAAAAATAATTACAATTCAGCTTCGATTGTTGAATTCTTAAATTGCCAATTTCTGAGAAAATCTAAATGTGACTGTCAGCTGAGTGTAGTTTACAGGATGTGAATAGGTCCCTTCAGAGACACAGCTTTTTACCCACCACGTGGAAAGGGTTCAGTTTTCAAGACAGCCTTAGGCATAAAATGTTCAGAAGATTTCAACATGTCAAAATAAAGAAGTTTCCTTCTAAAATGCTAAAGCAAGTTATACTGTTTGAGACCCATGATAAGACTTGTCACTTCTAAAGAATGATACCATGTCCTTCAAAATGACAGAACATACATTTATATCCTCGAGCTCTCTTGTCAGCCCATGTATGGACTCAGTTTTATGATTAATTGAAGACCTCAGCTCCTGGATCTGTTTCATTAAGTCAGTTACAACTTCCTGCAACATAAAAAGAAGTTAATCCTGATAAAATACATAGAAAATCTATATAATGTATTACTAGTCTTTTTTTGGTATATAATTTTTCAATCACAAATTTCAAACAATCATGTGAAAATGAGGCCTCAAATTGCATATGTAAAAGAGTAACAGAAAATTTGTTGCTAAATTACCAGCTTTTTGCTCTAAGCACTAAGTAAGGAATTAAATAACCTGCTGTGTTCATCAGAAGAGAAGACTGTCTTGCTGATTTAGTCTTGGCTTGTAAGGGCTTTCTAATAGGAGACTAGAAGTACTGTGGTTTAAGGATACATTTGCTTGTAATGGAAAAAGACACATTCATTCAAGAAACACCACTGTACTGACAATACCAGATTATTCTGACCTTATACATGTCAAATTTTTGGTTTTAACATGAAAAAAGCTAGACTTATCATTGCATCATGCTGGGTAGTAAATGTACTGTGTGATTCCTTATGTTTTACACACAGCATACTTTCACTAGGGAAACTCTTGCTATTTAAGCTTTCATACACTGCTAGTCTTTACATGAAAAACTGCTTTGATTTTGTTAATAAAGATACACAGTAACACTCCTACAACACCTTCCTTACCTTTTCTATTTGCCCTTTACAACATGGCACTGACTGGAAGACCCTATTAATCATCAGGGGAATTATGCATCATTTAGGCATTGAATGTTTTGTCCAGTAGACAGCTTTACCTTGATATTTTTGTTTAATCTTCAGTTAACTCATGTTTTCTCTGAATGCATACCAGTTTTCTACCTCTCTGCAAACTTCATATTAGGAAAAGGCAGGATTTATTTTGCCTACATATACAGGCAGGAGTGCCTAAGAGCACAAAATTACTAAGTATCACAGAAAGGCTCTGGGCTTTCCATGCTGCTACAGAACAGTTACCCACAAAACTGCGTATCGGTAACAGAAATAAGCCCAACCTTATCTGTATCATTTGTCTTCTTCAAAGAAGCAATAGTCTCTTCAGCAGCAGCCAACTCCTGTTCCAGTGTCCTCAGTTTTGCTTCCTGGAGGAAATAATATTGTGAAGGAGAGTCTTTATTGCCTTTGAAGTGTGTTTTGTAAAGCACCAAGTCATGAAGAAAATAGGAAGTAAGTTGTTAACCTTACCAGAATAATTAAGTAGTAGCTTAGCAAAACAACATGCAACCTGAGCACGCTACATTTATTTTGCTGTTACTCAGTGGAACAGTCAGCACACAGAATTGCTATTAATGCACAAGCAAATCCATGAACACACAGTTTAAACATTCAGATCTGCTGCTGTACCTGCTTCTCACACCGTGTCACCATTTCAGAGAACGGCTTCTCCACCTGTGCTTTTTCAAGTACTTTCAAGAGCTCCCTGGTGAAGAAAAGATTTCTAGTGAGAAATATAATCAAAACATAAGGGAGCTTTAACAAGAATCAAGTAATATTACTTTATTCTTATTTGCACTTAATTTTTTTATGGGTTTGGTAATCACCTTCTCAGTGCTATATAAAAGACCAATAGTTTAGTTACTAGCCATACACTGCTATCAGTGGTGGAACTTTATTTATGACATGAAGAACTACACTTGCAATGAAATTACTTTTGTCATGTTAACTGAACACATTAAAATGAAGTGCTGCTCTAACCTGGATTAAATAAAAAAGCCCATTATGTAATTATTGTCAACCATCTGGACAAAAACACCTCTGCAAACAGGATCCCCATCCCATCTAAATACCACAGAGCACAGGACAAAAACAATGAGGTTAGATAAAAATAAACCCCACTGCTAATTAAAACTTACTTTGAATTGTTTTCTTTGTCTTCTTGTAATTGTAATGTTAGTTTTTCATTATGTTCTTTTTCTGTTTTCAGAAGATGAAAAAGGTTCTGGAATATCAAAATATATGTTCTGTAAGAATTTACAATATAAGGTCTTTAGAATAATCCACAACAAAATCAAAATCTAAACAAATTCTTAAGATGACTGAAATCCACCTCAACTCTCCCAAAACCTTAAGTGAAAGCAGAAAGATCCTTAGCTTTGTCCTGGTCACGTTCAAAGGTAAACTCTTATTCATACTAGTTAATCTGTTCTTTTCACCTGCCACTGATAATAAATTCATATAGCTATGATGTTCCACAATATCCAATGCTGGGAAGGGAGAAATTAGAATTTTTCAATTGTAGATTAATTTAGGGACATTTTTCAAATTCCAACTTTGTTCAAAATATTAAACAATAAGGAACTTAAATCAATGATTTTCAGTCTGTCAGCATTCCTTTAAACACTAAAAAGGAAAACTTATATCAAACTTCCTGAGCAGGCACAGTGTACACTGCAGAAAAGCAGGCAAAATCATTTGCAAAAGCCCTTGAGCAACCTTACTGCTGTTTTGCAGTCACTGCAGTCTGACAAGCTTTCAAGGACAGCATCAACTAAATCGCAGGACAGTGATCCCCCACAAGCCATAGATCATTTTAACAAGATCACATCCACTATGAAAATTTTTAAGAAACTGCTTTGTAAAGATAGAATAAGTAGGCTAGTCTTGGCTAGCAATGAGATGAAAGGTCATCTCAGCATTTCAATGTCATGATTCTTTTCCAAAGAAGCTTCTTATTCCTTTTTACTAATTAACCCATCTCCTTCAACATCTCCAGAGCAATTTCTTCAGCCCAGAAACTTATTACATGATGTTATTGGATATTTCTTGTAGCCTGTGGTTGCACCAAGTTTGGAAAAACATTTTGGGTACATCTTCCAAATGAAATCACCAAGAAACCTATTATTACTGAGGAATCTATTATGAATGATACAATAGCAGAAATTAAACAATCTGGCTATGGTATAATAAACTCCTTTGAAAGTCTTGACTGTCTTACACAAAGCTCAGTTTTCATTGCTTCTGCCTCTTGTTTTCTGTCCTCAAGTTGTTGCTTCAGTTGATCTGTCTCAAACTTTGTTACTTCTTGCAAATTGTCATAGTCATCCTGCAGACTTGCTTTTTCTTCAAGAATCTTTTCATGCTCTAACCTTTATTAAACAAAACAAAAACTCTGATAAGGTTTGTGTCATTACAGAAATACTCCAATCACTTTTGCTTTAAAATCTTCAAATAATACACAGAGTGCAGCTATTTTAGAATTGAGTGACTGACATAAATGGTAACTCTCTTTTAAACTCATCAACACCAAATTTCTGAAGGGCAAGGGAAACTGAAGTAGCATTGGCAGAGAAGGCACTGTACTTTTGCTGATCCCTAGAAATAATTCACTTCTTACAAAATTCTACTGAGATTTCAGTCACTATGTCTTGATAATGGATTTCACCATTAAAAAAAATAATTTTTTTTAGGCAGTTTTTGGACAAAAAGCTCTGCTAGAAGAATCCTCAGTATCAACATCTGTGTAGCTGATATTTAGGTCATTTATCCCTTTTAAATCTTTATATATTCTGGACAAGTTTGGGTTATTTCTCTCTAAAGTGTTGCCCTGAAAATTTATTTCATTTGATTTTTCACGAAAGTAAAAAGCAGAGGGGTAAAGAACTGCTAGACAAGCATTATGAATCATGTTATTAGATGAGGACCTAGAGAAAGAATATCCTCCACATAGTATTTCTGTTAACACAGAAGGCATCAATGAAACTGTAGCATTTAATTTCAATTCCTGGTTCCCAGTTTTAAAATGCATCACTCAATAAATTGCCACATGTCCTAACACAATGCAAAACATAGCTAAGCTTTCCAGCAAAAAAAAACCCCAAACCAACATAAAACCAATATACAACAAAACAAACAAAACCCAACAACAGAAGTCAACATAACCAAGTCATGCTAGTAATTAAAAACTTTACTGATTTTCATCTCTCAATAATAATGGCAATTATTGCAGAGAAGGTAATGAGCTTTTCTGGTTTCAATTATCAAACTTCAGTTATTTTTAATGATTTCTTTCTGCTTTTATTTTTAGAGCAGCATTATTATGTCATCTAATTCATGTGATCAGACTGACAAACTCTGTCTCTTCAGCCACTTAACTTTGGGAGAGCAATGAGTTTATGGGAAAATGCAAAGCAAAATTAAGGCAGGCCCATTTTATTTCTTTCTGCTAATTTCACCATGTTCTCTCCCCACCATGGCTCTAAAATAGGCATGGAATAACTGAGGAAAAAAAATAAATGAAGGACAGAAACACAAAACAACTTTAAAGTAGGCATGTCAAATGCAAGTTCAGATGCAGGAGAGAAGGACTAAATCATTGAATGCATCCAGAAAGGGTGTTAAGGCATTTTACCAAACTGTCAACATACCTGACACTGTCCAGCTGGAACTGTACATCCATATGTCTACCAGAAAGCTGAGTCATTTCCTTCTCCTGCTTTTCCCTAAAGGCATTATATTCCAACTTTACAGCAGACAGCTCCTTGTCTGCAGACTGCAGGACGATGCGCAAGTCATGGACTTCACTTTTGAATACTGCCAAAAAAATCCCAAATAGTTTTCATGCTATTTGGAAATAGGACAGAACCTGCCGGGAAAGTCTTACAAAACTCTGCACATTTTCAGTGAAACTGCCTCGAAAGTCACACACAAAAAGGTTTTGTGAATGGAAAAGGACAATGAAACATCAAGTTTAAGAAGTAAATGTGAATCATAAGCATTCCAGACAATATCACTGCATTTCTACAGACCAGTAGAGGATTCTTCCTTTATTTTTATTTAATATTTTCTTTTTAAATACTATATCCTCTACCTCCTTAACACTCAGAGTAAAGAGAGCCATTTTGAATATTGTATATTGTGCAAGATTAGGCAAAGATATTCTGCAAGTATGAAAGATTGACTTCTTAAAAAAAAAAAGATAAATAAAGATAAAAATCAAACCAGTTTGCCTAACTGCCTAACAACCCAAATAGTTACTCAGCATGTGCTAGTGTGTTTCAAAAGAGTAAGACACCTCATGAGTTTTTGTGAAATTTCAGTATTACATAGACTTACTATCAGCCTTGCTTTGACTGTCTTGAGATTGCTTTTCAAGTGATTTTATCTGTTCAAGTAGCTCCTGGCGCTCTTTGCTCCAGTCATTCCTTTCAGATGAAAGAAGCTTAAGAAGAAAAGTAAAATTTTAAAATAGAAGGAAGTATAGGAGTGGCCAAGTCACAGAGCTGTAGCAATAATGTAATAATGTATTAAAGCATTTCATCACATGATTATTAACAAAGGGCATATTTTTCTTTAAATTTGATATTTGATGACTCTGAAATCCATACAAGTCCAAGGAAAAAAATAGTTTATGTAACTGAAGACATTACCTTATCTAAAAATTTCATTTAAAAGCAGCCCACAGCTTAGGAGCTGAGATCTTCTCAGAACAGAGCTATCAGAAGTGAGATTGATCTGGAAAGAATACACACCTTATTTCCTTTTCTATTATCAACCCTAGGGATTAAGCAAGACTTAAAAATATTTGATAGATAGTTCTAATTGAGACAAATACTATTTTCAGCATTTCAAAGTTTAAAATTTTCTTGTTACTATTATTGTTTTACAAAAGTCATGAAGTTGGCCAAACCCAAACACAATAGTGTCTATTTGCTTATATTTAACATCAAGCAGGCTCAGAATCACAAGAGTTAAAACAACAAAACCAAACTCAAACCTGCAGTGTTATGTTAAGTGAATCTTCTCTGCTCACTCTCAACTCCAGGGGGGTTGGATTAGGTGGCCTTTAAACCAACCCCAACTATTCTGTGATTTTAAGTCCTTGTCTTTCGGCACAGCCGTGAGCTGTGATGCTGTGCAAACTTTTCAAAAGTCCAAATGCAAGTAACATTGCAAGACCTCACCAGACAACACAGCAGCATGACTGTATCATATTGTTAAATGAGCCCTGAATTATATTGCTCTCACCTCCTGTATTTGTGCAGAATGATGCTCCAGTTTATTAATATGCTGCTGGAGTTTTATATTCTTGCTTTCCTCTTCATCCAGCTTTGTCTGCATTGTGCTCAGTTGCTCCTGTGACACAACAGACACTCAAAATTAGAGCACCCATCTTCCAGTTATTCTCACATGCCATATGGCAGTCTGTGCATATTAAATATAAAAGATGTCAACAAGTTTCTATTTTTATGACCTGAACCAACAGAAAACAGAACACTCAAAAAATAAACTGGTATCTTAAGTAGCTGATTTCCCCTCTTTCTCACTAAACTGGCAAAACAGAAGAAAATCCATTAGGGAATACAAGGACTGAATCCAATAAACACTTTTAAGACGTCTATTTTTATCTTGGAGAAATAAGGCTTTAGAAAGAAATTATTCAAAATATATACAGCTAAATTCCTGACAGGATCTGTACTACAGTAAGAGTCAAAGAGAGGGTTTGGCTGTCGTGCAGGGGTCTATATGCACTGAACTTAGTTCCAGCTTCTAGAGTAGTTCAGATAACTTTGTAGTGCTGTTCTATGTGACAAAAGGCCTTCCCAGGCCATTACAAGGCAATTAATATATAATGGTGGACAAGCATTATTTGACAGGTTTCTTCAAATAATGCCCTATTATATACT
The DNA here is from genome assembly GCA_035583155.1 of Acropternis orthonyx. Classification (NCBI taxonomy): domain Eukaryota; kingdom Metazoa; phylum Chordata; class Aves; order Passeriformes; family Rhinocryptidae; genus Acropternis; species Acropternis orthonyx. Next base: position 45,166,710 of record JAWWEU010000081.1, on the reverse strand, counting down.
AAGCTTGTGTATTGTTCTAAATGTAGATGTCAACAGGGACTTAGAAAAAGGACTTCTCAGAGAGAAGTTACTAGGTTAAAAAAGTAAAAGTACAAATGCCATGTACATCTTAAATTGCTTATTCAACTCTCAAATCTCTTTCAGTATTCTGTTGTAAATCCTCTTTCAAGTACAATGTATAATTACAGAACTGTTTATTGTTAAGTATTGATTAAGTGCTTCAGTTTTCCATGCAGGTTAAAATATACTTGGTGAGGGGGAAGTATCTCATGCCAAAGTCCACCCTATTATAAAGTTACACATACACTGCAAGTTTTATTCAGAACATTCACCTGTGCCACTTTGAGCTCCTCAGCAATGGCTTCATATGCTTGTTCACTCATTTCTGGAGGAACTGGCTCTTTCAGAATGTCATCCATCACCTCTTCAGAACACTGGAACTCTTCGGAATTATAGTCTGGGCTTACTCGCGGCACTAGGCGAGACCTTAGCTGGTAAGCTTTAGTTGGAGTGGTTATGTTCTGTTATAAAGATTACAAAGCAGTCTTTATGTTAACTTTAACATGGAATTAAGACTTTGTCTGGTATTGTACTTCATAATTCTATAAGCAGAAAAATGAAATAAAATGCTCAAAGCGGTTAGTTCTAAACCACTGTCACTTTCTCAGATTTGTCATCTGATTACCATAGCAGTCATTCCGTTAATAATTCAGAACAAAAAAGTAGCCTATTTGGTTTATTACATATGGAGAACTTTCCAGAACATTTGTTAGGTTATGGGATCATACAAATGACTATCTGTATTCTCATACTACTCAGGAGTAAGTTTGTGGGGCTTTAAATTAACTGATTATCATACCTTAAGGCTTTCTCTACGTAGCTTCTGCAACTGAGACACTTCCTGGCGCTTGTGTGCTTTGGTTGCCTCCAGAATGTTTTCAAGATGTTGGTTTGCTTTGCGAAGGGATTGAAGCTCTGATTGCAGTTCCATATGCTTTTTCCTGTTTAGAAAGTGGTTTACTACTGTCAAAACTACTCCATTAGTATGCCCTCCCAATCACCAAGAATATGCTGCAGCACTGCCAGTGAGCAAACTGCAGCTGAACTTTTGCCCCAACACTGAAATGCATTATTTTGAGAAGAAAGTCACCACTTCTGTATTAAAATGTAAAAATAATGTATAGAAAATTAAAAAGCTAAGAAGCTTATTTGTGCTTGCATAATGAAGCAAGCAGATGGGTAACTAAACATGTCAGAAAAAAATCCATTACACGGTAAGAAATAAGCTGAGAACTCTGCAGTTCCTTTTATGGGAAAGTGATATCACCCATACCAATACAGTTTTTAGCTTTAAAAATGTTATCCAGTTACATGAGAAGGCTGAACTGGAGCTTGCCAGGATTAAAGAAAATCCTTTAAAGACTTCTCTTTTTTTGGAAGTGCTGCTCTGTTAAGATTATTTTGCCCTCTAAGAGTACTTTAACTGAAATCCAACAGTTGAGCAGAAATTTAGGAGTCATTTTCATTAGTTATTTTGCAGAGGTACATGCTGTTACTGTGATAGTTGTGCATTACTGACATAATAGCAGGGTCAAAGTCTACAGGCTACAGTGAACATGCTATTTCATCTTTTGGCAGTTTAATGCTAACACTTCATGTTCTTGGCATCTGCAACAAAATTTATGGAACAGAGTGCTGTAAATTTAGCTCTGACTGCTATTAGACATCAGAAAAATAAACTTACATTGATTTTTGTGAAATTGTTATTATATTCAACTTGTTCACTTACAGCATATAGTTACACTTGCATATAAAATTAAGCATCCAGTTACTCTGAAACTGGAAACAAGTTTAAAATTTAAGGTACTTTAGTGACTCCATAAGCTTAAAAGCACAGTTCTGGTTTGACTGAACTCCACAAAGAAAATGTCAGTAATTGATAATAAAATGCATACATACTATCAAGAAAGCAAGACATGCACAAAGCATCGAATACATAAAATAGGAATATATTTAATGGGCAGGAAAATAAAGCAACTAATATATGAAGATATAAATAGACCATTGGAATTAATCATACAGGACAGTTGATGGATTGCTGAATTGGTAACTTCAGAAGATTATAACATTATTGTTTATAAAGTTTATAAGATTTGCCACACAGAAGCCTAAGAATAAAAATACAGATTTGTACAATTGTCTGAGTAAGCAAAAAGGACATTAAAAGCTACTTTGGGGAAAAAAAAAATTGTGGAGGCAAAAATGGAACTATTTTGTGCCTGATGCTTTTACAATTACACTCTAGATTCACTAAAATCAATAAAAATGTTAGTGACAAGCCTTCCAGGTTTGTATTACATTTGCTAGAAATGCAATGATTTTTCTTGTATCTCCAGTAACAAGACCTGAATTTTTCAGAAATGGGGTTGATCAAGTCAAGTCACATGTTATTCACTTGCATATGAATATATGTACACTGAAGTTATTAGTCAGGCCTTTCTTGTGCTGCCCTTAAGGGCAGTAAATGACAGTAAATACTTTACTACATTAGTAAGGACAAAGTAAATCTTTAGCTCATGTTTAGATGTCAAAGCAAATGGACATAAATGTACTCCTAACACCATGTGCTTGCACTGATTTGAACTGAAACTCTGTTCCAATAACAAGTTTCAAGGTAGTGGTATTCTTGCCTTCTTAAAAAAATAATCTTTGAAGTAGAGACAAAAAAAGTTAACCAACAAGTTAGCCAAAATTTTCTGTGGTGCTTGGATTCTACATTTATGGTGACTCAAAATTGCAATTTAAAGTGGTTATATTAAAAACTACTCTTTCACAAAAACAAACCCCAAAATACTCCCCTCATGCTCCGTCAACCCCATCAACTCTTAGTTCTTGTCACTGCTTCCATGTGTAATATTTCAGTTACTGAAAAATACTTGCTCAACATGGAAACTAAGCCAAATTCTCCCTGTGTCAAGCAGGTGACCATCAGAATTTCAGGGTATGTCCAATCTCCTGCACATTGTGGAGCTTTTTTTTTTTTTTTTTTTTCATTTTAGTGTAAAGAGTGGCTTTGGAAGAGTCACAGAAATCTACAGCCCTGCAGCCATGCCTTCAGATTGAATCATGGTTGTTCCCTAGTCTGATAGTAAACATTTTCAACAGGAACATATTCTGTGTGCATGCCATTGCTCTTAACACGGCCCTCTCCTTGCAAAGAGCAAACTTAGGCTGTATATTCAGGTCCTGAAACTAACTTTCAAAAACCAATAGAAATAATTATTTAAAGACATTTAATTACAGACAATTCTATACTGTTTTGTCTCACTTGGTTAGCTCTTTATATTCTTCATATTCTTGCTTTGAACTTGCCAGTTCAGCTTGAGTCTGTAGCAGGCGTGCTTTCAGCCTTTCAACAGATGCCAGAGAGTTGCCTTCTGCTGATAGGGTGGTGGAATATAAACGATGACCTAAAGAACAAACATGTACCCTCTGAAATCACAGAGTAGCTCAAATATCTTAAGTTTTACTAAAATTAAAGCTTTTGGGCTTCTGAACAGCACAGCAGCCATTAAGATTGACAAAAATCGGTATTAGCAACAGTCCACACGAAAATCAATAGACTAATTAATATATTTCTGCAGTCTTCACGACAACTAAGGAACACAAAATGAGATTATAAATGGTGTTCACAAGATGCAAATCCAAATTCCCTATTGCTTGAAGGCTAGCATGAATAAAATGAAGTAAACTTGTTTTATCAGTCTTCATGTATCACTTTAAAGAAGGCAAAAATACATCAAGACATTTTCAACACTGTGCTGAAGGCGACAGAAACACAGTAAACTTATCTGGCTGAAAAACAGCGTATTTTTACCTCCAGTACTTTTCTCTTTGGCTGAAGCTTCCAAAAAAGCTTTTTCTAGCTCTGCAATGGTCTGAGCATCAATTTCTTCAGCCTTTTTAACTGACTGTAATGAACGAAGTTTTTTATTCTCCTCTCTGAGATTATGGTTCTCCATGGCATATTTTGCAATTCGTGGGTGTTGTTCCATCTGTGATAAGCAATATTTTATTCAATAGGCTTTATTTTCCAGACAATGCTATATCTATCTATAGCTGTTACTCTACTACCTTTAATAAGCATTAAATTGCAATGGAAGAGGAAAAGTGGTATTCCCTACATTGGTTAAAACTGCCCCAACTCTTTTTTGTTAGCTTTCCTACTGCCTTGGAAACTACTCTCAAAACAAGACAGTGATTTAACATTTATGGTTCACTTTTTTACTGGTAATAAAGCAGTAGATTGTTTCCAAGCTGCTTTTGACATCCCTTGAGTTTCAGCTTTGGGGTTTGACTTTCTTAACACTGTCTTTGCATGTCATAGTAATGCTTCTATAGTCATTAAAGAACTGTCCTGACTTCTGCATTTCCACACCACATCCCTTTGCTTTGAAGCTCAGTTATGAGCTACAGATGCATGCTAGTTTTCCAAGACATTTGCTCCTTTTTGCTTCTTGTGCTTGGAGGAAATTGTTTTTAAAGAATTTGCCTTCCCTCTTGAGCTTTCTTGTTCTTCAAAACTGCCTCACAAATGATACCACACCTACCAGTTACATGAATAACCCAAAGCCTCCTGTCTTGAAGCCTTAGTATGTACTTTGCTATTTGCCTTCTTCACGCAGCTCCAGGAGCACATCACCCCTTATTGGTCCATCTGGCACGTATCTGTGTCATTATGCTTCAGAAACATGCTGCATTGCTTGCATCCTGCTGTCTTTCCCTTTCAACAGATGTCATAGAGCTTAAAGTCTCCCATAAGAATGAGGACTTGTGATTTGGAGATTTTCTTGAGTTGCCAAAAGGAGACTTAGTCCTCTTCCTAACCCAGATCAGGTGGCCTGTGGCAAGGTCCCATCATAACATCACACTTACTAAACTCTCCTCTTACGCAAACTCACAAGCTCTAAAACCCACCTATTGTCCCTTCTGTAGGGAAACTCCATGAATTTGAGATGCTTCTATAAAGGAACACACGACCCTTCCTTTTCAGTCCTGCCTGTCTTTCCTAAAAAGACTATCTGCCCACCACAGAACTCCATCATGAGCTATTCTCACAAAAGGAAATGGTTCTAGAAAAGAAAAACCAAAGACTTACCTGTTCTCTGAGTGTCTGCACTTCCTCCCTCAAGTCATTAAGGAGATCATCTTGCTCTTCTGGCAATAAAGTTCCACCAGCCTCTTTATGCAATCTCTCCAAGCGAACAATGTGGTCTTCCCGGAATTTTACTATCATTTTATTGGACTGAACAAATTTTTCCTTCTTGGCACACAGATCTTCTAGTTGAGCAACTTTTTCTAATAAATTCTTAGAAAGTACATATACAGAGTAGTAGGAAAACAAGTTACACTGGGTGAATTTTTAAGACACACATATCACATATGTAGGCACAGGCAGACAAATAATGCAAAACTCAGTTAACAGTAATAAGGTGAATGCATAGACCACCATTTGCAGCAATCTGTAGAGAACAAAGCTCATACCAAGAGCCCAAGTTATACACCATATTGCAAAACTTGTACTTAGGAACTCCAATATAATCTGGTAGGCTAAGTATTTGCTTAAGCACACCAAATACACAGCACCAGAGTACCTGTTTCAGTTAATTTTCTTAAACAAAAATAAAAATTCATTTTGGCTGTTTCAGTACCATGCCATGACCGAAGCACAGTAAAATGAGGATGACTGTGTTTTGGTTCAAAAAACATACTGTTGATCCAAACACTCTAAAGCACACTCAAAATTAAGTGAAACAGAAGTTTGTCGTTCAATTAAATTTTTTCTTATTAGAAAATCCCAATTAAAAAAACCCCCTAAAACTAAACATACTATGAAAACTGTCCTATGTCTTGTTGGAATTTAAAGACAGAAGTATAGAATCATTTGGTTGAAAAAGACCTTTACGATCATCAAGTCCAACTGCTAACCCAGCACTACCAAGTCCACCACTAAACCACATCCTTAAGTGCCACATCTACATGGTTTTTAAATACCTTCAGGGATGGTGACTTAACCACTTCCCTGAGCAGCTGTTCCAATGCTTGACAGCCCTTTCAGTGAAGAATTTTTTCCTAATATCCGGACTTGTGTGTGTCTAAGTGGTGTAGCAGAATGCTGACCATTTCCCCATGGATTATGGGGGTTTCACTCTGCTCCCTGTCTCTGTCTTCCAGCTCAGGGGGCTGGGTATCTGGAGAACAACTGTTCTTGTTCTATTAAAAACTGAGGCAAAGACAGCATTAAGTAACTCAGCCTTTTCCTCAACCTTTGTCACTATGTTTTGCCCCCTCATTCCATAATGGATAGAGTTTCTCTTTAGCTCTCCTTTTTTACTAAAGTATTTATAGAAGCATTTTATGGCAGTAACCAGATTTAGTTTGACTTAGGCTTTGGCCTTACTAGTTTTCTCCCTGTGTAACCTTGTAACATCTTTGCAGTCCTTCTGAGCACTACAAATTTTATCTTAAATGTCATTTGACTAAGTTCCCTTGTTATTAAACCTTGTCTTTGGACAGAGCACTTCTATTCAAAACCAAAGAAAATCATTAGGAGAGTCAGTTTCAATATGCTCACTGGTCTCTCACCAGAGAGTGCACAGAATGCACTTAGAAATATTCGTTCTTTCTTACCTTCTTTTCACCTTCTGATTTCTCCCAGAACAACATTGCTTCAAGAAAGTTATTCATGTAATTTATGTTGTTCTTTCCTTTTTCAACAACATCTGTAGGGGAAATCAAAGAAACAAATGCCATATTTATTAAAATACCAGTTAACCAGGTTTTCCTACATATATAAAATGATAGTTGTGTAAAGAAAATTTAAATGAATTCTTCGAACAGTGTCATTCCTCTACTAAGATCACATGCCATACCCAGAACACACTGTTGAGACAGTAATTTCTAGTCACCTGCAAGTGCTGATAAAGAACAGAGCTAATATACGTAATTGTATAATTAACAAAGTTGTGCAAGCATTGAATAGCCTTGCAAAGAACTTTTATTAAAATAAAAGAATCAGTTCATTCAGTTAAGTATATCTATAAAATGCAAAATCCCTCTGGAATTAATTTGATAACACTAAGCCCATTATTAGCATTATTAGTATAATTTGTACATATTAAAAGTGGACTGAACTGGTTTATGAGAAGAAAATTCAGGAAAATAGGCATGAATTATATGGACAATTAGTGGCTTAATCTGGAAGGAAAGTGTCCACACAAGGGATTAAAAGGGTTTAATAATCCACTCAGAAATTAATTCAAAATAGCTTTTCTGAATATCCTCACACAGACAGGACTACTTATTTATGGAATATTAAGCACCATAATATATAGGTGCATAATAACTGCCCTATTGTAATTTAATACATTTTAAATGACATCATGTTTTCAGAATAGCTAGCAAGCAGATTTTATATTTCTGTGATCAACTATTACAAACATAATTTAAATGCATAGAACAAACACAGCTCTGATATATTAGGTTCTGCACAAAACTCCTCAGTGTTTATGCATCATCACTTGCTTTCCCTCAGAACTCTATCGTGGGTCTAAATATTGAGCCCTCTTCTCTGTGTCAATATTCATGTTTTATGAGCAGTGGTTCAGTGTCCTACATCTTTACTGACTTGTTTTTACTGGCTAAATATGCATGCAAACAAAGAAGTACTTTTTCCTTAAGAAACCTCAACCACAGATGCTTTATGTTAGACAAGGCTTTCTAACTTCTGCAGTAACTTCTACTGCTGTATCTTCTATTTCTTGGCAAGGTCAGGGAAGAGTTCACTCAGGAACACGGTAAAAGTTAAAAGACAACCTTTACTACCTTGCAATCAAACATTACAAGGCAGTGTGTTTCAGTAAGAAACACACATAGGAGAAAGCTTTGCTGAGATCTGTATTGCAGATAAAACAGTCTAGTGAAAAGCTTATGAAGGAAAAAACTATGCAAAAACACTGTTGAAAAGGATCTTTTATTGAAAGCAATCATCCCTCTTAGATTCTTCGTGAATGGGAAAAAAAGGGAAGAGGGGGAAAAAAATCCAGTCCTGAGCTTAAAAAGAGTGCAACATTATTGTATCAACACCTTTGTGCCTCCTCTCTGTTGTAAATGTACAAGGAATCACATGCAAACTTTTGATTACTTAAAGGATTGGCCAGCACACATTTTATGAAGTGAAAGAGCATGTAGGTATTATATAATAGAACCATAGTCCAGTACCCAAACTTATGAAAGGAAGAAAATAAAATCACATTAATAATTTCTGCAAAGTATTAGATACAAATACAGGCAGTGGGATCCATAAGATAAATACAATCTCTATAAGTCAGTTCCTACAAAAATGTTAATTTTTCAGAAACTTAATGAAGGCCCTCAACCCTCCACATTACAGAAGTAGCAAATCCTCTCCTTCACCCCAACTCTTACCTTGTGATACAGAAATATTGTGCATAGGTGGCACTGAAGTAAGTTGAGCAAGCTGCTCTTTCAGCTTTTTGACCTCAGCTTGCAGCTGGCTTACATTTCCTTGCGTGTCTTCATTTACCACAGCCTTTCATAAATATGAGAAAATTAGGAAAATCAGGAAAAGATACAAATAGAAATCTTACAGGGTAAAAGTCAGAAAATGCAAAGCAACAAAGCTACTGAGAACTATCTTAGGAAAGGAAGAATTTGTGGGAAAAACAGCGTTCCATTTACTGAGAAACCAGCGAGTTGCACTCCAGATAAAATTAAAGGTTAAAACATCTAATATTTTCTGCAGACTTTTGTCTGCAGCTTTTTGACCAACAAAACAGTATACATTAGAGACAGTTTCAGCTAAATGCCAAGATACTTTCAAAATCCACTCACAAGAAATTACATTTTGGGTACTAGCATATATATAAAACTAGATAACCGAAATAACATTGAACCAAAACTTTTATGACAATATTAATTTTTGGTACAGATTTATTTATTTACTTTTTACTTTTCTAAGTAGTGCTCTGAAAGCAAGCAGTGAATACATACTATTAGCAGCCATTACCTACTTCCCAGCTGTTGTCCTCTATTCATAACCTAGAGCAAACAAGCCCTTATCAAAAATAATTGGTCATAAAGCAAAATTAGGAAAGCAAATTTAGTGTTTTCTAATAAACTAAATTAATTTAAAATAGCGAAAGCACAGGAATATTTCAATAAATGAAAGTTACCCTGCTTGCAGATATGTAGGTTAAAGGACAAGAAATTGCTTGTTGCTCCAGTAAAGACATTGAACAACTCTCTTACCTTGTTTTTAATCAACTTTGCTCGCTGAGCAAAATTAAGGGTGGACAGTGTTTCACCAAAACACTTGGATCCTGGATGAACATTTGCAATTATACATGTTTTTGCATTACCACCGAGGGAATCCTATTTAAAAACATGGAAGTTAGTCTTATTTGCACAGTTTTGGTGACAATAGAAAGGCAAGAGCTAACAGCTCTAACCTGAGAGCTACTGTGTATCATTTTGAACAAATTGCAGAAAGAATTTCATTTGACAAATATCCATGCTAGGTAAGTTTCTCAGATTTTATTTCAAATGTGCATATAAAGAATGTGACTGTAAAAAAAGACTTTATTTGGGTTTTCAAAACCTTGACTATATTACTTAACAGTAATTTGAGATACATTTTACATCTGAGCAACAGGTAAAAGAAAAAATTCAAAAAAATGGAAAAATATTCAGGGAATAAAGTAGTATTTCACTTTAATCTTGGTAATTAGCAGATTACTGTTAGCATTATGTTGCACATCATCTAGCCTGTTGATTGTTCCAAGCTATCTTCCTTCTGGTGGCAAGTGCCAAGCAAACAAAATCACAAATCAACAGATTCTTGATCAAGGATATAAAAAGAACATCTCCCTTTTACATGCATGGCTTCAGATACTTCTGTGCTGTTAAACAAGTAGCTCTCAAATCTCTGGAGAAGACAGAGTTATACCTAAAACTAAAAGGCTACAGAATAGTCCACAAGCCTCAACAGCACTCTCTCTTCTCTCTCTCTCTAGCAGACAAGGTCATGTTTATGGATTTCTCTGCAGCACAGACACCTAAAAAAATAAATGCTTACAGTAACAACTCATACAGATTCAATTCTCTTCCAATTTCTATGCATTTTGGGTTGCACTGGAAGAACATAACTCTTCAGAGTTTCATGAATCTAATATCTATGTAGAACTGGGATGGAATGATTGAGAAATTTTGCTGTGATCACAATACTGTGTTGTAATACAAATACTGTATTATGTACAAGTACTATATTATAATACAAAAACATATTACAGATGTTTGTTACTTTTCACAGAATTTTGGTGAGTGCTGGCATCCAACAAACCTTTGACTGCTTGTGTCTTTGTTTTCTGTCCATCTTGAAAAGAGCCTATAAGCTCTCAGGTAGGAAACTAAATTTATCTAATTCTTAACATGAGACCAACACTTAAGAACACGTAGACTAATTCTAGAAAGCACGTGTTTCAACACATCACTAAATATTAGACTTTGATACACAGTATTTCCCAAATTATAGGGATGAAAATGTGTGCTGCTTCTTCTTTAAAAATTGTAATAGGAGGTTATGAGCATAAATAAATTTGTCTTCAGTTAACAGCCACAGATCAACTAGATCAACTGTTTAGGTTAAAAAGATATTTTTCAAGCTTTCTTCTGCTTGCCCAATATTGAAACAACTTTAAAATAATTGAGTTCAGCTTTTTACAGTAAAAACCCCCAACCCCAAGTAGCATATAAAATCCAGAGAATATATATTACCCGTAGCAGAAAAGTGAGCTTGGAATCCCGGTAACAAATGTGTCTCTGTTTTCCATTACCCACATCCACAAGTGCGGTGATTACTTGGCCCAGGCAGCTCAGTGATCGATTTATGTTACCTGCTTCCTAAAATTGAAAAAGAGAAGGGAACAAAGGTGAATGGATTGGGTGGATGGAACAGGGCAGTACATTTGCAAAGGCAGCAAAGTGTTACAGAACTAACCTTTAACCTCAGTCCTTCTGTATGGGTGTCCTTCTGTCTCTCAGATCCTGCCAAATCCACCAGGTTGAGCAGGGAAGATCGGATGTTAACAACCTCATTGTTTTTCTCCATGGATTCCACTGTGATAGTGAAAACTGCATGTGACCTTGAGGATTCTCTGTTCATTGAGGTAGATGCTACCCGACGGTTTCTCCAGCCTGTAGTTAATACCTAAGCGTGAAAAAGACAACAAATAATATCAAGGACCTCAGACTGTACTTTACATACATGTAAATGCCTACATACATAAGCAGACGTAGGTATATTTTAGTGCAGTAACTTTCAAAAAGCTCAAGGAAAAAGACTTTGACTATTTTCCAATAGAAGTTATTTTAAAAGTGAAAAAAGATATAGCTACAGTCAAGCTTAAAAGAAGTATTAATTACAACATTCACGTCTTTCTTCCAAAAGTGCTACTGCTGTTTGAAACCATAACATATCCAAAACTGGTGTATGGTAGCAGTGCCCAAAGAAAAAGAAATATCTGAAGTCACACAAGTACTAGGTGTATGTTTATCATTCATGGAGAAATAAATCTGACAATTCTGGAACATACACTGCCCAATTAGCAGGAAATGTAGTTTTCTGTTGCCGTTTCAGAGATGTGTAGGGTAAGCATTAGAGAAAGGTTAATGCAATTGCAATTCATATATTCCAAACTCCAGAACCGTGTATGATTTATTACAGGTGTGGGATAGTCAGGAAGCATTGCCTAGAAACAGCTTTTTTGCACTGTGTTGTGGAGTACGGACATAGGGGAAGAAGGCATCACAGACACTGCAGAAAAAAATCATGCTTTAATCAAAGAGGAATATTTACCAAATAAGCATCAAGATAAACAAGCCAAACATTAAAAAGTGACAAAAAAATACCTGGTATGCTTCAGCAGCAGATGACAACACCTGTTCAACAGCACCATCAACAAAGACTCCCTTCTTGATGTGTTCTCTGAGAAAGAGTCCAGCTGAAGCAGAATCTAGCAAGTCAAATATCTGTTCGTTGTAGATTTCAATAAATGAGCATTTGCAGAGAAAACTCTTTCCACTGCCAGCCTGAAAAAGCACAGTAATTTACATTATAAATAGATTGGTTTTATTAAATCTGGCATTGTATGGCAACGAGTCTCTTTTTACACATATCTAAAGCTACTAGTTTGCATACAAATTCTGCATATGCCCAGATGACAACCAACATCCAGAAACTTATATGCATTTTTAGCACACTTGTGTCTGAAGAAACTGTACTATAACTTGGTGAAATACTAGATGCAAGTGTTTCTCATTAATAAATTTCATGCAAGATGGCAATAGTCTTGGTAACTTAATGGCTGCACACCTGCTTTGCCATCCTTAACTAATCTTTACTGTGAGACATTACTTTCATTGCAATAAGTATAAAATAAATGTACCTTTTCCTTTTCCCGCTCAATTAGAAAAAATAAGTACTCAAAGCTCCGTGGAATTACACCTCTCAGACTGTGAGTGAAATTGTCAGAATCAGATGGTCCTGAAGAGATGTTTAATTAAAAAAAAATAATTAGTAGTACTACTCAAGAGTAATGGTTCACCTTTTCAAGATGTCATTACAGAAGATTTCAGCAACCACATTACTCCATAGTCAGATTAGTATGTAGTCTAAACAATGTGAAAGTTTATTTTACCTGTCCATAGGCTACTTAAGTTTAAACCAGCATCAACTACTTGGACTTCCACAGGAAACATGCACAGATGTGCAGGTATGCCAATACAGCTATTTAACACTGATTTGAAAAACCAGAAAGAGCAGGTGGACTTTTCCCTATGTTTAGTTAATTTGTATGAAGTTCTCAAAAATGTCACCCAAAATGGTTTTAGTTACTTCAATAACTTTCTAATGTCAAGCAAAACATTGCTTATCCTGGAGAAAAGGAGGCTCAGGGGTGACCTTGTTGCTCTCTACAACTACCTGAAAGGAGGTTATGGTCAAGTGGGGATCAGCCTCCTCTCCCAGGCAGTTAGTGACAGGACAAGAGGAAACAGCTTCAAGCTGTGCCAGGAGAGGTTCAGGCTTGACATCAGGAAGAATTCCTTAATGGAAAGAGTTGCCAAGCATTGGAACAGGCTGCCCAGGGACGTGGTGGAGTCACCATTCTAGGAGGTGTTCAAGAAACAATAGGACATGGTACTTAGTGCCATAGTCTAGTTGACAAGGTGGTGATTGGTCAAAGGTTGGACTGGAACTTGGTGATCTTTTTCAACCTCAATGATTCTGTGATTGATGCATTTAAAATCACCACCGTATGAAGAACAGGATTACAAGGGGATCCCTTCACACACAGAGAGGCCTTAAATGTCTAGTTGGGTAGGAAACAGTTATTTTGAGAACCTCAACATATTTTAATATGGAAGACCCATACTAGAACATGACTTTACGCATACTGGAATATATTTCTACAAATGTAAGGAATATCAGCCAAAAACAGAAACCAGTAGAATAATCATTTTGAGAAAACTTACTAAAAATGTATGATTTAACTGAAAAGCTTCTCTCCTGTTAAAAACAGCAAAAAATCCCACTCTAGATATTTGAAAAGATTGAGGAGAATATCTACACCTCACTCTTTTGATACAAAGCAAGAACAACTGCACTGATCAGTACACTATTTCCCAGAGTTATCTGCAGGAAGACAAAAATGTACATTATCCAACTCCAGACCAAAAAAAATAATCAAGGAACCACTGAAAGATTAATCTCTCTTATGCACTTACCCATCATAGTAAAAGTTTTTCCTGACCCAGTCTGGCCACTAACAAAAAGAAAAAAAAAAGTTAAATAGTGTTTTATTCTGGCTCTGAGTTTTTCATTAATTTGCATCTTTTAAGGAAAACTCAAAGCTCAAAACAAACAAAAAAATTCTTCTAAACTGGAGATAAAGAGAGATAGAGGCAAGCTGAGAAATCAGTCAGCTAAAAAAGCATAAAAGTAGAACAGCAAATTTTACCAAGAAATTTCAGTAGATAAATCACCTTTGGCTCCCCCAGCACCCACCATTTTCTTCCTTATTACTGTCAGAACGCAAAATAGGGGAATTTGAGATTGAAATGAAGGCTTTCAAATGTATACATTAAACAAATTTTTGGGTCAATCTTTTGAGTTTTGTGGCACTCAGTAGTGTAATAGGTTATATTTGACGTAAAAGTATTTTTTTCTTTTAAAGTTGTGGTTTTTTTAATGTAGTTATTAATTGTGCAGAGAAACTTGGGGGCAATTTCATTTCATCTCCTCACACTTGTTTATTGCAACGAAGTGGACTTCAGAGTTTTGCAAAAGCTGTGCTATGCTAAAAATCACTAAGGTTTTGATTAGATCAGCCTTATAAATCAACATTTCTTGATCTAAGTGCTTCCTCAGTTTTCAAAATGAAAAAATATTGACTTAATAGGACGATATTCATACTACCAGTCATGGATATATTTCTACCTTGAAAACATTTTGAAAGCTAAAATTATCATTCAGGAGTTTTTCCACAGGCAGCGAAGAGTGACTAAAGTGTTGAGCTGGCCAAATATCAAGTTTAACCAATTTTTATTCCCCTTCACTATGAATATACTGAAAACCACTAGCTTTCTCTTTAACAGTACAATAACTTCTACTTTTTAGACAAATAGTAAAATTGAAATGAATTTACAATCCATATTCTTAGCCTTAAGTATTAGAAGCATAACACCTACAAACAAATTCTTCCAAGAGGACTAAGAAGTACTATTCAATGTTGCAAAAACAGTCCTCATGTTGTGCAGAGCAGTAAGGAAGCCCTTTTAAATTTTAATGTAACATTAAGCAGCCTCTGGCTCTTAAAACCACACCTACTCATTAGCATGAGCTTCTCAAATGCTGCAATTGATACGAAATAACTGTAATCACTGTGAAATTACTTACTATGCAAAGATGGTTCCATTGTAGCCATTCATACAAGATTCAACAATATTTTTAGCCACACTTGAGAACACGGACTCCTGAGGACAAGGGAAAGAGAAAGCACTTGGCACCACTTTTTTGGGAATCTTTTGTATTGGTGTTTCCTGTGCTGTAACTTTACAGTATAAAATAGGTGTATTCCTTAACATTAGAGATGTACAATGACCCCTGGAGTTCTCACAGCAAAACAATACATCCTAAGTCCTTCTGACATAAATCACTCCCTCTGACAACATTGTATTCCTTGATAAATGGAAAAATAACATAACTCTGCATCATAGTAACAACTTTCGAATATATATTAATTGTGAACCAGTTGTTTTGATTATGTTATGCAGTTTTATACCAGTAGTGGGTCAAAAATTGAGCCTATGACACACACGAAATCTAGTTAACTTTCAACTTTTGTCACTGCACAAGGGTATATTCAACCTAGACAACTTTTAGCCTCATCTATTTTCACATTTTTCTCTTAGATCTGCAAGAATAACAAATAACAGCTACAGCATGTGGGTTTTTTTTGGAGGTTTTGTTTGGTTTGGTGGTTTTTTGACAGAAATTACAGGGAATTAAGGGAATTGAAGTCTTAATGAAATTAAAATTATGTTCAGAACACCAAACACAATATTAAAAACATTAAATTGAATTATTTTCTTTCCAGTGTTACCTGTCCCAGATGAACAATGCATCCATTTGAAAGGCAGAAGTATAAGAAGGGAATATAGCAAATAGAATACAAACTTGTAAGTTCCTTAAATACAAATCACATCTTTCATATCAGCATCTGACTGCCAGTTATTTTTATATGTTTGTCTCAACAGCAGATTCATTTTCTCTCTATGATGGTACTGTAACAGTTACAAATGTAAACTTCAATTTTAATGCAAACTTCCATTAAAGAAATTAACAGTTAAAAAAACCCAATCAAAACTATTTAGAGAGAAGAATTACATGCAGCATTTCTTACTATAACTATGCATTACCAAACTACCACTGCAAAAAATAACAGCTAAGGCACTACATCTGTAGAAAGGCTTAGTGTTAGTAGCTGCCAAAATTTTGGGAAAAACTGTAACAGATATGAGATTCTGAAAGTGATTACCTGTGTTGTTTCCATATTTGCAACATAATCAAAAGTGAAGATCTTTGGCTCAGGCTTCGAATGCAGGCGGATGGTATTTGATGAAAGAACAGATAAACACAAGCCTTGATCTCCATTGGTTAACGCAGTTCTGTCTGAAGGGGGACGCACCCTTATAAAAACTTTGATGGCATCACCTTCAACACTAAATGAATTTTTATGCATTAGATTGCTTCAAAATGGGGCTATCAGCTCTCTGATAAAATATAATCACAACAATCAGATTAAGCACGCAAAGTCATACAAAGGTCTCTCCTGAAATCACACCTGAGCATCAATTCACTGCAAGATTTATTAAAGATAAAAATGTGGCAGATTTAAAAAACAATGAACATGCAGTTACTGTAATTTATTGCTGTTGCATGTAACTTTAGCTCTAAAAGAACACATTTCACACTGAACTTGAGACATTAAAAAGCAGTGTTATAATAAAGGTTTCAGTAGTTTCTAAGACTATAGGATTCAAGCATCCTTCTTATTGCTGGAAGTTTTAATAGACAAGGGAGTCCAGGAGAAAGTTATTAGCAATTTTTATTTGCTGCTCACAGGAAGAGAAAGAAGTACCGATTCTTGATCAATGAATCAAATAAAGCATAGCCAAGTGCCTGCCTCTAATAGACCCCTAACCTGTTTCATCTCATTTATCAAGGGGTAAATTTAGCTTGAATAAGTAACTGGGCATGACTCATATTAAAACTTGGAGGAGTTCTGGCATAAATAGCAATACACCCATAAAATATTAAAGAATTGCATTGGTAACACACTTGAATTGACCTTACTTCATTCTTTCCCAAAGGGCATTTCTAGCAGGAGGGTGTTATAATTGCTATTGATTTTTATTTTTGGTATACAAGTGAAAAGAAGAGAATAGTTTTAAAAGTGGGGAAGGGTCTTCATGACTGAAATGTGCAGTTGGAGATTGGCAGAGGAGAGGGCTAAAAACACAAGCAGCAGCTGAGAAAAAGATGATGTTATACTGGATTTAAGAGACACCAACTACCTTGACAAATATGTTTTCATGAGATAACATCATTCTGAGTTGCAGCAGAAATGACAGGTATTTGGAGAAGGACTTTTTGGTTTGTTTTAGTTTAGGACTTCCTCACAGAATTAATGCTCTTAGTGGAATATGTCTACAGAGAAATTCTAGAGTCTCACTGAATAGTTCATGGAGAAATGAGAATTTACTTCATGTCAGCATTCTAAGAAGAACCCAACATCTCAGAGCAACAGTTTTATTATGAGAACTGTTTTTTAACCTATAAGGAAGTTAGGAGAGAAAGGCAACAATCTTGTGCACGAAAAGCTTATTTCACAAAGTTATATTAGGTTTTGTTTGCACTTTTTGTGCAGTGTAATTATTCATATATGAGAACTGGCCAATACTACTTTACCTAGGTGAGTTCAACGAAGATATTGCAGAGTCACGCAAATCTCCTATAAAAGTAAAACACACATACAAAAATTAAACAAGATAAAATTATTATTCAAAAAAATCCACTTAGCAAATACTGTAAGCAGTACTGAGGGAGTTAAAAACGGAGAACCTTCTAAGTATCAGTTTCATGCATGAATCAGAACTGCACGAAAGTATTTGGTAACAATCTTGCTTTGGCAAAAAGACTGCAGTTGTTACAGAGGTAGGGAAAGCTCCAGTCCTGTAATAAGAGGATGCACAAACTTGTCAATGTATGTGCAACAAGTAGTTAATGTATAGAAGTCTTTGCAAGTGTTTCAGAGAATTGGAAACATAAATGTTAACAGTATTATATATTCCTATTGCATTTTAAAAATTGCAAATGTAACGCAGATAAACCATTACAACATGAAATAGCTTTACTGATGTGACTGCCACACCTCAATATCCTAAACCTGCACAGCTGACTAGCTGTGTTACTTTTATTTTTATGAAGCACCATTGATCACTCTGTAAGGCATAAAGCTCTCCTGTGCATATCTGGACCACAAGTCCTGCAGGAGCTGGGGTTGTTTAGCCCAGAGGAGACTCAGGGCTGACCTTATCACTCTGTACAACTCCCTGAAAGGTTGTAGTTTGGGTGGAGGGTCAGCCTCTTCTCCCAGGCAACCAGGGACAGGACAAAGAGGACAAAGTCTTAAGCTGCATCAGGGGAAGATCAGGTTGGACATCAAAGAAGATTTTATTCACAAAAAGGGTGGTGAGGTATTGGAATGGATTACCCAGGGAGGTAATGGAGTCATCATCCCTGGAAGTGTTCAAGCAAAGACTGGATGTGGTACTTAGTGCCATGGTCTAGTTCACACGGGGGTGTTCAGTCCTAGGTTGAACTCAGTGACCTCAGAGGTCTTTTCCAACCTAAGTGATTCTGTGATATGAGCCTTATTTTGCATGGCTTCACATTTCAAGGAGATGGTACATATTACCCCATAGGTAGATAGGGTGACTTATTTTTCACTTAAAGGTGAATCTGACATGAAATTACGTATCTATATCTATCTATAAAAATATAGCAAAAATACTAATTCCGTAACATAATCCCATTTAAAAATACATAAAATGACAATGACAGATGATTTCTCAAAACATTCCAATAACAAAGACTTTCTAAAGACTCTAAAAGCGCACAGGTTTCATTGCAGTTTAATAAAGACGTGCAAAGGTACTAATCTTCTCTTTAGCATTCATATTAGCTAAATATCTCGCTGCTGTGTGAGCCTTCCCTGCCGCCCCCGTCTCCCCTCACGCCACGATCCCTCCCGTCCCCCTCAGCTCTCACACCCGGGGCCATGCTCCCTCACTCCCCTCAGTCCCCCCTCAGCTCTCACACCCGGGGCCATGCTCCCTCACTCCCCTCAGTCCCCCCTCACCTCTCACCCCCGGGGCCATGT
>JAWWEU010000081.1:45057159-45147490 GCA_035583155.1 Acropternis orthonyx | reverse complement strand
TCCCTCACTCCCCTCACGCCCCCCTCAGCTCTCACACCCGGGGCCATGTTCCCTCACTCCCCTCAGCCCCCCCTCAGCTCTCACACCCGGGGCCATGTTCCCACCAGCGTCTCCCGCCCGCCGGCCCAAGATGGCGGCGCCTTTGCATTTGGCGCTCAGCGGGCCGGTCCCGCCCCCTCCCCGTGGGCGCCGCCATTTCCCCCCGAGCCCTCCCCGGCGCCCATTGGCCGAACGTGGCCCCGCCCCCGTGACGTCAGACGGGCGGCCCGGAAGGGGCGGGGCGGGCGCCGTGAGGGCGGGGCGGCCGCCATGAACAAGAGGAGCGGGGTGTCCTACGTGCGGCCGGCTGAGCCCGCCTTCCTCAGCCGCTTCAAGCGGCGGGTCGGGTATCGGGAGGGCCCCACGGTGGACACCAAGGTAAAACGCCCTGCCCCGGGGGTGGGGAAGGGGCAGCGCCCGCTTCACGGCGGGTCCCGAGCCGTGATACCCATCCCTCTTCCCCCCCTCCTCCCGCCACTCGGCGCGGTTGTTACCCACTCAAAATCGACCGAAATCGTCGTTGTGACTTGTTTTTGCCTCTCTTTGGGCGGCTCAGAGCGCCAGGGACGAGTCGCGGTGCCCCCAGGCCTTGCAGGGCAGTCCCTTCCAGCCTCCTAGTGCCTGAGGGTGATGCGGGAAACAGCCGCGGTGTCCCAAGCTGAACTGGCCCTTACAAAGCCCAGGCATGAAACAACAACAGCAAAAAAACAGTCTAAGAATATAGTAAAAGAATTCGTAGGAAAGGAGTTAACACGAGTTCGATTAAATATACAGAAGAAATTCTTCAGTGTGAGGGTGGTGGGTTTCAGCCAGCTCGTTAAAAGGCAGCCTCTCCTGAGGCACATTTTGTTTCTGTTTCCAGGGTGCTTTTTGCATGTGTTTCCCTCTAAGTGGGGTTTGACAGGATGCCGTAAGAACTTAGCCCATCATTAGTGGTGGTACGTGTAAAGTTGTTCCATCGACGACTGAGGAAATTTAAACTTAACCTATGGTCATGCTGTTTGTGCAGTTCTGTTGTTACCTAGTTGTACTTGCACAAATGTTTGGATGATCCCACCCTGAGCTGTATGTAGCCAAAAACTAACCTAGTGAAAAAAACCCTCCCTTCCCAGTGTCCCACTGTTATGGCCTGAAATTATATCGTATTTGTGCTACTGTGGATATTCAAGTTGCTTGTGAAAATTGCTTTTATTACAAGCAATCAATGTATTGACTTCCACCACTGGCTCCCTTAGCCTGTGTTGCCTTTTAAGGTTCAGCTCTAGTATATTTGGGATCTTGAACTGAAGAGGCCATTATCACCTAACCTTTCCAGGCTGGTCAGTAAAGTCATAGTCACAGTGATTTATTAAAAAAAAGTAAAAATTATAAGCTACAATTTCAGATAGAAGTATGCCTTTAATAAACGTAGCACAAACTGTTTCCCTTCACAAGAAAGATTGTGTTTTGTCTGTCTCTTGGTAAATTCAGTAAATTACGGTAATAACATCTAGTCTATTCCTTCTAAGATGATGTTCTCAGTTCCTCTAATATTCCCAAATGTTAGGTTGCTGCACTGAAGTTTCCAAGTCAAAAAGTTTATTTTTATAAAATTCTATTTCAAGTGATTCTCTGGTCTCAGATCACAAGTTTGAGAGAGTGGAAACAGGAGCACAATCTTTCTCTTGTCAGTGCTGCTTGCAGTGATTAGTTTGGGCAGGTTTGATAGCCCAGCTACCATGGACCCATGTGTCCCTTTGCACTGTTTTGGGTACAGCACAGAAGGTTCAAAGGGACCTGTGCATTTAAGATTTCCTTCGTGCTGCATGGCAGACAGTGCTTGTACTGTGAGGGTGGAGAACAAAAGGAATCAATTACCTTCCAGTTCCCGCTGTTTTCGTCTCTAATTGATGGAGCCCATGTTCCCATGCTGTATTTTTCAATGGGACACTACATCTCAGTGATGGAATTGGAGTGTCATTTGGACGACGTGTTTTGGGAGGGCCCGGCACTGACAGCTGTCAGAGTCTCCCCACTAACCTTTCTGCAGAAGTGAGACCAAAGAGAACTGGCCCATCCTTAGCGGTTGCGATGTGGAGTGGTGATCATAATTGCTTTTATTTCCTTTTCCTAGAGAGAGCAGCTTCCCCTTGCAGATGATGACAGTGACAATGGCAGTGACAAAGAAGATGAGCAGCCTCAAGTGGTAACACTGAAGAAAGGGGACTTGACTGCTGAAGAAGCAATGAAAATTAAACAGCAAATCAAAGAGGCCCTAAAGTCAAATGAATCAGGTGAATTTCAAGCTACTAAATTTCTTACTTTGTAAAGTAAGTCAAAGAGAGAGAACCCATAAAAAGCAACATCGTATTTGCTCAGTTTTCTACTGTTGAGTATTACCTCTGATTAGTTCTGAATTTTTCAGCTAAATAATTTGCACTTTTGATTCCTAATCTCCAGTCATTGAGTACGTATGTTCAAGCTACCTGGCTTTTAGTAAGGCTGCAGTTCTCTTCTTGTTTGTGCACCATCCTACCTCCAAATACCACCTTAAATTAGTTTTTTTGTTGTTGCTGTAGCATGTCATTGTGCTGGTACACAGTCTTCTGACATCACCTGTGATAATTTTTGAACTCATTAGTTAGCTCAGCCAAATTTGACAGTAGAGTGGTTGTCTTAAAGGTAATTGAGTTCATGAGTGTCTGGGCAGGAGGGACCTCAGATCATTGCTTCAGTAGAAAGAATGGCAGATGTGTATGCTCAGGAACATGTTCACTTAGCTGACTGCTCCATGTTATTACTTGCTTAAAATCAACCCCAGTACGTGTTAAGTAAAACTGAACAGATGATACAATAGTGCAAGGTACAGAAAAAGAGTGTTTCTTTTCTACAAAGAATTAGTCAGAAAGGAAAGATGGAAGTGGTGTGAAAGGGGTTGCTGCAGTTTGGCAATAAAGACATGAAACTACAGCTGATGAATACAGTTATGTTAAGAATTTCTGTTGGTATTCATCATTCAGATATGGTTGACATAAATGCTTTGAGAGTCCAGAAACTTCAGTCATCACACAGGGCGTGATAGCTTTATTTTTTGCTGACAGAAGACTTGACAGATTTAATGTGGCTATTACTCTCTCTAGTGGAAATACCTTGCCCATTAAGAATATAGGACTGGAACGTCACAAGTATGAAGTAGAAACGTGATTCATCGAAACTGTGGACCTTTTCCGTGGTTAGCCATTGTGGCTATTTGCAGAAGCTGTAAATTGAATTTCGAGCACATTGAGAGGCCCAGCACGAGCTATTGATATGACATCCTTAGCTTTTCTCTTTTTCTGCAATTTGGGTTTGAAAATTCAGGTTTGTGCTGTCACTATGTGGAAGCATGTGTTAAAATTCAAATGGTAAAAATGGAGAAGTCAACAGTAGTGGGAGGGCATACATCAAGAATATTATATTTTTTGAAAAGCAGATTAATGAAAAATCTTTCATTTTAATGATGTAGATTAGCTTGAAACTAATAAAGCTGCATCTGATTTGTTTCAACAGGTAGGTATGTATATGTTAGGTCTAACCAAGTAGTGGACTGAGGGCTGTGTTTGTGTGATTTGAACTGCTCTGAGAATATACGTTCAGCTTGGTGCTTAGTTCCTGGTCCTTGTTACTGAAGTGTAAAGCTTAGAGATGCTTGGTGTTGCAGTTTGTAAAGTTGGCAACGATTTCTTTTCACCCTCCTAGTATTGGGAGAAATGTCAACTTATTTGAAAGAAATGGCATGGTTCTTTCTGAGCATTGGTTTCCTTTTCATATAAGCAACTTGAACTTTGAATGGTCACAGTAGGAGGAAAAATGGTTTTGTAAGGCTGGGCAAAAAAGAAGTTGTCCATGAGAATCTATTGAGGTGGAGTCCATGCTGTGAAAAAAGTCCAAAAGAGCTACCAAGCTGAATACACAGTATGAAATGGGAATGTATTTGAATAGAGTGACTGAACTTATTTGGTGGAAAAAGACATTCCCAAGACACAATTATGTGTAGTGAGTGAGGATGGTAGTATTGAGTCCGTGTAGGACTTTGGCACCTCTGCTTATTACCCCTTCAGCCCTTCAGTAATAACTTGCATTTGGAGGAAAAAATCCACAGTAGTAGGTAGCAGGAGTGTTGGGGACTGCTGCCCTCTGTTCTACATTATTGTGTTACTATTCAGTCATCTGCCTTTGCTGTTAATACGAGGTCTTGGCCTCCTTTTCCTTTTTATGGCTTATGGGAATAAACAAAGTAAGTGCTGCTATGTTCCTCTGCTATGGAGGGGACCTGGTGTGGAATTTTTAGTGAAGGAAGGTGTGGGTGACTGTGCTATAGCTTCCTGAAGGCTTTTTTGAGTCTTGGGCCATTTTTGCACAGTCAGCCTGACCTCTAGATATAAACTGATTTCTTGTTGGATGCAGGTATTTAGACTGCTGGTTACTTCCAGTTTAATAAAGAAAGTTTTGAGTAATGTGTGAATTCCTTTTATTTTTTTGGCTGTCAGTTCTGAAAATGAGAAATATAAAGAAAGTTTGGTGCTGTGTGATATGATTGCATTTCATATAGTTTTTATCCCAGAGTTGAAAGTGAAATTAATTTTATGTCTACTAGACCATAATATAGAGCCCCAGATCAGATCATTGGTGAAATTACATGAAGCTAAAAAGGTACTGGGGAAGTCCATTTCTGAACTGATAATCTTCCTTTCTAGCATGCATCAGTGCTGAGACACTTTGATAGATCCTAAGAAATGTGCTACTATGTGTAGTGAATACAAACTGTTGGTCTTTCAAAACACAGAAGGTACTCAGTTTTGAGTTTCTGCCCTCTTCTCCTTTACATCTGTAGTGATTGTCTTCATCTGAAGGACCTTGCCTTCAGGCTTTGGATTAGGATATTATTCTAGGACTTTCTGTATGTCATTTACATACTTTCATTTTAATTCTATAACCATTTTGACATTGCCGCACCTTTTATCTATCTGTTTGTCCATCTATCTATTTCAGACACCAGCAGTTTCCATTACTTGCATTTTCTTTTACAGATAAATAACACTTCTGCATTAATTTGGTAAAATCAGTTGATTTATGTCCACGCTACACTAGTTGCCTCCTAAGGCAGAACAAATCTAGTGAAGCTTTTCCTTTGGCTTTTGCAAGTATAGTCACAGAGATTTTTTTTTTTTTAATTTAGGACTGAACCTTTCCTATAATGAAATATTTTTCCCCATGGAGCACAGACTCAGAGGCTTTTTAAAAAGAAGTTGTCTGTTTATCAACAGTGATTTTGCTTTATGTTTTATGCATAGTTTTATAAATTGTCACTGTTGTTCAGAGACAAAGAAACACAGTCTGAAGAGAAATTAAATTTTCACAAAAGAAAATATGTCAATCACTGCAAGATAGTTTATCCCAGCATTTGTTATAGCCTATGAAATTGATTTTTTTCTACTGATTTTCTAGTTCATCAGGCTTCTGGGACACTCTGACACGTTCAAATGACCAAATTTGGCAAAAGCTGTCCTTACTGGTTCAAAGCCTTGTAATATTACTCTTGTTTCATTCTATATGCAGAGGCTGAGGAAGGACATAGCAGGAGATAGGGGAGAGGCGAGGAGGATTACCGTCTGTGCTGCCTTGGGCATTGGAGCTCTTTCTGATTAAGCATGAGCTGTTCTGATTAAGCAACTGTTGTATCAGATACATATCACAGAGTTCATGCTGCTCATCATCATGTGAAATAGCAGAAACCTAAATCAAAGCTAATTTTTCAGTATTTAAGTAACAAAAACTTTCCCCAGTGTTCTTATAAACGATTGAGACTGACCACCAGAGCAAGACTGGCCTTTTTATCTCCATACCACCAGTGTGCCAAATTCCTGTAGTAAATGCTTCCAAAGGCCTGCATAGAGAACAAGTGGCCAGAAAGCACTAGAAGCAGCATCCAAAATGGCTAACTTGAACTTCTAACCTTAGAAACCATTAAGCAACTTGCCAGGTTATTGTAATTTTTTTCCCATCCTTCTATCTTTGAATAGACATACCTGGTTTGAGCTGCTCTTCCTGTTGTTCCTGACAGTTTTAGTGACGTTTGTGTTTCGTGTTGTTGCCTCATTGACCCATGAGGACAGAAACTGCTGAAAGATGGCGTTACTGACTGCACAAATGACTACTAAATAAAAAAATACCATAAACTGAAGAGCAGTGTTTCTTTTTGAGAACTTTATTTCTATTTCTCTTGTAATATATAACTGGCAATTAAAAGAGATGAAAAAGTTTCTGACTTTGTGGCTTCTTAAATTGATGGTGTTTGCAAAGTGAATTTTCAGCTTAACCTCTGGCTGTGCTTCTCTTGGTCCACCAGTTTGTGATCCAGGTAAAAGCAACGATGACTAAGAACAGTCAGGATTTCAACTGCTAGTGTATTTTTTTGACTCATTTATCAGAAGTAAATTTTATTATTTCTCCTGTAATGCTTTTATGCATTTTACTTTGTGTATTTCAGTGTGTTTATCAGAAATCCTGCTTTCCATAATTTGTAATACTGACATGGTCTTTTATCAGGACTCTTAAAAGCTACAAATAGTGAGATTGTTTCTTCAGGTTTTTTTGTTTTTGTTTTTTGCATTGCTTAATACAAGTCAGTTTTTTCACAGGTCATTGATACAAAAAAAAAAGAAAAAATATATCTGACACATAAGAGCCTCCTAAAATCAGAAAGGATAAAGAGAAGTTTTTTTACCAGCTGGAAAAGACAATCTTAACAAATCAACACAAATTTCTTGAACTGCTACATCAAATTCTTTCAAAAAGCATAGTCTCTCTGTTCTCCCTCTTTCCACACGTTGCTAAGGTAAGACCAGGCCTACTGTGTTTCCTCATCTGCTCCATTCTTTGTCAAGCACTGCCAACACACATACCTCTCTGAAGCTGGGCTGGGCTTCCTGCTGAAAGGAATGTCCTTGGGCATATAATGAAATTTTGACAGTGTTAAACCAGGCCAAGAGCTAAAATAATTTCCTTTGATGCAGAATGATCTGCAAATAGTGTTGTGGCCCTGGAGGTCAGAGCTGAGTTAGTTGCCATTTCGGTGGAGTTTTTGAGCTTTGCTGTTTCTGCACTTAGCTTATTATTAGGTGTTTAAAAGCATATTGCAAAGATACTTATCAGCTTCTCCATCTAGTAGGCAAAATGAAATTATTTTGTGCAGTTCACAATGTGGGTAGCAGGACAGTTGTGAGTAAAAATGAAATTTCTTGCTTCTGTTTTTCCATGGATTATGAATACATAGCTTTTATCAGTTTTCTTTTGTGGATATGATTTCACCACCTTTTTAGGGGTTAGGTTTTTAAATTTACCACTCTAAGAAAATGTAGTAATCACTTTTAAAGAGTGTCCAGTGAGGTTGGGTTTTTATTTTTGCTCTTCATGCTTATGCAGTAGCTGGTTGTCCTGTTTCCACAGCTGTATGGGTGCTATGTACAGTTTGCACACTGACTGGCTTGAGTACAGAGACACTTGTATCTGCACATGAGTGGAGTCTTTCTTACAGATACTTTTGTTTTTCTTTTTCTGAATTTGTCTTATATTGTGCCTCAGATCTGGTTTAAGTTAGAAGATCTGTGTTTCCAAATAAACAGTGTAGCTATGCAACCATTAGTAAGACGAATTATTTGCTACTAAACTTCTGAGCCCAAAAATGGAGACCCAGCTTCTGAGAAAAATGATACATAGTGCATTTTGATTCATTAGGTGTGATATATTTTCAGAAATAGCTACACTTCCCTCCCAAAATTTACTCTAAGCACTTCTAAACATCTAAGCTTTCCATGTAGAATTCAGAATGGATCCATCGAGAAGTGTGGTTTTCATATCTACAGTTTATTGTTACTTGTGATTCCTTAAAACTGTAATGCTCTTCTAATGCACCAAAACTGAAGTATTTTTCCCCAAACCTGGTTAGTTGTTTTCTGCATAGTAGTATTTTCTCATAAACTAGTCTATAATCATAGAATCAAGGAATTTTTAAGACTGGAAGAGACCTCTAAGATCCATTGAGTCCCAGCCATTAACCTAGCACTGCCATTCTGCCACTAAACCACATCCCGAAATGCCACATCTACACATTTTTTGAATGCTGCAAGGGATGGTGATTCCACCACTTCCCTGGACAACTTGTTCCAGTGCCTGGCCACCTTCTCAGTGAAGGAATTTTTCCTGATACCCAATCTAAACCTCTTCACGTGGCCATTGCTTCTTGTGCTATTGCTTGTTACTTGGGAGAAGAGACTGATCCCCACCTCACCACAATGTCTTTTCAGGTAGTTGCAGAGAGAGATAAGGTCTCGCTTGAGCCTCCTTTTCTCCAGACTGGACAACCCCAGCTCCCTGAGCTGCTCCTCAAGACTTGTGCTCCAGCCCCTTCACCACGTTGTGCATCTTTCTGTAGAAGCCATTGACAGAACTGGTTTTTTAAGCTAGGTTTCGTCTTAAAAAGGCTCTCTGAAACTTGAGGAATTCAAGTGAAATTTGGTACTGAAGTTGATGTCTTCATTTGTGCCACACAACCCTTAAGACACCAGATTTATTAGTTGTATTGTTTTGAGTGTGCACCGAAGAGAGTTTTCAGTCGGTGCTCTGTAGATAACACTGAAATGTTAGTCTTCTGCCTTAGTGCTGATATACTGAGGAAAGTATTTGTGCTAAAGAGAAAAGATATTTATTGGTTATAATTAAATAGCACATAATCTCATCAAACACATTTCTGTTGAATAATGAATTTCACAGAAGTAATTTAGGAAAAATATCTTGCATGGAACCTATGGCTCTTGAATATCCTGTCACATACACATTATAATGATTGCAAACTACTGCAGCATGAGCCTTTGTGTCTGATTCATGACTTTACAGTTACACTTTCTTTTCCAGAAATACTGCCCTGATGCTGTTACTTTGTGCAGTAGCTTTCTCCCTCTGCCTGGTAATCAAAGGGATTTCTCCTGTTTTTAAGATTGTTATCTGCTCCTCTGCATGTTCAAGAGCAAAATTAGTGAGTTGGAATAGTTTGATGATTTTGCAGATACAAAGAAACACCAAAACTTTCATCCGTTATGATAATAAAAGGGCAGTTTGTGACCATCTGATCTTATTAGCTGTGTCAGCAGGACAGAATATATTAGAAGGGGGGGAAAAAAAGCTCTTGTATATGTGCCATTTTCTTTTTTAAAGAATGTTGTAATTTTGAACGAAGTACATTTATTGTCATGAATTTTACAAATACTGAAATGAGATTAGAGGATCCTATGAAGTTATCCTCTCCATTTTGGTATGTGGATGTGAATGGAATATGTGGGAAAAGCTCTACTGCTCACAGTCTCTTCTAAGTTAGAGCTCTGATTAGTGAAAACTCATTTCAAATAGGAACTGCAGGAGGATTGTCTTCAAGGGCTGGTTGCCATGGAGCAGGGGTGTGTGCATGCAGTACATGCATCAATACAGACTTTGTGGCCAAAAAGTACATTTTCATGATTGTTGTGTTCGCTCAGAGGTCTCACTGATCTTGGTTGAAAATGATTCTGAAGGTCTGTACAGGTTTGTGGACATGTGCAGGTGAGTTCTGATTTTACTCTCTTTATTACAGATGATGAACCAGAACCTGCAGATGGAAAAATTATGTTCAGGAAACCAGCAAAACGTTCATCAGAGAAGTGTTTGGATTTCAATGTAAGTTCAAGTAAGAAGATGAAAGAAGCAAAGAAAACTAACAGAGAAGCATCTGCTTCTCAGAGTACAGCTAAGCAAGTGAAAAACAGCAGTCTTCTCTCATTTGATGATGAGGAAAATGATGATTAGTGGTTGTATTTTTTATATTTGAATTTCCTTTCTAGACATCTGAGTAACATTCAGGGCTTTCACAGAGACTGAAGTATGGTGTCTGAGTATTCTCTTACTTTGCTAGAGTCTAACTAGAGAAATGTAGTATAAAATTAGCAAGAGCTAAGTCTTTGCAGTTCAGCTGGAACTGCATGAACATGTCTTTATTTTAAAAGAATTTAACCATGTATGTAAAAGCTATTTGAGGTCACAAATGAGTAGCAAATATATGAATATATGCTTATATGAATTTTCAGTCAATACATTTTAAATGTATTTCCTCTATTTTGAATAGCATTAGTTGACAATTGTGCATTTTTTACCTGTTGTTGTTGACTTAACATTCAAAAGTGAGAGACTTCATTGCTGTGGAGCAGAGACTGAAGTTTTCTGTCTCACAGCTTAACAAAAGTTTGCACAACCTTTGCACTTGTGGTTTGGCAGACTAGCTCTTTGCAGCTGACAAAATCGTGTAGTCTCAATCCTGTCTTTGGTGAATGCAGTCCAAGAAACATCACATTTGTTTGAATTGGTTGTGATTGCAAGATATAAAGATTTTGATTGTAGTTGATGGTATCAACTAATACAAAAGGAGCCTAAACCATTGGAGATGATTCAATTGCGTTTTGACACTGATGGGCTCAGTGGTTTGGTGGTGTTTTGGGGTTTTTCTTAAAGTATGTGTTCCAGTTGGCTACCTATGTGTTCATAATTATTTGGGATCTCAGACAGCTTGTTTAAAAAACGTGTTTCATCTTTAAGCTGTGGAAAAGCATTACTGTGGGGTTTTTTTCCAAGTAGGAAGTTGTAAACAGGAAATTTTAAATAAAGAAACATTATAACTGTGATAAAAAGTTCAAAAATGTTTTGGATGCCCATGTAAAGTACACTGAAAGTGACCATTTTGGGACCGTTTATGTAACAGAATGTGCTGAAATTCAAAATGATGTGGTGTGCTGGTGGGATTGGAGAGAACAAGGTGGTGGAAGTGGGACTAGTGACTCTGAAATTGTTTGGAAGTATGGTGTGTTCTGTAACCGTATTCAAGCCAGAACTGAGACAACTGCAGAGTTACAATGAAACCAGTTCTTCTGCTGTGTGACAGGACATTTGGAATTATTTGGCCTGTAAACCTTCATTGAGGAGCAAATCTCAAGTTGCTGTGTGAAACAGCTGTGTTTAGTGTGTGTGTCTGGTATTAAACAATAAATTATGTTTTAAGTGGTCCAAAGATACTTTAATAAAAATTTCAGTACATAAGATGAGATCTTTTTGTCACCTGACCTTGAGAAGCCTCCTGTAACTGCTGTCTCTGTACATACCAACTTCCCACAGCACAGCATCAGGTATGAGTCTGCATACTGTTTCACAGTGTTTATGTAAGTGCATGTTAACCCTGATTTTGGGAGTGAATTGATCTGTTGTCCTTTCAGAAAATTGAAACCAGACTTATAAATGGATATTAAAGTCTTCCTGTAGCACTGGTCTCATAATAGAATTGCCAAAGAGACATAGTGTGACAACCTGACTATTCCCACGAGGACATGTTACATTTGTAAATACATAATTTGTCTGTATTCTGCATATATGAAAAAGGAGAGTGAATTTAAGGAGAAGAAACACAGAACCAAAAGTTTCCAGAAGTTAATATTGCAATTTATTTTGTATACTTAAAACTGATTTGAATCTATTAAATATATGTATGTATAGATGTATACACAAGAGAAATCTTGTAGCATTCCAGCATACCAAAGGAATTTTTGGGCATATTTCAACAACTGAGTAATAGTCTCACTTGCTGACAGTCATCTGAAAGAATGAATTAACCTTTGACTGCTTACTTAAACTTTTCTGGTTCTGTTTGTCAGAACAGAAATGTACTTGCTTACATTTTTCTTGCACAGCCTGGAAGCTCTTCACTTTAGCTGTTCGGCAGTTTAGGAGACATTGCTATCAAGAGATAAATGCTTGCCAAGGATCAGAGGGAATTTGGATTTGCCTTAAAATTAGGGTGGGCCTCACAGATATGCAACTAATTTGGCAAGTTCAAAGTAAAATTGAGATACTGTTTGCATTTGGTTAGTACTTGCATTTAAAGAAAAATTGTCTTTTCTAGTGAAAGACTTGGGAGACTGGAGTCCAGTAAAAGGAGGGTTACCTCAAAATATTGGGTGCAGTACTTTTATTCAATCATGCTTCTTGCCCTACAACTTCATGACAGATGTCTGGAGTGCAAATAAATTAATTGGGTTTACTTGGAAGTAATATAATGAAAGGTATGTTGTTCTTCAGGCAGCACAGCAGGGGAAAGAAAGGTGCAGTTTCTTTCCGTTATTCTGACTGATTGGTAGTGCTCTGACCAGGAGGAGACCTTTGTATTCATTGTATTTCACTCCCAGTTCACCTAACAATAACTAATAGGATATATTTATTAAGAGGTGTGAGTGATGCACAAAAGCATTTTAGTCAGGTAGTCATGTGAAAATTCAGTGTTCTTAATGTGACGCACTAGGAAAATCACACACGCCATCAACTCTCCATGAACCTGTGACTAAAGAGAACAATTATTCTTTCATTTAGGAAAGAAATGTGAAACTGTCTTAAAGCAATCACCTGCCTTAAGCAATGGATCATGAAAAAATAATAATCACAAGAACTTTCTAATAAAGGGGAAGCCAAAGTAAGTACATGGAACGTGGGGGCTAGGACTGGAAAGGACAATTTTCCTGGGGTTTTTTTCTCTCTTATTCTTCCCTCTCTCTGTCCCCAGTCCTTTTCCCCTCCCATAGTGGGGAAGGTATATGTATTTATTTCCTCATGGGGCTTGACCAGCTAAGTGTGAGAGAAGTGCTGTAGGAGCAAGGTGAGCGTAGCTGAGGCTTGTCACCTAATATAGGAATCTTGGTCTAAGGTGGCCTCTTGCCTAATATCTTGTAGAGTTTTTATTAATACTTGAAATTTCCTGGTTCAGTAAGACCAAAATATTTATTGATGGTGTTGACTGAGCAGTAAGCTGGAACCAACCTGGTGAACTGCAGTAGCATTGCAGCAATAGATGCTCATAGTGGAGGCTTTTTACATTGCAAAGGTGCTTGGACATCATTAGGAAAGGTGAGATGCTCTGTCACCCTCACTTCTTTTAGAGAAACAAGACCTTTCTCTAAATTATAGGAATCAAGGTGAATCATTAAGAATGCTGCATTATGAGAGAAATTGCAAGAATAGGGGACAGAATGAGCAAGAAAATGCATATGTGGGCAGGTGCCCCAGGAGTTCATATCCTTGGTTGTATTTCTAACCTTAACCCAAATTGGTTATACTGCAAACGTACATTTCATTGGCCTAGAGAGGAAGGAATGAGACAGAATTCTATTAGAGATTTTGAGTCCAACACTTTTCCAAGAAATATCATTTGGAGGAGCAAAGACACTGTTTTGTAGACGTGGAGCACAAGAAGCCTGTATTTAGCTGTTTTAATTATACATTTTTTAAGTTTCATCACAGAACTTAATGTCCTTTTTCACAGTGCTTCAGTATATAATCCTGTTAGGAAGCTGCACATTTATGATGAAGCAAGAAGTAGCAATGTCATCGTTTCAGCTGATTGTTTCCCTTATGCTGTAGTGTATTAACTAAGTAATGCTTCACTTGGCTGTGCAGAGCCAATTGCATTCTCAAGGACATCAGGCATGCCTGAAGATGAGTCATTACCTTTTGTACAGCACCAGAGGTATGATATGCAGTCTCAGCAAGTGTTTGTCCATTGAAGTTGGTTAATAACCTATAGACCCCTCCCGTGGCAAGGTGCCATAAATCAATCCTTTGTGCATTCAGCAAACTGAAAGGCTGGTGTATCAGCTGCCTCTTCAGTATCACCCCTTTATTCCCATTCCTAGAGCAAGGTATTAGTCTGCAAAGACATTTTTCATGTTGTAGACCTCTCCTTCTGCCGCACTTCCTTGAGAGCATTCCACAGGCAGCAGTCACAAGGATAGCCATTAAAACCAGGGCAGACGTGGCACATGGTTTTATATGAGTGACTGTAACCTCCTGTAGACTTCCTAAAGATTTTGAGAACCTATAAAATTTCAAAGCCAGCCCCTGGGAAGCAACTTCTGCCTGGGGAAAATGAATGGGACCAGTCAGGAAAATAAAAGAATGGCATCTACAGTGTTCACGCCACTATCACTTCCTAATTTTTTTGGAGGTAAAGCAACAGCTGGCAATAGCAGGTTTTTTCCTCATATCAGGAAATGTAAAGTGGCTTTGGTGCCATTCCAGTCCATATGGCAAAGGATTCCTTCTCCTTGACTCTTGTGGCCGTCCACAGTGCAATGCCTGATTAGTTAAGGCCATGGGCAAGAGGGAGCTACCTTGTAAGAGACGGAAGTTATTAGAGGAAGGTGTTGTCAAGCCTCTGTGGGGTAACGGTGATCACTGCACACTTTTAGTTTTGATATCATGAAAGAGTTGTTCCTTTAGGGACAGCACAGTAACAACGAACTTTAAAAGGGCAGATTATAAAACTATGAGGAAAATGGTTAACAGCAGGCTGAAGGGCAAAGAGAAGTACTTAAAAACCATAGAGATCTGCCTGGAGGCTATTTAAGAACATTGTATTAGAGGCACAGATGGTTTGTATACCTCTGAGCAAAAACAGCGTATGAGGAAGGATGAAACTCAGAGGGTTACGTGGGAGAAAAGCGTGAGTAGAGAAAGGTTGAAACACATCCCTTAAAGATGACGACTCTCTGAATGACAGACTAGGGAATGTTACCAGGAGAGTGGAAAGAGCTGGAAAGACACTGCTAAGAAAAAGCTGACTTTGGATCCCCAGGATGAAACACTGAAAGTCTAATAATGTCCAGATTGCTCTGCCTTTGAAAGCTGGGCTACTCCGGATGAGACTTCACCAGAAAATCCAGCATACTCTTAATCTGAGTTAGATAGCACAAGCCAAAATTTTAATAAAGCAGTCTGCAGTTTTAATATTTAACCAGGGCAGATTTAAGAGTAAAGGAGTCCATTCTCTATGCTTGGACTTTATTTTCACCTTGTGTTGTATTTAGTTCCAAAAATGTTTTAAATCTTTGCCGAAGAAAGTAGAGATTAAAAAAAAAAAAAAAAAAACAGTCCAAGAAACTTTAATTTCAGTAAAAACAACCCCCCCTACATTTGTTTTTTCAGCTTTGGGCTGAGAGGAGACTATCTGATAAGGACATAGCAAGGTTTGCAGAGCGTTTTTACACCAGTGTGTATTTGGACAGATGCGAAATTTTGATGTCATATATCTGAGAACAAGAACACACTGATTGTAAGTTAGGCAGGCATCATCTCAGGTATCACAAACCTGATGATGTGTGCAAAAAGAGTCCCTGTGAAATCAATGAAAGTTATTTTCTGGTTTAAAATCAAGGAAAAGCAGGGGAAGGTTAGAACAACTATTTTTGCAGTAAAACCTTGATGCACACAGCCTCACTGGGACTAGAGCCCTGGCATCTAGGCTGTTTTATTCTGCCCTGTTAAATTGAAACAAACAATTCAGCTGCCCGAGTCCCTTCTTTTCTCCTCTGACATGCCAACTATCTTGAGAGAAGAGATTAAGCATTGTTCTGATGAGTGCCACAGCAGCAGCAGTAGCTTTGTAATTTAAGGGCTGCATAAAATTCATGGAGCACTGAGAAGTGCTTAAATCAATTTTATGACTTTCATAAATTATTTCAGGCAGATGATGTTTGTGTAAAAAGCCAGGGATGTTTGAGCTGTTTATTCAACGGACAGCAACATTGAAAATAGGGATTTTCAAAGGCACCTGTGGGAATTACACATCTGTGTTTCATGGGACTTAGAAGACTTGTTCCTTTGAGCTACTTAGTATTCCAATATAAATTTTTAATCATTCCAAATTGCTTAAAATACTTGGTAAAAATCAAAATTAGAGGAGGCTCAAATTCAGAGCAATTAAAATTTTTCATTTAAATGCTTATTATGCTTTTAAACAGTGGATGGGTAACTTGTAATTCTATTTCAGGTGAAAAACCAATTTGGCAGTTGAAGAGTTAAGGCTTTTCTTATCACAGTGTATTTTTGGGTTATTGTTTAGGCCCCATTACTGAGGAACCTTATTCTGTCTGCTTGAGACTCTATCTGCCAATTACTCCAGAGAAGGATCTGCCTGTAGAGCAGAAAGAGAAACTGTAGCTGATTCCTCATAGCACATTTCAAGATTATATAGTAGGACAAATATAATTGCAGATATGAGTGGAGATTGAACTTCCCTTCTGGACAACTCATCAAGATAGAACTGATAGGATGTAATTCCCATTTCACCCTAATTTGGGTGTTATTGGTGATTGAAAGAGCCTTCCACTTCCTGGGCATTAAGGCCATCAGGATATAGGTAGATAGAAGACCTTTCATGTTACTGGGACACCTCTGAGCTATAATGTTTC
Source organism: Acropternis orthonyx (assembly GCA_035583155.1). Lineage (NCBI taxonomy): Eukaryota > Metazoa > Chordata > Aves > Passeriformes > Rhinocryptidae > Acropternis > Acropternis orthonyx. The sequence goes on along the minus strand of JAWWEU010000081.1, from coordinate 45,131,123 downwards.
ATGAGTAATTTTCTGTGTTTTAAGCTGCCTCAAATCCTCTAAACTGACATCATTGTGTTTCAGGTTATTTCAGAATATACTAAACATTGCACTAATGGTAAGAACCATAGCTGAATTTCTCTATGCTGGATGGGCAACTTGAACTAAATTATTTTCTGATGTTACCACATTGCTCTCAGTGAAATGCCACTGATAGACACGTGAGCTCCTTACTAAACCTGAACAAGGTAGTCTGAGGTGAGTGGGTTTCAATTCAAAGAAGTTGTGTTGGACATTTCAGGATCTTGCCACTGAATTCCTATAGCCAACAACATACATAAATGATGGGAGCAACTGACTCAGTGGTCATTATTCTGCAGGAGGGGGTTTGTGACTGCTGGGAGCTGAACACTGAACACAGGCCACAGCATGAGGAAAGCTAATGCTGTTTCAGTTCCATAAATAATGTGTCATGGAGAAGAAATGTGAAATAATCTTACCCTATTTATTCTCTGCTTCCGACTTTAGCTGGAGTAATGTGTCTACTTTTGTGCACTATCCTCAAAAAAGAAAGATGCAGTCCAATTGACAATCCAACAGGAAGCAGTGGTATTGATCAGGACTCTGGAAAACATGACATGTGAGGACAGATTAAAAGTAGTGGGTTTGTGTATCTGGAGAAAGGAGATGCAGGGAAAGGAATAAGAATGTGATACCAGTCTTCAGACATGTAAAGCTTGCTGCAAAGAGGAAAGTAATAAATTGTTCTCTGTGTCCACTGGGAATACAGAAAGAACTAATGGATTTAAATTGTAGCAAAGGAGATTTAAGGAAGACATTAGGACAGCCTTTCCATCTGTAACAGTAGTGAAATACTGGAACAGATTGCCTGGGGAGGTTGTGGGATCTTCATTGCCAGACATTTTTAAGAACAGGTTAGACAAACTTCTGTCAGGAATGATTTGGGTATAATTGATCCTGCCTTAGGGCAGAGGGCTGGACTAGATGACCTTGCAAGGTCCCTTCCAGCCCTATTTTCTCTGGTTCTCTCATTAGGAAGGCTGATGTCATATCCCTAGGACCTTACCATTTGTTTTAAAAGGAAAAACGTGCTATAGCAATGGCAAGAGTCAGATTGAAACTGACAGTACATGGGAAAATTCAAAGCTTAAGGTTGATATCCCACCCTTAATTATTAACACTTGAATGCATGCAACACAGATGGACTGTTCAACAGATAAATACTTGGGGGTTACACAACTGTGAGTCTTTTGTGACCAGACTGTGATCTTTTTAATAGCATGAGAATTTGTTTCTTCGAAAGTGTATTAATCCTACATATTGCAACTTCCATTTTGTCATTTGAGTGAGTAGCCAGCAATGGTCTTCAGCATCTGAAGTATTCCAGGTGGGTCACTCTCGTTTTGCATGCCATCACACATTTGGCCACATGCTGTGCTTTCCACTCACTTACTCCAAGGCTCGTTCCTCTGCTACAATTTATCAGGACGCTAGTGCTTATCTTCATTATGTGGCTGTGTTTAAATAAACTAATAGCACTGCTAATGTGCTTGGCATTCATCTCGCCATTCTCACACACTGGATACCTCTCCTGCTGCTTTCTGCTCACATGTTCTTTTATGCCTGTTGATAAATTTCATTTTCATCTGTCTTTTGCTGCTTTCCCTTCAAGATGTGCTTGCATTACAAACTGCAGTTCAGCAGTTTAGCAGTTGGATTGCATCCAAATATTACCAAATGCCACATCTTTTAATATCAGGCAGAGCAGCTTGAATTTTCTTCCTTGGAGTGCTGTAAAAGGCACACCGACATGTTTTCTGTGCAAATGCCAAAAAAAGGAAAAGAAAAAAAAGTTTAACAAAAGATGGAGGGGTGTGAAGCAAGCTGAAAAGTCTGCATTCCCAATTTTTTCTGTTTTCCCTGATTTCAGGATTTAGTTCATGACCCAGCTGCTGATCTGTGAAACTCTCTGGAGCTATACTGGTTTCCAGCAGCCAAAAATTAGTTGCTGTCACTTTTGTGACTGGTAGTATCTTCATGTTCAGCGATATGACCCCATATGTTTTTCTCCGCAAAGGCCATGCCTGGACATTGATCACCACAGTATTGCCAAGTCCTCAGGTTCTAAAACATTCTATTCAAACCATTAAGTGGGGTTGTAATATATATACATAAACATACATATATGTAGATGGATGGATATATATATATATATATATATATATACACAAGTATGTATTATATATATGAGTTTGAATTTGTCCCTTCAGCATTCATGGCTTTTGAGCTTTTCTTTAGAGAGACATAGAGAATAGAAGCTAAAGTAAAAATAAAACCCAAACAAGAATAAAATTGGGCATTTCGCATAATCACATAATTCTTCCAGAAGCTGAGCCCTGAAAAAATTCATCATTACTAGGAAATCTGGTAGCGTTATGACTGGATATTTGGCCATTAAATTGTTTTACAGCATCCATCAGAGAGAAGGATGCTATCAGGTTTTTTTCATAATGGTGAAATGCTGGTCAGGATGCTTTGAGACACCCATCGCTCTCTGTATCTTTGATATTTCCTTGTGACAGACTGATCATATGTACTGGAGCTGTGGGTACTATGTGTGGTTTGCCACAGGGGACTTCCCTTAATTGCCTTGTACGTTGGATCAGAGTCTAGAGCAGTTCCTTGATCTGTTTTGCTCAAGACTTGTCCTTCACATGTTTTGGAGATAGATGGCAAACTACACAGATACTCTGGTGTGTCCAGGTCACGACTACATTCCTTGTCCTTGTTGTGCACTCTGTGTGTGTATTCCCCAGCCTCTGCTGGGAGATAAAGAGAGCCATCAGGTCAGTGCTCCAGAACCCACGCGCCCCCCGAGTTTCAGCCTCTAAGGTGCATTGGCTCCAAACAGGCTTTTGTCTGAGGGCAGATTTCCCCCACATCACTTGCTTCTACCTTATGCTTTGCATTGCTCAAAACACTCCTTTTCTCTTCCTGGTGGGTACAGTCCATGGCAAGGCATCACTTGACCTTGAAATGTGATTTCATTCATCTTGCCCACTGGTTGATGTTGACTAAGTCTTGTTACTCAGACACTGCAACTGTGATCGTTTCCTGCTCCTGCCAGATGTTTCCTGTGTACTGCTTCTTATTTATGTCTTGTTTTTCCATACTGGCAGTTTTTGGTGGCAACATTTTTGAATTGCAAGTGCCCCAATGCATTTTCCTTGTACCTCTTGGACCATTTGCTCCTTAGTTCTGCTTCCCCACTACAAGCCCCAGCACTGAGGCTAACTGATCACTCAGAAAATGCTCCTTGCAAGGAGGGAAGGGGCCTGTTCACTGCACCTCCTGAGCAGAACCAGCATGAGTGAGCGTTTGCCCTGCAAGACTGTTTCTCAAACTCAGCTATCTGAGGTGTTTGCATCCTATTGCACCCCTGCAAACCTCCTGTGTTTGGGCCCTCCTTGCCCTCAACTTTGGGTTGGCACATGCAGAGGCCACAAGTGCCTGTGAATTGCACTTGACCAATTCCCCCAGGTTCTCTGCACCTCTAAGGAGTTCAGAGAGTCCACGGTGGCTACAACACCAGCTGAATTTGGGGTTTGAGTGAGTTAGAGACTTTTATGTGTGGATGCAAACTTTTTAGAGGTACCTTTCAGTGCTTAAGAGCCTGTGTAAGCTCTAATAAATAAATGCTTTTATCTCAAGTGTTGACTTTAGTGCAGTCATTCAGTAGCACGCACACAAACACATACTCATGAATCTTTTGAGCTGTGAGGTTTGGAAAACCAGTTCCTCGGTGATGTATCATGAGTTTACATGGCACCTGCCCCAGGGGAGCCCTAATCTGCCTCAGACTCTGGGGTGCTACTTTAGTACAGAAAAATTACAGTAATTTGTAAATTAATCAGGGAGATTTTAAAATCAATTTTCTTCAGCAAACAGCCATTATTGAAATGGTTGCAGATATCGCTGAGGACTGAGCGTAAAAAATGCTTCAAGACAGAGAATTGGACTCTATAAACATATAATTCTTTTATCAATAATTCTTATGAGCAGGCTTCTTTCTACACTCTCCCTTTTGCCAAAACTCTCCCCTCTGTTATATACTAAGCTCATTTGCCTCCTGGGCAGTTGCAGATTTGTTGGTATACAGATTAATTTTGTTATTGACTAGAATGAACATTTGGAGGATAAGAATGCCATTGCTATTCATACTTAAAGGTAATCAATACTGGTACAGAGGAATAAATATTTTCTAACCAAGTAAGCCTCCTCTCTAGCTTTATTTTGCCTTTCCAAACCCCACAGGTCTGTATCCTGGCTCCTATAATTGTAAAAAAAACCCGTGAGAGGCAGTAGCATTTACATCTTGATACCAAAGGAGGATCACGAGAGAAACTTCTCTCCTGGTCTTGGCTCTTCCCATGCTCAAAAGTCACTCATAACAGTGTATATATACTCTTTGACTGCAGTGGTGATAATTATCTGCCATCATAAATTTATTGCCTCCAACACAGTGGAGAAGAAAAAAAAAAATCCCTGCTTGAAGTGTCTTGACATCTTCTTGGAAATGTTAGACAGCAATCTGCAGCTACAGTGTTAAAGAGAGAGGGTGTGAGGGGATACTGCGAGTATGTGGTGTGATTTGCATCAGCCTGGGATCCGTCTGCGAAACGAGTGTTATTAGCACATAAAAAGCAAAGTAAAGGGGAAAGAATAGCAAAACATGGGGGGCTTTGCCCTGTTCCTGGCCTATTCCACTGTCTAGTTCCAGCTGCTCCTGCCTCATCTTGGTGCCATTTGGAGTGTTTGAGGCATCTCTTGCCCAGAGACACCCAGGAGATTTGCGCTCCCTTGTAGCCAGATTGTGCCCTTAAGCCTGAAACCAGCCTGGGGCGAACAGGGCGTCAGAGATGAATTTTGCTTCCTTCCAGGGGGCTTGCGGAGGAAACGTGGGACGGCGAGGGCGGAGCGCGCCCCGCCGCCCCCGGGCTGGCCCCGCACGGGCGGGCTCCCCTGCCCTGCGCTCCCTCCGGCCGCCAGCAGGTGGCGCCCGCGCCTCAGCCTCGGGGTGCGGGGCCGGTCCCTCCTGGAGCTGCCTCCATCTCCGCCGCCCCGCATTCCCGGTTCCCGCACCGCCCCGCATTCCCGGCCCCCGCCGCCCCGCAGTCCCGGCTCCCGCCGTCCCGCAGTCCCGGTTCCCGCACCGCCCCGCCCCACCCCGCCCCGTCTTGCCCTGCCCCGCCCTGCCCCGCCTTGCCCCGCACCGCCCCGCGCTCCTCCGGGCTGCGGGCGCACGGCGCGGGGCTGAGGCTTGGCCGGCTATTTTGTTTATTTTTCCTTGTTTCTCCCCGTCTTCCATGTTCGTCCCTCCCTCCCCCCTCTCTTGTGTATCCAGTGTAACACCTGCTGCTCCGGTTTGTACGTAATTCGGGATGAGCGAGGAGCAAAGGGCTGCGAGGGGTGAGGTAGAGAGATGCTGTTCTCTGGTGAAAGGTGTGTTGTTGGGTTCACAGAATATTCTAAGTTGGAAGGGACACATAAGGATCATCGAGTCCAACACTTGGCCCTGCACAGGACCATCCCCAAGAGCCACACCAGGTGCCCGAGAGCATTGTCCAAACGCTTCTTGAATTATGCCAGGCTTGGTGCTGTGACCACTTCCCTGGGGAGCTCGTTCTAGTGCCCATCCCTGCTCTGAGTGAAGAACCTTTTGCTAATTATCCAATCTAAACCTCCCCTGAGACAAGTTCAGGCCATTCCCTCGGGTCCTGTCACTGGTTGGTGGTGGCTGCACTGTGGGGCACCTACTGCGTGCCCAGTGCCCACTGTTCTGCCTTTCACTGTGCCACTGTGGGTGAGTGGGAGCTGCAGCCAAGGGTGCCCAGCTGGGGGTGTCGGGGTCTCCAGGCTGGCCAGCCCCAGGGTGAGGATGGGGACAGGGGCGAGGCACACCAGGGCTTGCACACTGCTCTGGCTGCTGAGTGCCACAAGCCAGGATTAGTGACATAACTGATGGGTATAATGCAGTCAGGCCTCTTGTGTTGGTTGGCGATGGGTGGGAGATTAACTGCAAAGAGTATGGGGGACTGCCTGTAGGGCACCCAGAAATAGACCAAAAGCGGAGCTGAGCAAGACAGCCATAAAATTCAATGAAGAATAAACAGTGGAAAAGATTCCTCTTTCCAGTGCAGGGTACTGGTTATAGGCTGTCTCTTACAACAATAATACACAGAAGTGGAAGTTTGGAGAAATGAGAAGTCTCCACTGGCTTCAGAGGGAGCCTCCCTAACGTCCCCATCCATGTGAGGGAGCCATAGCACAATTCTGTGGGTCACTGGGGAAAATTCAGTATTATGCATATCTGAATCTTGCAAGTTCTCTTTGATTTAGCTGGTGTTATTTGCAGTGCCCTGACCTGTCATCTATTCACATTATTTATCACTTATTTCCCAGGACACATGTGCCTAGAATTTTATTAAGCAGAAAAAACTGGAGTTGAATATTTAGGCTGAAGTGTACTCAGTAATGCAAAAGGAGCGACCCTAGTAAGGTGTGATTTCTAATATGCCATAAAGTGCAGAAGAGTTCGGGTCAATTAATCTATATTTGTGGAATTGCAGATTAAAATTTCCAGCTACTGGATGTTTGATACCTGGATATTTAATCATTAGACCACTGAGCCTGTATGCATAGGTGATGTCTTAGAAAGGCAGTATGTGCTGGAGTCGTGAAGTCATTTGGAGGTGATAAGGTTTTCTGATATCTTGAATCTGACCTCTTATGGGAATGGGATCCACGAACACATCAGGTGATGAAACCTGCTTGATATGATAAGAACAGGAGCTCATTTAAATGAATCTGCCATTTAGTGGCTGCCTGACTACTCGCAGCTTGTCCCGAGTGCCAGGCCCCTCTTTTTTGAGTGAGAACAGTAAGATAGCTGTCCTTGGCAAAACAGGATGAAACCTGCCAGTGAACATTTTCACATGCTGTTTTCTCTTTGTTTTGTAATCAAAATTTTAAATAGAAGTGAGTGCCCACTGAGATTTTGAGCTGAACACTTAGGAATGTAGACATAGGTGGAAGACCAGTCCTAGGTCCACAAGATCTACCTTTCCTTCTTAAAATATCAATTCCATAACCTTGAATGCTTTTTTGAGACATCTGCAGACTTAACTGAATAGAACCAAGGGATGAACAAGTCAATTTTCTTCTAAAGCAAATAAACACATCTGTGTTATCAAACATGAATGCCTGAAGTTAAGCATCAAAAATCTTTTTTGCCACCTGAGTATCTGTTCTCTATACTCTCACTGTTTTTCTAGGTGATGTCTTTTCAGCTTTTTGTGACAAAGACCAGTCCTTTCTCCGTGACAACTTCCAACTCCCTAGCAGTGTACCCAGTGCAGGGTGTGCAGGGTGTGCATCTCACCTGCACTGAAGTTCTTTTGCTGCAGCTGAGCAGTTTCTTTGAGCACCACCTCTCTTGAGCATTTTGAGGAATTGAACACACCTTCCCCAGCCCTGCAGTTGGTTCCCCAGTCCTGCTGATGGGGTTCCACCCAGGCAACACTGAGACACATACCAAAGATCAGTGAGAGGGAAGGAAGAAACATGATTTTGTCTCTAGGCACCATTATTCTGTCCCACCTTTATTTCCCTGCCACTGGGAAGCATAATTTCTGTATAAGCTGTCTGTCTTATCTGTGAGGGAGGGAGGGAGGGAGTGAGACAGCAGTAAGCCAGACACCAAGGCAGCAGAGCCATCACTGCTCATTATTCCTCACGAAGAATAGGACCTGTGGGAATAGCTGTGCCATTGCCACTGAACCAGTGCAGGATAGGGATGATGCCACAGCCACTGTGGTGAGAACCCAGTTACAGCTGCAATTTTACCACTTTCCTTTCTCTGTCAGCCTGGGCAACTGCTCACCTTGATTATGCCTCCAGTTGGTCCCCTTTATACCCCCCAGTGATGACAAGGTACTCCTAAGTGCAAATTATTATAAAAAAAAATGGGTATAAATACCTATTAAGAATTACAGAAAGCAATGCTACTGATAATTAAATTGGCAACCCCATCTGCCATGCAGCTGACCAATGTTAGCTTCACTTCACTTCAGCAGCTATGTCCACACTGTCTTGAGGTGAAACTTAAGTTCCCCTTTGCCTGTCAGGCAGGCAGTGATCCTGTAAGCCTAACTCTTTGAAGCCAGGCCTCTTTACATGGCTAAGCATGTCCAGCATGCTCCAGTGCCACCCAGCACATGTGGGGAGCTGGGCCACAAGCTATCTGTGGCAGCAGTGGAGCTCCCAGTGACTAAAGCCACTCCAGATGCTGCTCTTTCAGGGAGGTCCGGATGAAACCAGAGAGGCTGTTTACTCCATGTGAAATGAGAACATAAAAGCTCAGGCATCCTGTGTAATCTCGTGCGAGGGGGCTCTGTTGGTTGTATTGTGGATATTGCTCTATTTCAGGAGGCCTGAGTGTGGGGCAGTTATCCCTGTCCCGCTGGGGGACCACAAACAGGTGCCAGGGGTTTATGACGATCTGGGCCTTCTCTGGTTGCTAAATGGGTGGGGGAATCCCTTCCAGATCCTGCCCAGCTGAGAAGGGGATTCCACGGGGGTCCTGCTGTGGAAAAGGCTGACAATTCAACGCCGCTCTATTTATAGCACCAGAAGGAGGCAATATTAGAGGTACAGGTGATGCAGGGTATTCACCAGCCCTGCTTCTTTCTCCAGGAAGTACTTTCTGTTCTTTGCACAGAGTTTTAGCAGCTCAGGAGTACTGAAAGCTCAAGAGCTCTTGGTGCTTAAACCAAAAATGAAACAAAGAGTGAGAGAAGCTTGATTCAGTTTCTTGTGTAGCAATTTCCACCCTTCAGACCCTGGGATAAGTGTTTGCAGAATGAGGCCCTTCAGTGAAACACACGCTTTAAATTTCAAGCCCAAACTTCTCCCACCATATGCAAAGACTTTGTCATCGCACAGATCCTTGTCATCACATCTGCTTGATCAAAGCGTTTCTGGACAGAAAAGCGGGGGTTGTGATTGCCAAGCAGGAAAAAAAAATAAATAGGAGCTGTATGCCTTATCCAAGCCTGTTGTTGCTCTTATGGCTGCGCTCACAATAGCTGCTGCCTTTCCCTGCAGAGCCACTGTTTTACACCTTTGTTTACCAAGGCTCCAGATAACCCAAGCTCCAGTCCTCTGCAGAAGGTGCTACAGAAAAGCAAGAGTCTTCCCCAGCTTATTCAGAGTCCCAGGGTTTCTGAGGAATGTACAGGAAACGCTGTCTAGGAATTAATATTCCCACTATCCCTTGCCTATTTTTCAAAACTTAATTTCGTTTCATGGGGTTTTAAAATCCAGGTAGTCTTTCCCACAATCCATTTCCTCCACTTGGTGGTAATTCATTCCTGGACTATAACCATTTGCACCAACCAAACATATCAGCAGGTTTGAAAAAATGAAACAGGTACTTTACATGTAATTAATTTAGTGATTTGCTCAGTTGCTGATTCACGTGCATAACCTCAATTAACATTAATGGGAGTTATGTAGGCATGTCAAGGGCAGAATAGACCCCTAATAATCTAACATGGAATGTTATTACGTTACTGCTGTAATTATATCCTGCACACACATCATTTCTACTTTGCTTCATGAACTGCTCTTCAAATGTGGTGCCTACTCATCTATTATGCTGCATATGTTAATGCTGAGGTTACACTAAGCATTATCTTTTCTTATTCATTGTTCTGCTGCCTCTCCACAAGAGATACACCAAGCTAAATAAGTAACCAGCCAGTTGCTGGTTTTGCAAAGCTACACGTTTGGATTTTTTGGAAGGTGATATTGGAAGCCAGAAACAATCAAAAAACAACAAACCTCAGCAGAACAGCATGTCACTTCTCCTTCAGCATTTTATTTTTATTTTTAATTGGAATCTGAGCAAACATGGCTGAAACACCTTTAGCCTCATGGTCAAAGAAAGCCACATGTGCATGAATCATAGGTCTGAAGGAAGTGTTGAAACAATTCCTCTCCCAGAGGATTTTTGGTCTTTGTTAAACACTTCTTCTTTCAGGGGGGAAGAAAGAAGAGGAGTGGTCCTGTCTGGGTGCACCAGTTGGATATTCCCAGATACTGAAGAAAGAGAGAAAAATGAATCTTATCTAACTGATGTAAATAGCAATTTTCAGGTGATAACACTTAACACAGCTGTCTCAGTCTGTTCTCCCTCTTGTTTTGCCCAGTGAAGTTGCTGTGTATGGACAACTGCTTTCTGATTTTGCCTGTGGGGTATATTCTGCATGGGTGTTTGTACCACTGCTCTCTGAACTGTCACATACATTTCAGTATTTTTGTCTCAAGGCTCCCTCCTGCACTTCTGCAGAAGATAAGACCTAATACATTTCCAAGTATGTGGGCTACTGTTCAAACCTGCGTATTTGTAGTAGCACAGTATATCCCTGCAACTAATCATCAGCTCCCTGTGGCCATCTTGCCGTGACAATCATGCCTGGTACCTTGGATATTATACTGCTGTGGAATCAGAGGTACACACAGTATGCCTGCACCTTTACAGGATCACACAGCTAAGCTGAGTAGTTCAGATTAGCTTGGCAATTAAGGGATAGTGAGAAGCAGGGAATCCCTAATGCTGACTGACAACATGGCACTAGTTGATGGAAAGGGAAAAGAAACACCTGCAAAAACTTGGACATTGTGAAACAGCCAAAGCCCCTGTTTCAACACATTCTTTATACGATTGCCATCAGGCAGGTGACATATTCTGGGCTGAAGGTAAAGGCTGATACCAGCATCCAGCAATCTCTTACTGAGGAATTTAGTTTTAGTACTTCTGTTTGTGTAGGCCCTAATGTTAGTTAAAGTGTTTGCTAAAACAGAGCTCTGTTTCCAAGGTAACAGCTACCTAACTTTATTACTAAAACTCCACTAATTCAAACAGGGATCTGAACAAATAGATTCATGTTAATTTCAAGCTCCATTAAAAACACAAGGAAAAAAAAAATCAATGCTCACCAAATGAAAAAAGAAAAGAAATCAATAAAGAAATTTTATTTTCAGCCTCTTAAGTGGGGTTTTGTAAACAGTGGAGGTTAAAAAAGTAAAACTACTTGAGAGTGACACACAGCATCCTAGTAAGCTGTACAGTAAACAGGGGAACCGAAAGATCCAACGATAATGTAGGAATAATTATTAATAGAGCTGTAAACCCTTGAGAAATGAAAGCACAGAAGTGGAATGACCTCTCTCAAGCCATGGTCTCCTAACATCTTGTCCAGTGCCCCTGGGCTGTGACTCCAGACCGATGACCAAAACCCGCAGAGAAGAGCACAGGTGTGGTTGTGTCATGACCCACATTACCCTGAGAACTGTGGGCGACAGCAGCTGTGCCTGTGTTCCTGCCGGCACTCAGACATGTGCTAGCAACCAACACACAAACACTCCAGGGATCCTGCTTATGTGGTTTGATTCCTACCATGTGCCAAAGCCCCTGCTGCCCCCGTTTTCCCGGCTGTCGTTCCCCTCGCTGGCAGAGGGGCAGGACACTGGCACAGTGGCAGGCTGGGCACAGCCAGTGGCAGCGCTGGCACAGTGTCAGCCGGGACTGTGGGGTGACATGTGCCACTCAAAGGGGTCTTGGGGATCAGGCTGCACTTGTGGTTGAGACACTAACTAAGCACTTGGGAGATCTGCATCCATCCCCTCCCTGCCCTGAGCCTTCATGCTGCCCCCCAGCCTGTAAAATGGGGATCGTAGCTCCAGGTTTCCAGATGCCATTTTAAGGCTAAACTCAATACTAGGAGCAGCAACTCAGAGGGCAGCAAGGTTTGGGGGGCAGCAAGAGAACCACTTTGAAATCAGACCTTGGCATGGTAACTCAGCCACTGACTCTTTGTGCTTTACGGTATTTTTGTCTGATCCCAGAAGCTGTGGCTCCCTTTCCCTTTCCCTTTCCCTTTCCCTTTCCCTTTCCCTTTCCCTTTCCCTTTCCCTTTCCCTTTCGGCTGTCTTGGCAGGTCCATGACTTTTGGAACTATTTGAAAATGATTTTTGCAAGGAGTAACAATGACTTTTCCCCTTCACTGGGCCATATCTTTTCCAATTTGCCACTGTTAATAAATATTCTCATTTCCAAAATCTGGATGGAGTAGAGAGAGAGCTATAAAGAGATCATTTTTCTGAATTCTCCACACTAGTGTGTTTCCTAGATGAAATATTGTTTTATTATTTAAAAGAATAAAAATAAATGACTGTAGCCTTGAAGTGCCTAAAATGCAAGTAGTGAGAATTCCTGATAGAAGTCAGCTCCTCAAGATCCAAATGATTTCAGTATTTTCAGAAACAGGATGTCTCGTTCTTTTCTCTAAAACTTGTACCACTGACCACTGTCACTCTCCTTGAATAATGGAATTTTAGATAGGTGTGTTATAGTAGATTTTTACCTACCTGGCTAGAAAACAGTGAGGGTAATGTCACCCACCTGCCTTTGTGAACAACACACGGTCTTACTCAATAAGGCTCTCCAAAACAAGGAGGTAAGGGCACAGAGAATGTAGCCAGTCCTTATATACCAAGTGTCTAACTTTTAGTCTTTACATTCTTTGTACCTGTAAAGAAAAAAAAATCAGAGAACAAGCAGATGAAGGGCAAAATCTGAAGGTCATGCACTGATAAGGCCTATCTGGTGAAGAAGCAGTGCAAATTGGACAAAAAAAATCTACAGCACAGTGCAGTAGTTTATTTTAGTTATCTTCCTAAGGAAAACTAATGATTGGAATGTCTTTCAGAACACAATAAAAGATATAGCCAAATAAAACCTGAGTGCAGCAGTCCTTTGAAAGAAAGGACTGATGACAACAGAAATCTCCGACAGTATTTGAGATAATTTTTGTCAAGACAGCTGGTTTCTCTCAGAATTAGTCTTTTGTAGAGGCACCTTCTATTAAAGCAGCACACGATACCTCTTTTTGTCCCCTCCTCTCCCCCTTTCCTCACTAGTATTACGTTGTTTGCCCCATATTCTGAAAGCTATTTACTTTAAATCTTCTTTGATTCAGTTACTTCACCTTGGCATCCCATCAGCTGGCAAACACAAGTAATGAAGTGAAGGGAACATAGTTAAGTTGATATCTTAAATGCACACAAATCCCACATGCTGTGGCAACAACAAAATGAATAACAAACACACTGCATGAAAATCCTCTTAAGTTCCTTTTTTTTCCCAATTCCAGCCTTACATAGAAGAGGAGGAACGTCTTAAAAAATAATCCTGTAATATTCCTGAACTAACAGCATTGGCATGAGGCACAGGATGGTCTTATGCTTCTCTGCATATCTCAGACAATCACAGCTGCTGCTAGTAAATTAATGGCTGCAAGGGGGTTGGGAGAGGGAGAACAAGGAGAAAAAAGGGAAATGGAAAGCCTCGTAGGTGGCCTTGTCTCTGCCAAAACTAAATATTTTCATTGGAGCTTTTTCCATTCAACAGTTGGCAGCTTTATCCAGAGGCCTTAAACAGACAGAAAAATTCGTACTGTTGTAAGAGTGACTGCAAATGGAATGCAGCATTATCTGCTAATGCACGTGAATGAACATCTATTTAATAATATAATTGCTTTCTCTTAAGGTTCATTTCTTCTTTCTTTTCCTTTAAATTCTTGCCTGCTGGGTCTGCCTGCTTCCCTTTGCCCTGGAAACTAAACCTTGGTACTTTATGCAAGATTTATGCCAGAGACGTAGCTGGTATTTCATTGTCAGTCAGGGTGTGATTCTGCTGTGACATTTCCAGCTATGTTTTTATGGTAGCTGCAGTAAGCCAACATGAAGCAAAAAAACCAAACATTTTTTTTTATTTTTTGCCTGACAGAGTTAATTTACATCAGTGAACCAGACTAAAAGGTGCACTACCCAAAGCACTTTCGGCTGGTTTTACTTACATCTGCCCTAGAGGGCTTTGCTACGATGGATAGAGCTGGGCTGCCAGGAGGTCAAATGGGGAGAGGGGGTGTGGTGTGTCTGTGCATGTGTGCAGGGAGAGAGGGGAGCTGAAGTGCAGAGTGAATAGTGGAAAGGAAAATAAGGTCTAATGTGCAATCTATTATTCTGGTGTTTGGTGAAAACCCTCAAAGTGCTGAAGTTAGGAGAAAAATTAGCAGGGCATCCTAACATGTTCGAGACCTGCTGTCTGTTGGATTCAGTGGAGGTGGCTGAAGAGGTTGCCTGCTCATGTTACCTCAGCCAGAGCTTGCTGCTGTCAAAGGCAGCCTATGATGGAACAGCTGACCCAGGTGTTCCTTCAGCTGCCCCATGTAAAAACCATATTTGATACAAAGAAATTATTCCCAACAGATGCTTTTATTCGTAACAGTCCCACAAAAGATCTGATTTTCATTGTCAAAGTTCCCTGCCTGCTCTGAACTTTTTCAATTGGATTAGAAGGGTGGACAGAGCAGACAGGAAGAGTACTGTTAAGCTAGAAAGTGGTTTGATGGCCACAGTCAGTACTTTGATCAGGAAAGGCAGTTATCCTTGGGGCTGAAGTCCTTAGTGATAATAATCAGTGACCAATAGCTCTTTTCTTCCTCCTGTCTTGATAAAGCAGAGCCCACAAAATCAGTGGTGAAGGGACATAGGAGGAAAAAAACCAAAAGGAGATGACAGGCTGTTCCTGTGGTGGTGGGAGATGGAAGCATGCAGAGCCCCAGGATTCAGGAGACTAGGAAGACTCTCAGCAAGGAGGGAATGGGAACCTGTGACCAATGGGCTCACATAATTATGAACCTGCAATCGCAGCATATAGAGTGGGAGTCCCTCATTCACTCACTTAAATGTACTATTTCCTCTTCTCAGCAGAGGCTCAGAGGTGAGCTCAGCAGTTCAGGACTGTTCAGCTGCAAAGCGTTTCCACTGAAAACTTTCCTGAGTTTCGTGGGAATGTCCTCTGTCTCCCTTTTCCCTCTCTGGCACATAGTCTTTGCATTGTTAAATGTTGATGCATTCTCATTCCACCAGGTTCTCTGCCACTGAAATTTCTTTGGCCTTTTATGTTGTTTTCTCTTCAGTGCTTGCTTTCAATCTCTCTGGACCCAGAGAGAGAGAAAGAAGTGGTGGCAGACTGATGTGAATTGATCATCTACAGTAAGTCAGTGTAATTCCACTGCCAAAAGGAATTGAATGCAATGAACTGTAGTTGAGAGCCTGCTTTGTTACCTTTCCCTCTTCTGTGTATTTTATATTGCCTGTTGTGAGAAAAACCCCACAAAATAACAGAAAAACACCACACCACCAACACTCCAGTTCTTTCTGGTTTGCTCTCCTAAGAGGTGCAGCTGTATGCTAATAGTCTACTTTTCTAGTGGTAAATAGAAAGGGCCATAGCATGCTTTGATAAACCAGGAAGCCCACTGATGCTAGTGTGCAGGGAGAGGAACATATAGTTTTCCCCCTCCTTTCTCTCCCTTACATCAATTTCACAGTCTTTTAGTTCTGTTGACCTCCATGGAGTCCCTCCTAATTTACGGTGCCATAAACAAAATCAGAAGGATGTCCCCTAAAAGGTGTTTTCATCTTGTACTGAAGAGCACGGTGTATTTGAGGGATTTGCAAAGACATCTCTCTGCTTGGTTTCTTGAATGATACATCTTCTCCCATGCTTGTGCTGCTAATACTGGCATGAATAAGAAAGGCACAAACAGCGATGCAATCACAAGGCCTGCTGCTTTGGAAGAATCTGACACAGTTCCTGCCACATTGTCTTTTAAACAAACCGTTGGAAGTTGCATGGCCAAGCCCTTGACTATGCCAATACTCTGAGGATGTGTTTGGGTTTGCTGTTCTGCTGATTGATTTCATGCCATGAGTGGACTGGAAGCCCTTTATTTTGCCCAGTGCCTCCCTGTGCCTTGGTGTGTGTCCAAGGTGTGCCATTAATCAGCCCGACTACATGGGCTGTTCCTTCTTATTGCTTAATTAAAACTCATCAGTAATTTACTTGAGATTAATACCTATTTATATGGAGCTGGAGTTTCATCTGTTTTGGGGATGAGTTATTGAACTGCATTACATGAGGTAAATCACTAAAATATTACTGGAAATGAGAATGACTTTCTCTCCCTTGCACTTCAGTCCTTTCACTAAGCTCAAAGACAAAACTCCCTTAAGGGAGACATTCATGTTTGCACTCAGCTTCCCACCTTCCAGCTAGATGTGATGTCTATTAATGTATCTGATCACCTTGCTCTAATTACCTGAATCATAAAGTTGAGACTTGAAGGAGTGCTGCTAAGAATGAGGTGCTTTTAACCAGTTCCAGGGCAGTGACCGTGTTAGGATATGACTCAGAGCCCAGCCTTCCCAGGGGTAACTACAAAACCAACACCCTCAAACTGGTCTGAAGTTACTATTAAAGGAGTGCTTTGTATCACCTATGTACACATTATTCATGAGGAACAGCAGAGAGGTCATCAGTGGGTGATGTCCAGAACACGGAGCATAATTGCAGGGTTTTGTTACACTAATACAACATGTTTACCCAAATACAAATAATGTGTTCCAGTGCTGAAGAATTTTTCCTGGTATTTCTTGCATGTGGGGACTTCCCCTGAATGGGGCTCTCTGAGCAGGGCACCTTTCTCTTCGGAGGCACCCTTCCAGAAAAGCTCCAGGTGGTCTGGAAAAACAGAGCTAGTCTTTCTGCCTCTTCTCCTGTATCTTCTCTTCCACTCCCAAGTTTGACTTCTGGGATGGATCTGACATATACCCTCTCTTTACAAAGACATATAGTTTCCCCTTGGGAGATGGCTGGTTTCTTTCCAGTACCAGTTTTCCTGCTATCCCAAATAACAAAGTGTAGAGGCTTTGTCCTTTTCTCCTTTTCTGTGAAAAAATGTTTGCTTCTGATACCATTTGATTTACAACCTGTCACAGAAGAGGGTTTCCAAGAAACAGGAACCTTATTTGCTTTGTAATAATTCTTCCTATCTTTGTAATAATCTATTCTAACACATGACCAGAGTCAGGCTGCAGAGATGTGAAAGGGTCTAACATTCACTGACTCAAGTGTGTGCTCTGGCAAGTGCCAGGAGAGGGGGAAATGCTATTGTTGATTGAGGGATGGACTTCAGTTCAGGGGTTTTTGCTGAGATGGCAGAGTTCATTGCTAGCCTGGAGCTTCTGTTGGTTTGAAAATAAACAGCCCATCTCCTTCTAAAGTTTTAGCAGAAGAAGAAGGCTTTTCTCCTACTTGTAAGTAATTCAGAAGAGTCTTTCAGCTAGATACTAAAACAAGGACAACCTTCATCTCTTACCAGCCTCTCACTGTGCCCCTCTTTCTCTTCATTGCTTCTTTTAGCTGCACTGCTGTTATCACCGAAAAGCCTTCTTGAATGCTTGTACCATAGGGAACAGCTCACACAGCTCTTGGCAGCAGGTGCTGTTTAAAGCAGGGGTTAATGTGCTTTTCTGGCCTCAGATGAACCCACTTTCAGGGCACTCCCATGCCCCAGCTGTCTTTTTTTCACCCTGCTAAGCATCATCCCCGCTTTGTATCTGCCACCATAACTGCAGGTTGGAGGTGCTCCCTAACCCAGTTCTGTCACAGTAATCTGGGTCAGCCTCAACACTTCCAGTGCTATGTTTATTTTTGTAACTCTCATCACTTCGGCGGTTGGGTTAGAGAGCCCTTTCATGTGCAGTTATGCTGACAAAATTGAGGGGGAAGTGAGCTCTGGAGGGGGCTGGGCAGAGCAGCACAGGGGTGCCAGTGGCCAGGAGGACAGCAGGCTGACCTTTCCCTAAAAGCACACAGTAAGCAAACCTGGGGAGGAGGGACAGCCTACGTAAGTATTTTAGCATCTTGAGACTTTTGTCCTCTCCTGATAATGAGAGTAGGTGAGAAGTATACAGAATTAGAAGTTGATTCCTAAACTCATGATGTGTGTTTGCATGTTAACAAAGACTATGTTCCTTAGATATACACTTTTCACCTTGGCACAACCCTTCTTGTCTAGGTGGAGTTACTGATTTGAGACACAGCCTTGTCAGGTGCAGGTACCAAACTACAAAAGATTTTCTGAAGAGAGGGTGACTACAGTTCCTCAGGTATGCCTTCAAGTTGGCTGAAAATGTGCATGGCCATACAAATAGTGCAAAAGCTGGTGAGCTTAACCTCCATGGAAACAGCGCAGCAGCAGATAGATTCTCTGAGGAATGTAACTGTTGGCAAATGCTAGGATTTTTTATTTAATATGAAAAAGGAGAAAGCTATAAAGTTTGGAGCTGAACTTCTCTGAAGTTTTGTAAAGGAGCAGGGAGGAACTGTTGGTATCACAAGTTTTGGTCTATCTCCTTTTTTCATATTTAACTGTTGGCAAAAGGCATCAGTGAAAGAAAGAAAATAAATCATCCGGACACTTTGCTTTATTATAAGCTATGTTTGATATTTTCCTATCTGCTCTTCTTCTAACCCTTCTCGCCTCTATTTCCATCCTTCATTTCACTGAGATTATTTTACATGCTAGAGCTGTTTCTCTACAAAAAAAGTGAACTATAGAATCCTTAGACATTTGCCCCTGGAAAAGAGGTATGCTGTAAATAATATACAGGACTAAGAGCCTCATGAGGATTTGAGTCCAAGCAGATGTCACTAACTTGGAACTGAATAAAACACTTATAATGCCTCTGAAAACAAACCAGCCCTGCCAGTCCCAGCCCCTGTCACCTCTTCAATGATATCTGACCACTGGAGCAGGCTTGGCAATTCAAGGAGTGCTGTCCTTTGCCTGTTGAGAGCTGGCATACAGGCATACACTGCCAACTCAGTGTCGAACTGTTATGACACTGGAGTTGCAAAACATTTTACACACAGTTGGAAGCAGCTTTTACATGACTTCCATCTCTTTGGGCCATTCAACCTCTCCCTTCAGCCTCTCCATTTATTCAACAGAATGAAAATGTCAAGAGTGTTCTCAGACCCATTCTCCTGGGTGCATTCACCTCCTGAGTGAAAACGAGTTTGTGGCTCTGAGTGCAATATTCATTTATTGAGTTATCTCCATGGATACCTGTGGTCCCTTTTTCAATTCAGCCCTAACTAACTCCATGTCATGGTGGAAATTAAGTCTCCAGTGTAAATAAATAGATCTTTTGTGCCTGCAGTTTGGATCACTTAAACTGCCTTTTACATCTGAGGTAGAGTTAAGAACTGACTGCGGTGGAAAATCATACCAGCTGTTTGCACCACAGTACGTGGCCAACCCCAGAGCAAGGCTATCCACAGAGGGCACTGCCTGAGTAGTTGTAGGAGTTTAGATTCACACTTCGGTTTATGGCAGTGTATTTTTCCTGTAGAGCCAAGCTTTTAAGTTTAAAGTGAATTTATTCTCAGATTTGTATCTGTATTTGATAAGCACATATGCACATATTTATACCCTACTATGAGGTGATCATACAGCCATGTGGTAAGCTGCTGAAGCAGGTGCTAAATTGTACTAAAACTCTCTTTCACCTTTGATCACCTCAGTCTTTAGCCTTGGTTGCTTTAAGAAGACTTTTCTTCGAGAACAACTTTTTGGTTGCAAATTCCCCTGGGATTACGTAGCTGGAAATCTCAACTCTAATTAGAACAAATTTATCTACTTGTAAATGCGAGCATATATCTGAGATTTCATACCTCAGCCAATTTCCTTTAAGCTTCCACATTGGCCAAGAGCAAAAATTTCCTTTTCAAATACAAAATCCTGCTTCCACTCGAAAATCAACCATGCAATCAATCAATTAGTCTGTTGGCTGGTTTTGCTCTATGTACAATACTAAATCCCCTGAAAAGTGACAGTTGTAAGAGACAAATATCAATATATATCATTATGAGTGCTTGAAAAGAGGACTTTCTGCTAATGGATGGCTGAGAAATCCTACTTTCCAAAGGAATACAGCAAGTGTTTCCAACTGCGGCAGGTTGGAAAAAACATGATTTTAGAATCATACTGACTGACAGAAGTGCTGTTTTAGGGAGTTGCTTCGACATTTTAAAGTTTTTATTTATTTTCCCTCCTAGGTCTCTGCTAAGACAAATTATCAGTATAGGTCAAGAGATCAAGAAAGCAGACTTTATTAAAGTCTCAGATTTAGGGTTTGTGCCTGTAAATCCTTTAGCATCAACAAGAGGCAGTGGTGTGGCACAGTAAAAATCCAAGTGTCAGTCATGCCAGGGTGACTAATACAACTCACTTGTGGCCTCATTAATCATGAGTGGAGCAGGCATCCCAGATTCATGTCAATAAAAGCTTTATGCCACCCCAGCAAATAAGAATTCCTCTATAGATATCCTTGGGTAGAGTGAGAAACCCTGGTCCTTTCTGGTGTAAACCACCTGAGCCCTGCCAAGGACTGACAAGCAATGATCATTTTTCTTAGCTGAGCATCTGACCCACATTTGCTATTCATTATTACCATATTATTTTTTGGGAGTCAACAGAGTTCTTCTGGCTCTGCATAAAGTCTTTGTCTTGTAATCTCACCAGACCAAGGATGGATCCAAATACTCTTTGGGAACTTTATAAAAAATGCAGCCTCTGCCTCAGCAATGGAAAATAAATTGAAGGTATTTTCTTCCCCCGAGTGAAACTGATACCATCTTTGGACACTTGTGATCCCTAAATAAGGGAATCACACAAGTAATCTTAAGAAACAGATTTACCACTTGAGTGGTTAGACTGTGAAAGGGTGGTAATTAAAAAAGGAAATATTTAGGTAAGTAGGCCTAGACTTCTTTAAAAGGTCTTTGCTTCCTTTTCTTCTGAGGTGTGCATCTAGAAGATTTTGCTGCCTCTCCCCATTTCTACACCTCTACAGCAACAGTCATTTGGAATGAGGAAGGTGTGTTGCTGCCAGGACTGATCCAGCTGAAAAGCCATCGCTATTTTTCGGTAGGAGTACTGTCCAGGTGGATTAGTGACCTCACTGCCACATGAACTAACAGAAGGGAGACAACACAGAGGCTGGGCTAAGGACAGGACCCTCCACATCTTTTGGGGACTGTCTGCATATAAGTCAGCTCAGTCTAAGAGCCAAAACACCCTGTGAGCAGTGGGCAAGAAAACCCATTTCTCTCCTGCATCTCCTCTAAGTATATCTCTACATATTTGCTTCAAAATTCAAATTTTCATCAAGAAGGTCATCACAGAGTGGTGCTGACCAGGAGTCCTCCTAACTGCTGCCTAAGACCTCCATGTGGCACTCAGAAGGCAAGACCACCTGCCTTTCCAACTCACCTGTGCTCAGCCCACTCCCTGCCCCCAAAGGGTGAGCTGCACTTCAGTTCTGCCTGCCTGGCAGCCTCCCGGAGCTGCATCCGCCACGCCTGCCTAGGCATCGGCACTGGTGCATCTGGATGAAACATGAGTTTCAGATTTCAGGGAGTGTTCTTGGGCCAGAAGAAAACGGCACAGCTGACTGCTCCTTTCAACACGAGCCACCATGCAGGGTGATGAAAGTGCAGCTGACGGGCCACATGCGGCTCCTGAGTGCATCTGCTCCTGCTGCACGTGGTGCTCGGTGAAAAACCCCAGCGAGGATGAAGCATGACACCCAGATGTGTCCTCACCTCCTTCCCTCCTCTCCATATGGCACCACAGGGCAGGAGAAAGAGCCAAAAGCAGCAGAGGGCACAGCACCAAGCACCCTGATTCTCCTCCCTCCTGGAAACATGGAACTTCCTATAGGCAGAAAACTGGCATTGCAATATTCCTCCCAAATCCCAGCATGTTTAAGATGCTCGTAAGATGGTTGAGTATTCGGTTGATGATCCTTAAATGCCTGTCATCAGAAAGGTCAGGTGTTTTCAGCTGAAGTTGATAGGCTGATCATACGGATGAATGAAGACTGCGAAAGAAAAGACCTGGACCAAAACAGTTTTCTAGGTGTTTAGTGAGAAGGTAAAAGATGTGATTGCCAGTTCTGGGTGCATGACGACAGTGTGTAAGGATGGCTTGGGCAACCTGGCATGCTGCAGTGTGGAAGAGGATCAGGTGAGTAGTGAGCCTGCAGGACACATCCCAGGATGCACAGGCAGCTAGTGAGGTGCCTGGTGGAGCAGTCACCCATACACCTACAGGATGTGGAAGTGGTATCACTTTGCTTTGTGTGTACATGCCTCCACCTGAAAATAGAAGTCAAGAGGAATAAAAATGGTAGGAAGAAAAAAAGGAAAATAAGAAGTGTTATGAGGTTCCTGATAAGTCTAGCCCAGTGCTGAATTAAAAACCATAGTGAAATATTTATTATCTGTGGGCAGTATACAGGCATATCATGCATTAACAGAGAAGAGGGGAAAAAAGATACTCTTGGACACTCAGAAACAGGCTGACATCCCTACTGGTGTCTGTGTGTTCTGCATCCCCTGGATGCCCTTGGTCCAGCAGTGCATCCCATGGAGCTGTAGTGAGTCCTTTGCAGTCAGGCCAATTCATTTCGTGTTCTTCCTACAGCTCATGTAACTTTCAGGTCTAAGGATTCATTTATAATGAACTGACCACATGAAAGGCAGCATGTCTGTGATGGTGGTTGTTCTTTTGGCTCCAATGGTGACGATTGCTTTGCCACCAGGGAAATTCGTGGGCAGTTGCTCACACTCGTTTGCAGGCCCTGGGCTGACTCAGGACAGACCCACTTCACATCTCTGAAGCTACAGCAGGTGTTTCTTGCTCTGGAGTTCATTAATGCTTTGAGAAAAGGTCATGTCCAGTCTCTTGACAATAAACTTTGGTGCAATTATTGCAATTCCAAAGTATAACTCCGTCTTGGTGGTTGATGTGGATCTTTCCCATGCCTCGTATGTGGGGAGAAATGAGGAGAAAGGTGAGAAGCACACAACAGGCTCTTGTATTTAGGACCATACTGTGAATTAACATTGAGGCAGGTTTCTAGTTTGGACCCCAAGTGGAGGGGCAGTCAGGGGCTGTGCTAAATGACTGCTCCTCTGCTCTGCCATCAGCCATCTGCCCCGACAGTGGGCTGAACATCCTCCATTAAGGTCAGTGTGTGGTTACGAGCGCTCCCAAGGTTGAGCGCTGACATGGTGGTAATTGGATCTCATTGGACTGGTCAAAAGGGACTTCTACTTCACAGCAATTATTGCCTGAGGGGGAAAAAGGGAAGAAACAAAACCCTAAACCTGGAGGCAGGGAATTAGAGTAAGCGCTGATGAGTTGGCAGATGCTGCCAGATCAATGGCCGTATCATGGCAGGGGAAGCAGGGACAGCCCTCTTGGAGCCATCAGTCACTGTTGTTTTGGGTAAATGCCAGCAAACAGAGTGAGAGGAGAGATGGGGGAGGGAGGCACCAGCCTGCTGGGCCACTTTTAATTACTTCAGGTCACATCAGACAAAGAACTGCCCACCATGACAGATCAGTCCCGCTCAGAGGGCTTGCACACAACCCAGGGTAGCAATCAGAACTTATGTTCATGCAGCTCCTTTTATCCGGAAAAAAAACCCTCCACAACTCAGAGCACCACCACAGCCAAGTGACAGGCAAAAGCATATTGTGCAAATCTACCCATCCCCATGCCGTGTGGGGCTTCCCTGGGCTGGAGCGGTGAGGGGTGTCTGTCTAACAGCGCACACAGCAGCACTACACAACTTTCTGGGCAAGAGGGAGGGGAGGGGAGACTCAGTGGTACAACAGCATCCCTGGATGGGAGCCAGAGCATTAGCACATCTGAGGTAGGGCTCGTATCTCCACATGGCTTGAGCTGTTTGCCACAGCCTTCCGAAGGGAATCTTGCCATTGCCTTGCTCTTTTCCTCCTTCAGAATCTTCAGTGGGACTTGTGACAGCACAAGCGCTCTGCAAAGTCATATTTACGTGTGTTTTTTGCACCAGCAGCAAGGTGTTGTCGTAGGAATGATCACTGACTTTCTGTACTTCATTGCCACAACAAATTCCTTAGAAGCTTTCAAAAAAAAAAAGGAAAGAAATGTCACCACCCTATAAACATTTTTATGGCTGAATTCATCACTGCCACATATGAAACTCATATATGAGCCTTGGTTACTTCACACACAGCAATCTCCTGTTGACTTCACTGGGAACTGCATTTGCATTTGGGTTGCAGGGTCAGGTTATTAATTATGCAAACTCACCTGGCCCTCCTGAGCTCAGCACAAATTCAAATGGACGTGCCCAGATGAAAATACGTCCTACATTACCCTGCCACAGATTTTAAAACACTAGTTTCCCCAGTGGAAAAAGTATTTTCTGTTTCTAGAAGACTCTGACGGTGTGTGGCTCCTCTTACTTTTTTCTCAGTGATGTTCCTAATTTAAGAGCTTCTGTCCCTGCATCTGTGCTTCTTCAGTCTGATTGCTTGTGGTGCTGAGCTTTTGACTATGTCAATTGCATGATCCAGGTTTAAATAACAAAAAAAGGCAAGGTTGGGTTTACAGTGCAAATAATTTTACCCATAGATGATGCAGGGATGGAAAAAAGCAGGAGAGGAGTAAAAATGATTTAAACTGAAATTTGCCACCATAGTGCAGTGGGAGTCAAAATTAAACTGCTCATCAGCCACACTGGTGCAGAATAGAAGAATTGGGCATTGTTTCTGTTTCAAATCAAATGGGTGTAGTCCAGGGGTGCCAGTGTAGCTTATATAAAGGAGAAACCTTCATTATAAGTCTGAGAGGCCACTTTAATGAGCTCGTTTAGTCTGTTGTAGTTCAAGTGGTTGTGGTAGCTTTGGCACAGGCCACGCTGTCTGGGGGATGAGACCTGGCAGTGTGCTGTAACCCATGGCGTGCCCTCCTGGGTGCCCATGTCGTGTGCGGGCGTGTGCCCCACAGATGCTGCAAGGATGTCTGGGTGGGGGGTTCTCACTCGCCACATTTGATGTGTTATTTTTCTTTGCTTTTTCCATTCTCCACATTTTCTTCAGCTGGCTGGCTCTGGCTCACAACTTTGGATAGAGGGGTTTCAGAAGTGGGCAGCTTTTGTTTCCTGAGACATAGCAGCTCTAAATTACTGCCAACAAGACATTTCTTTCACTTGGGTTTTTCATTGTGGGTTTTTTCCTCCTGTTCTACTCTGCCATTTAGTGGGACAATCTTTCTGCTATAAACATGCCGCTTCCTCCTTTCCCCAAACACCTTGTAACTCCAACAAGGTTAAAGCATGGCATTCATATTCTTAGTCTTCCAGGCTGCTGCAGAGCAATAGGAAAAAAAAAAGTTAGTGCCATCCTAGACTTTCTATGTGATTTCAGGATGGTTATTGTAATGGCAGAGCTGATCAAATAAAATAGAAATGCTGTTTTCAAATATTTAATACTATTCCAACTGATGACTAGTCAGCAACAACTCATAGTTTATTTACTTATTTATTTGCTATTTGAACATCTACCTAAAGGGACTTTTCTTGCACAAATATTAGGGGATTGGCTGTTCTTTGTACCTATGTCCCTGTTCAGCTGCAAGCAAAAGTATTTGAGAAAAGGCAAGAAACACATATTCCTTGTTGCTTGCCAACTGCTCTTCTTCATTCATTATTGTTATTACTGCTCTTGGTATGGGAGTCACAAGATGTTAGATAGGGTACAATTACCACCTGGGTGACCTCAGTCAGAACCATTCTGACTTGTCAGGTTAGGGGATCCAATTGTGCAGGTCAGCATCAGGATCTACAAGGCATTATACAATCAATGTTAGCAGTGCTGGAGGTAAAAGAGGCTTGGGGGAGGAGGGGAGTTGATATATTGAGAGAGAAGGTTAGCAGATGGGAGAACACTCAGAACTGATTGGAGACTTTCCAGTGGGGTAGAAATATTTTTTACTTGTGGGGTTGAAGATTCAGACAGGTACTGAAATCTTCAGGGTGTTTACTGATTGTTGACGTACTTTCTGGTGGTAGATTTATGCTACAAAAAAGCCCGCAAAACATTTGTCCTCCTTACTTTCTTTCTCACAGTCCCTACCATGTTCAGATAGGGAGAGAGGATGGACTTCTTCATGTTTTTCTCCTCTGCCATCTCTCCCATTCACTGCACATATCTGTCCAGGTTGGGGCATCCTAAGATGCACATCTCTCTCCCTGTTGGGCCTGAGATGGGCATTCCAATCTTTGTGCTCTGGGCTGCCAGAGCAGTAATATTTTTTTTCCGGGAGTGCTAAATTCTTGCCAGAACTATTTAAAACAAGTAAGCAAACAATTTCTTTTTGCTAAGCACTTACTGTATTACACAGGCCCAGTGGCAACTATTTAATGACAAATATTTCCTAAGGTTTCTGTTCAGGGTTGGACACAGCAATTGCATAGAGAAGCCGCATTATGCACACATTGGACGGAGCATAACAGCACCTGCTGCTGCTCCTGCTGCTACTAAAGAGAGAGCAACTAATCTCTTTAATTATTGGAGAAGAATTAAGGCTTTGATTTGTCTTATTGCAGAAACATAGATATTTCCCCCCTGCAGGCTGGGAAGATGATGCTCTTTGCCTTCCTGTTCTGCTGCATGAGGGGCTTAAACCATTGGCAGCACCCAAAGAAAGAGTACAGTTGTATGGACACCCACCTCTCCATTACCTCAATGAGAACTGGCACCCATGGGATTTATCCCACACTGTCAGCACTGCATACAAGGCAGAGGGCCCAGTTTGCTCCCTGCAGCTGTGGTGGAAGTGATTCCCTTGGGTCCCATGGGCGGCAGAGTGGGACAGGCTGAGAGCAGGGTTAGGCTCTCCCTAGGAGCAAGGCGAATGCACATGGCAGCAGGATTGTCTGGGCACTGCTGGAGCCCACTTGTCTGCAAGTGTGCTGCATGTTCTGGGCACACCGGGGAACCACAGGACCACCGGCACATTGGCTCTCTCCAGCGAAGAGATGGGCTTGTCATGGAGGCAGCACATCTGCTTCTTTCACCTGAGAGGAAGAGGTGGGGAGTGCAGAGTAGAAAATAATCGTGGGATAATTGTCTTCTTGATGAGGATTTTGTAGCATGTAGGACCTTGCTACCCACATGCTGCAAAGTCGTGCTCTAAGGGGCATAGGGAGTTAGAAGAGCTCTTGAAGGACTAGGGACGTCTGTTGTGAACCAGCCCACCACTCTCCAGTTAATGCTGGACCAGGCTGGGCTGTAGTGGTCTTCTCTCAAACACTACCAATGTTTCATTAGTCTTCTTTTCTCAACTCCCCTCCCAGTCAGTTTTTGCCCCCTTCCAGATCCTTACCTCCTTGTCAGTGTTAAAGCAAGAAGAGTGCAGTCATGGAAAAGAGCAGGAAAGGTCCTTTCCATCCTTTCAGCTCCCCACTGCCCTCCTCTCCCTCCCTTCCTCCCTCCCCACAAAGGAGCTGCAAGTATTCCTCTGCACCACAAAAAGAACCTGCCAATGGGTCTAGGACAGAAAGGGTTAAACTCAGTCGAGCACTAGCTCCAACACAGTTAATCCATATAAAGCTCATGGATTTCTCTGCAGTGATCTTTGTGGTTGTCATTTGCATTTTTTTCCTTTTGTGAAATCTTTTCTTCTTTCCTTTTACACTCGTATGCATGCAGAAATTAGCATATTGTACCGAGAGTGGGAGATGTAAGAAGCCGACCCCCTGCTGTTCAGCGGATTGTGCAATCTGCAGGCGGCATCAATTTTTCAGCAGTTTTCTCATTTCTCATTACAGTCAGGGCACCGCACAGCTCCCGATTCAACACAATCCCTAGTGGTCCTACAGACAAGCATATGGGCTGTCGAATAGCTGTACTGCTACTTTCATAGCATTAATATCCTTGTTTATGCTTCCACCGTAATTAATCCTGGTATTAATATAGTTTGGGCTTAGCTTTACTAATTATGTATGTGCTAGCAGGATAATTATGTCAGCAGACTCTGGTGCTGATACTTGACAGCAGTTTGCTAACCTTAGGAGCAGCATATAAACACTTTGGCCGATCCTGCCTTGGAAACAAGGAAGCCAGAGATGAGGAGGAGGGTGAACATGGTGAATTGATGTCTGATAACTATAAATACTGTTTTTAAAATAAGGAAATTTCACAAGCACAATAAAGTTGTCCTCAGGTATCAAACTCTGTGGTTGTCATAGTGATGTGTGCATTATTAAGAGGGTGTTGTTCACTCTGGCATCTAATCTTATAATGAGGACAGCTCATTATCGGCCCAACAAGAGTTCCTTTCCCCACTGACCGCATCACAGCTTGATGAGTGCTTGAGGCTGAGGGGAACTTTTTTCCTGTGTTCCTTCCCTGCCCTCTATCCCACTGCACCCAAAGTAACCTCAGCAAGCTCTCGGTGCAGCATACTGCTGTGCAGGGCTAATGAGTGGCTAGTGCTAGGCAAGCCATTTCCCAATTTTCTTCTGGTTTTGAGCGTGCCTGTGACATAAAATGGGTACAAAAAATTACGCTTTGGCCGCTTTAGACTCTTTGGCTGTCCCTGACCTGCATGTTCATTAACATTGCAGATTGGGGAGTTTAAAATGAGCCATTGGTTTGCTTTTATTTCTGCACCTGTTTCTGCCGTCTGACTGTTCCCAGCAAATATCCTTCGCGGGGTCAATGATGCCCCTTCACGCCAGGCACATGGCTTAATGGAACTTCCTTTGCTTATCATTAGCCACTTTGCATTTTTATAGAGCGCTATTAACTGGGATGCAGACTTGCTTTTAATTCCCTTCTGAGGTTTGTACACAGCAGTCACATCCCTCCCCCGCTCCCCAAACAATCCAATTATCACAGTTTGTCACACAGGCGTGGATGACCCACACACCACCTGCTCTGCTGCTGGGCCCAATCCTCCAGGATGGCAGCCCAGCATGGGACTTTGAGTTTTGACTCAGTGGGACCCTTTAAGTGGCTTTAAAAAAAAAAAATCATATATCTGCTTTTGTTGGCAAAACCAAAACCAGAACCCAAAATAGGCTGTGAAATTACATTATTTGAAGGTATGGGATATGAAAATGACTTAATTTAATTCCTCCCACTCCCCCTCTTTTTTTTTTTTTCTGTTTCTTTTCCTCCACAGAATAGATTTATGTCTAGACAGAAAACCTCTGTATTGTTTCAGCCCGTTAGGTGACCCTGGCGATGTAAGAACCTGATCATCTGCAAAGTCTAAAAGTGAAACTTAATGAGAACGCTGCTGTCAGCCTCCTGTACAAGTATGTATGCAAGCATGAGGTCAGAATTAAGGGTGTGATTAAATGTCATCATCTTCAATTGGATTTATCATGTGCTGATGCATTTTCCTGAAATGGCTCCCAAATCTTATCCCAGTGACATGGTTGAAAATGCTCCCCATGCCTTCAGCTAATTTTGGAGCAGGTCCTTTGAGCTGTGCCATTAAAGCCCCCCTGGTCAGACTTCCCTTTGCTCAACCTTCTCTGTGTGATTTCAGACCCTTTCCAGCAGCTTCTGTCTTTTGGCCTGTGACAGCCCAGGCACATCTGGCTCCAGCTCACAAGTGGCTGTTCCACCATCATAGACTTTGGGTCCTGCTCCTTGACTTATTTCTTTTAGGTTAAAGGGTCACTTGCTAAAACACAGACCCAGTCCTAAGACCAGAAATTTCATCCCAGGTCTCTGTTCTCCCATGCAGAGATTGTAGTTAGAGATGCCAGAGCTGTGTGCTCTCTTTGGCCACTAACCCTGACATTTCCTTTGCCCAGCAGCAGGGTTTCAGGAAGGGTAAAGTCCAGTCTGAGTTGTCAGTGCATGACCTCATGAACAGCATAGCATTGGGCTCATGTACCCTAAAAGGTGCTGAATCCATGGCTTGGGTGATCCCCCTGCAGATATCCAAGGATGAGCTGTGATTTGCCCAAAGAAGAGGCAATCCCTCTAAGTTCTCCACTAAGTGTTGGTGAGAGATCTCTTTTTATAGAGACTTCTGCATGTTTGCAATTGCACTAAAGGTTTTCCACAGCTTCCTTTCAGTTTTATTTTACTTTTACTTTTGACCACTGTATTTCAACTGAAAGTAAGTCGGTCTCTCCAGTAAGGGTTTCATGCTACATGTTCTCTTTGTCACACAAAAATCAAAGGGAATTTTGCACCTGAATAAGTAAGAGGCCCTCAAGCTATAACTAGAAGTTCCTGAATTACTGCAGCCATCTACAGGAGAAATTCTCCTGCTCCGAAGCAGTCATCTCCAAGGAAAATCTATGTATTTGTGTTTTTAGACTCCAGAGGGAATTTGGATACACTGTGGAACTGTATGAAAGTTTTAACCTTTCCACCAAATCCCACATTTCCAAATCTTGAGATGCAGATAGTCTGAAAGTTTTGTGTTGTTTAGATGCTGGACATTCCTCTTAGTTCCATATCATTTGAAGGCTGAGAGGCAGTAGCAGGGAGAAAAATAAGAGAAATGTTTTGAGTACATGTGACAAGTAAATGGATTGACATTTTGTCTTGTATTTCAAAAGGCTTTTTCTACTGGGAAATTAGTCTCTACTCGTAGCGTTGTGATAATCTGCTTATAGTCCAGTTCATCGATATCTTAAATACCCACATGCTTTTTGTCTACAACAAAGTAACCGTCATTTACATGCTGGTTGTTAACCATCTCAAGTAAACTTCCTATCAGAATACGGGGGAGTTTTAGCCAGCTGTACATACGGCTTTAATAGTATAGACTGAATAGGCCTATCAGTAATTACATTTTCTAGTTACCTGGAGCTTGTTATTCCCCCCCCAGAGTACAACCACATTTCTCTTTACCCTCAGGACCTTGCAGGCTGACACAAGATGCTATAGGGGAACAGAAGGACGTAGAGGAACATGGATATCAGCATGAGAACGTGGCTGCTCAACAAAGGTCCATTGGCAGAATGAAGAGGTAACAAATTGACAGGATAAATAACAAGGATCTTCTGTTTGGCTTATTACTGATCTATCAGTCCATAAACTTGATCCTTCTGGATTCCCTGAAATGCTGGAAAATAGTCCTCAGTTCTGTATTCTGGTAACTCAGTGACAGCAGAAATGTCTCACAGAGCTACAGTTGGGGGTTGTTGTGGCAGCTCTAAGTGCAAATGGTTTTGGCAAAGTTTAGGATAGAAATGGGCATGATGGATCTACTGGTAACTAAAACACAGCCTGAGACCCAGAGAGTGCCTAAACTGCTGACAAGCAGAAGCTGAGAGAGCATATCAGGGAAGGACTTCCGTATGCAAAACCTATTTCTATTCTTTCTAAACATCTACTTCTGACCACTGTCAGAAAGAGGCTACAGGACTAGAAAAACCCTTGTTTTGATGCAATATGGCCTTTATTAGTCTGTTTTAGGATGTACTTTTCCATACCCAGAGGATTTGGCTCTGTGTTATTCCCTCTACTGCAGGGAGCACTGCAGACACCTGGGCAGAGATCAAGGCCCTTGCTCTCCTCTTCCATGAGTCAAGATGATGAAAATTCACTTTCATTCTCCATGGGGGCAGAAACACTAAAACAGAACCAAGAATTGCCCTGTTATTCTATGGTCTTGAAAAGGCAGTCCTAGAAAACTGGGGTGGGTATTAGCTTGTTTTAACATCACTGTCCTGAGTAACTTCAAGGGAGACACATGGCAGCAGAAGCATAAATGGAGCATGGGATTTTTTATTAGTGCATGAGCACTGAAAATATTCCTCATGGTGTATAGTTTGAGTCAATGCAATTTTAGGTTATCTGCTGCATATATGTTTACCATACATAAATATCTGACAGCAATTACACTTAGTGAAACTATTGGGAACCAGAATCATATCTCTTTCATGAGTTTATAAAAGGATCATTTTAACTTAAAAAAAACAGATTAGCAAGCTAGTTATACATATATGTTATATTAAGCATGTGCTTTAATCCAGGGCCACTCCTCTAGGCACATGTCAAGATGAGCAAGTAAGGAAGTGCTTTGCCCAACCAGACCTGGGTGAGTTTTCTAATCACTCTTAGAATTTAAAAAACTGGAATTATTTTAATATTTCTGGATCTTGTCTTTGTAAGGAAGCCATACTCTGAAAAAGTTTTGGTTAATGAAGTCAGTTGGAGAAGGACAATTACAGTTTTGGAGCAGCTTCTGACTGCTGTTATTTGTTTCCATTCTTCCCATCCAACAAGGTGATGGTAGTGGATGAGGAGGTGCCCAGGCAGAGGACCAAAGGACAGCTGGGTTACTGACTCCGCAGCTTTGTGGATGACCCTGGCTTTTCCTTCCCAAGGGTATAGCTGAAAGTAATCAGTGCTGCTCCAAACCTGATTTAGACAATATAGAATGTGTCCTTTTGAGAGACACTGAATAGGTGAGCTCGCCCACTTGTTCACCTGTTCACAACTATACATAATCACTGCTCACACCAGGAGTTAATCTAGCCTGTGACAGCACCCCAGTGTTTTCTCCTTCTTTTAACTTGTTTCATGGAAAGTAATTTGTCCTAAAGTATTTGGGCTTCAGCAAAGCAGAGAAGTCACCAAAAAGGTCCCTTCAACTATTTCTGCCCTTAACATCTGGCCCCTTTCCTGTTGATGGGAGTGAGGGCAACAAGGACCTGGTTACTGCTTCATCCTTTGGGCCATGCAACACAGAATTCTCTGGGTGATGTGGTCCTGCTTCTACACAAGCCCCGGGTGTGTCAGTGGTGAGATGAGAGAGCTGGTCTTCACTGCAAATAAAAGAGGACAGGACAGAAGGAGCAGGTCTCTGATGTATTGCATGCTAAAGGAGGTCCACATTCTGCCAGTTGCGTGTTTATACAATGGGACATGATTTTTTAATGGAGACGGAAAACAGATATTTCAACAGGACTGAATTTTGCTCAGGGCCATGTATGCGCTTCTCTCACTGAAGCATCTTGGCCAAATTTGTCCCTGTCTTGAGAAGACACAACTCTGTTGAGGCGTGATGGAGCTGAGTTTGATACTGAGGTGCAGCTGAAGACAAATATTCTGTGCTGTCTCCAATCAGGGTAAAGAAAAGGGAGCTCTGTAAGAAGCTAATTATGAAATGCTGCTGCTGCCCGGTGCCTGTTTGGCTGGCAAACATGCAGATTAAAAAAAAATCTTTTGGTTCTCCAACTGATCTTTAATTCTAATGCTCTTCTTCTAAGCTTGTCTTGTTGAACACATTACCTGTGAATAAACTGTTATTGGGGCTTAACCTGTTCTGACATTCAGAAAATCTCAAAGAGTGTTTAACTTTCATGGACATAGAACTGGATTGTGGTATAAATAAATAAATAAACAGAGAAAGAAAGGAAGAAAAAATTACTGAAAGAAGTAATCTGTAATAGCATTTCAACTCCTGCAAGACAAGAGGAGAAAAATTTTACTGAGTCCTTGGAAGTGGATCTTGCAAGAAAGGATCATGTCAGAGTAAGGTGACATTTTCTTCCCTTTGGTGATAGTGCTAGCAGGGCTTTGGAAAGCTCTGGTGCTCTAACTACTGCAAAACTATCATGATATAGTTATGGGTGGAATTTCTGTCCCCCTTTTAAATGGCACTTTTTTTGAGATGCCTACACTGGTGCTGAATCATCTCTCTGGAAGCCTGCAGGTCAAGGCTGAGACTATGTTGAAAGGGGAATTTTAGTCAGGTGCAGGTGAGCTTGGTTGAACTGCAGGAGGCAAATAAGTCACCTATATTATCCCTTGGCCCATATGAGATGGAAAGTTAGATTAGGTGATTTGATAATCAAACCTAAAACCAGCTACTACTGAACTAGTAGGAGGCAGCAGGCTTGTAAGTCAATGTCAAAATATCAACAATGATGTCTTTCTTCTCCAGAGGACCTCAAGAAATACTGCAAAGAGGTTTTAGTCTGGCAAACTAGATTTCACATACTCTATGCACGTTTGTCAATCCCCCTGAAGTCATAGCATCTATTCTTGTCTTCTGGCTCAGCCCTGTTTTGGTTGACTATCAGCTTAACATTATGGTGCAGTGGGGTTTGCGTGATGTTTCAAGGAAGAAAAAGTTCCTTGTAACATGAGGGATGGCAAAGGGAATGGTTTGGCAGTATGACTGGGCTCTTTCCCCATGCAAGGACTACTGTATGATGGACCTCACCACCTGCTGTTGCCTGTCTTGGTACTTCGTAGTCCCACCTAACTGCTTCATATAACTGACCTAAAAGATGCTGCGATAATGGTACTGGAGAATATTCATTTATCCATTACACTCACTGAATGCTGCCTGCTTCACCTTGCCCAGCAGGGATTTGGTATCCTGTAGAGCTGTATTGGAAGTTTGTATTTCGTATGATAGCTTATGTGAGTTCATATCAAGTTCATTTGAGTTATCTCCTGAGAGGTTCAAAAGGCCAATTCTGGGTGGTGGTTAATGGTTAGCTGCCAGCTGTGGTAGCTAAAGCTAACTAAAGTCACTCTATCTCTTACAACAAAACTGACTCCACCACCTAATCCCCTCCATCACCGAGCAGCCAACCACTGAAAATAAATTTAAGCCTTTTCTGCCTCTGAAGGGCCCAAAGTGAAGGTGTAGAAGACAAAGCTCTCCTGCTACCATTGTGGGTGGCAGCCTGTTTACTCTTTATTTCTGAAAGTGTTTCTTTGGAGTTTTTCTAGGAAAAATAAAATATGTCAAAAGGATGTGAAAAAAAGATGGAATCAAGCTCCTTGCAATGAAAGGGGAAATAATTCCGAGAAACACAGCAATTTAGACATTAAAATCTTCTTTCTCCATGAGAGAAAACCCTATCCCTTTAAAAAGTCATAAAGCCCTTTAAATCAGGCTCAGGTACCTTTTAGGAAGATGATTGCCAGTTCAGGAGCTGTTCAGTGTGGAGAAGTACAAATGTAGCAGTTTTAATCATGATAAATAACTTCTCTTTTATCAAATCATCTCTGCTGGAAATAGTTTCGCTCTGTACAGTAATGATAATTTGCGCACTTATCATTCGGTACCTTCCCAAGACAAGCAGCCAGCCATGGGATGTAATTTAACAACTTATCAACTGCAGGTTCATCCAGCCCTTTCCAGCCAAAAGGGCATTTCACACTATTTAAGAGACTTCACCATATATTGCCATCAATTTAAGATTTTACCAGCCCCTAGTCATTAAAATTTTCCACTCAGCACTTCACTTTATAACCCGGGGATGTAGCTGCTGAACCGTGCCAGCAGGCCCATGGAATTATCTGCTTTGTGCAGGTGATGGGATAATTACCAAAAGAATGCAAATCCCTAAGTGACTATCAAAGGACGCCATCGTGATTAGCTGTACTTGCCATGTACAGAGGTTGGAAAAGCAGGGAAGAGGGGAAAAAAAATGGAGTGTCTGTGGCATACTATTCCCTTTCTTGCATGTTTTCTGATGGAACTCTCTCTCCGGGGCTGGGTCTGTTGAGTGCTCAGAGGGGTGGGGTCTGGCATCACACCGATTCCAATGAATCTGATGCAGAGAGGCAAGCAGTGGTGGAGAGGTCCCACACTTCCCTCTCCTGCAAACCTCTGTGATCTGGAAGAGCCCTGGTTTCAAGGTCAGAGTGTGTCTTCATGGCTGGTGCAAAGGTGTGCCCATGTTTTCAAAGCCAGGAACAGGCATTGTGTTCAGGAGGAGGGGTCAGTCGGTTTGGTCCTGCTGAGGAACTGGCTGGTGGTGGGCACAGGAGGGCACTTCTCTGTATTTAAGGTACAGTGCTTTGAGGGAGCTGACCTGGTGTTTGGGATCCCCTCTCTGCTGAAAATACCTGGTTGATGGTGTGTAATTTCTTTTTGGATGACAGGTTCAAGCAAATAGAGGTTGGAGGGATGACTGGATGAAACTTACCCACCTGAAGAAGGCTTTCTTCATCCCAAAATTCTACAACAGTGGCCCTAGGCTTCCATTATAGTCAGGATACACAAAACTAACAGTCTTGGGTCTTCCCCTTCTTGTTTTCAACTAGGTCATGGCACCTTAAATGGTGTTGTTTTCCCCCCTTTTACTATAAATAGAGATGGGGCGAACAGCTTAGTGACAGACTTCTGCACTGCAATGTGAATAGTGAGAGGAGTCCTACTTGCTCCCGTTGGGATAAGTTTTATGAGACTGAGAACCAGCCCTGGCCTTTGTAGCAGCCTTCTTCTGACAGCCCTGCCAGCTCTTACTGCTCCTGCTGTTGTTTTCTTAAAAGGAAACACCAGTGCAGTGCTTTCTGGCCTCCTGACAGCCAGTGCTCTCCACCTGGCCACTGGAGCTGTAGCAAAGTTCCCAAAATCCTGCCAAAGCCTCACTGCACCCCCTATTCCTCCCCGGAACCACACTGCTCATGCCTTCCTCTTTCCTCTTCCTTCTCACTCACGTCTCTGCTTGGATGGGGAGACTGGAGAAGCAGTGACAGTGTTCATAGTTATCAGCATAGTGAATGACCTAACATGAGGCTTTTCTGCTGGCTGCCTCAAAGCTCACAGGAATCTGAGGTGTGTGTTTGCTTGGCAAACCTGGTTGAACCTGACCAGCCAGCCCAGAAGTTGTCTGGGGAATTGGTCTGTAAATCTTGTTTCCTCTGGAAACCATCATTTATTTAAAGCTTTGTTTCATTTAAATAGAACTGTTTTCCCTCCTTTGGCTACTTCTTGCTTTTAAAAGGTCCTTGGGACTGGAAGAAAAAGCATATAATCCACAAATGGTTCAACATCCATTTTAAAACCCCCCAAAATTTGAAAAGCTCATCTTTCTCCTACTTGGGGATTTGAACATAAGACCTACAGCACAGGAAACAGAAGTCAAACACATGGACTAGCCTTTTATGAGCTTCATTGACATAAAAGGAGAGAGGAGGGATAGGAAAAGGTGGAGGAGGTGGAATAGGATGGAGAGAAAAAACATTCACATTAAAATGAATTCTATATGTACTTTTTCCAGTAATTTTTAATGCTGAGGTGACTTTTGAGCAGATCATTTTGCATGGTAACTCAGCCACACCTGCTATAACAAAAGCTCGCAGAGCAGCACAATTTAATTAAAGAAAAAATTGCAGGATTCCTGAGCCTCCTCCCACCTCTGTGGTGCAGGAAGGCATGCAGGGCTGGGGGCTGAACTGCCTGCTGTCACACAGCACCTGCATCCCTGGAGTCCCCAGTGCCTCTTTTAGTCATCACATCGTGCACCTCACTTCTCTTAAGGCTTTGCTGCCTCACTCGTGGGCAGTGCCTGGTGTTTTTATGGTTGGGTACAAGCTGTAGCAATCAGGGAGCGGGTGAGTGAGAGGGCTGGCCGTGGTCCAGCTGTTTGACACTGGCGCTACACCAGTGTGCTGGTTCAGGACCATCTGACCGTAGGCTGCTGTTGCCTTCTGCAGTGACATTCATCACTGGAAGATCATCTGACGCTGTTTGGAGAGTACAGTTTGGTTTTTTGCCAGCTAACAAAGGGACCTGCCATTGAGTTGGTAAAATGCCACTCTACGGCTTGAGAAAGGAGGAAGACCCCTCACTGCCAGCTGTAATGGATATATTCCTGGGTTTACACCTGTTCAAATATGGGGAGAAATGGTCAGGCTTGGTGTGATGGGGCCAGAAGACTTATAATTGGGAGAAGTCCTTAAAAAGATAGTGTTGAGAATAGTGCTTTTTTGCAGCCAGGATCATTATCTCTCATTGCCATAACTTTGGGGTAGGCTGCTTAGGTCTGTGTAGCTGTTTATCTTTCAGATGGCTCACAGGTTCTATACAGGATCATCATTAAAGTCTACTTGCATAAGGTATTAGGGAGGGAACATTTAGTTGGAAAAAACCCCAGCTTCTCGATCAGGTGACTCTGTTATGTCATGTATTTAAAATGCAGAGATTGATCAGGGAAATTTTTTTAGCCAGAATCCAGATTTACAAGTGCTTTTTGCTTAAGAAGGGGGCTAGGCTTTAAGAAGATGTCCCTTCTTGCCTGGTTTGGTAACATCAGGGCAGGGTCTTCACCAACACCAGGTGATTGGCATCATGCAGGGAGCTGCTCAAGGTTGGAGTCTCTGTTTTACAGAAGCCAGGGCGTATTTTTGAAGTCTGATGCCATCTGAAAACGTGTCTGGCCTGTATTTCAGCATGGTACAGAGAACTGAGGATGTCACTGGAGCGTGTTGGGGAAGGCTCTTCCCTCAGCACAGCTTCCCTTCTCTGGACTGCAACCTCAGAGGCACTTCCTGTGCATTTTCTCCACCCATCTAAGTCAGGATGTTGCTGCAGAGGCTCTCAGTATTTTGGATTTCTGGAGGGGATTCTGGTGGGGATTCCTGCTGACTACATTGTCTTTGATAGGGTATGTGTATTTTTTTCCAGAAGTCCAGCAGGAAACCTAAGAAAAGTGTCCACTTTCTTGTAGCTGTCATCCTCCTGAGAGTGTGGTTAGGATGCATGTACCTGCTCTGCTCCTGAGTGAGCACAGCACAGGACATTCCCTGCCACCTGCTCTGCATTTAGTGCCCACTGAACACCTTTGTACATCCAGCTGCTGAGAGACCCCTCTGTGCCTCATCCACACAGCCTGGGGCAACTCAGCAGAGTCAACAGCATCTTTCTTCAATAAAACCCAACAGTCGCTGGCAATTAATAATAAGGGAACGTCACCAGCCAGAGGCTGCAGCCAGTTCTCCATGCTTAATAGCTGCCAGTGGGCCCAGTCTCCATGAATTTGTCTAACCTCTTTTTTAACCCATTTGTAATTCTGGTCTTTGCAACTTCCTGTGGTGATACTTGCATCTTTATTTGTTTTAAACTTGATGTCTGGACATATCATTGGATGGCCATTTCCCTTCCTGCCAAAGCCACTTGATTTCACCTCATTTCTTCAAAGAGAACTCTGATGCAGCACCATAAATCACTATGGTCAGAAAATACCCCTTCAAATGCCACAGTATTCTTTCAAAGCTCTGGACTGTATGTGGTCGTTTAAGAAGAAAATGTATGCCTAAAGATTGAAGGGTATTTTCCCCTCTCCCCGCCACTCTCCCACTCCCTCCTCGCAAGTGGTCTGGAAAGGAGCATATTGTCCTTGGACTGTTTGCAGAAGCTGGACTTCAGCAGCTGTCTTGTTTGGCTTCCCTGCCCCTCCAGGACTGGAGGGACATGAGAGGGATGGGGTTTGGAGCGGCTGGGACAAGTGGAGTGAGGTTTTGAAATTGTTAGCAGTGATGTTTTCAGATCTCTCTTCTCTCATTTCTTGAATGTATGATGCTCATCTATTATTTTCTTTGACCAGAGGCTGACAAACAGCAAGCAACACATATATATTTTACTGAACAAAACTAGGAAAGTGGTTTCTGGTATTAAGGTGTCTATGTTCACCCTGTGTGATAGAAAGGGAGGAATCAACACTGCAATCACTATTCAGAAAAACCAAGAAAAGCCCCAAACTTCCACCCTTTAAAAAAAGAAAGTGAAAAGGGAATCTGAGCAACTTTAAATTTGGCAAACATTTTTGAAGATCTGAAACAAAGTACTACAGGGAGCTCAGGATGGAGCAAACTGTGGTTCACTATCCAGGGATTTCAGTAAGACTGAAATCCACTGAACTCTGTGCTCCTGAATGTGTTGAAAGATTAAGAGTCTGATCCTATGCTACTTGGAGACAGTGGAACTTTTGACTTGGTCAAACAAAGGTCAGCCATAAATAATGGACTTAGGTTTCCAACAAAGCAGATGTGCTGTCCTACAAGGTATGGGCAAAACACCTCTGTCTAATCAAGCAGATCCTGTTGTTCTGGCAAGAAGTCAAAGCTCATTTCTCCAGGGAATACCCCTTTCCTTGCCTCAGGAGAGCAGACTCCCAGCAACTGCGGCTGCCCAGGAGGATATCCATTTGCAGCAGGCGTGAAAGCCATTATCTGCTCCAACCATCCCACCACAGTGAATCCACATTTTATTTCTGCATAACTAATCTGCTGCAGACCCTTTTAAACCAATGAAGGGTGCCATGAAATTTGCCCTTGCGTGGATAGAGTACAGCAAAGTGAGCAGCTCAGGGAAGCTGGGCAGGGAATGTCACAGCTGCCTGCCTTTTCCAAAAAGGAGCAAATTCCTTTTCTCTGATATGCCATGCTGGACTCTGATGGTAGTGGGCTATTAATAGCCACAGGTCACTCTAGGAGAATGCATGAGGAGGGTGATATGTGTAGCATACATACAGATTTGCATGTAGGGGGATGCAGCAGTTAATTAGCCAGAGATTGGCTTTGTCTGGGTCTCAGTTTCTGAGCTCACAAGCTTTGCCCTCATGAATATATGTGCTTGAAATAGGCTGTACCAGTGGTTTTGGTCACTCTGGGGCTTCAGCCCTGAGCTGTTCAAAGCTGCAGACGTGAACTGTGCAAAACTGTCTTTAGCTACTCATTAAACCAAGAAAGGGAAAAGGAAGAAATGTCGCCATCCCAATATCAGTGCATCAGTTTGTCCTGAAGACATCCATCTATGCATTTGTCTCTACATCAGAGAATCTAAGTTAATTTGGTTGTTGAGCTACTTCTTATGACAAGGATAACAAACCAAAGGGCTCCACACCCAGCACTGATTTTGTATAGTGGTATCATGAATGTGGGCTGAGTTTAACAATACAGATCTTTTATCATGCTTATCACTTTTCTGGCAATATCTAGATTAATATTTGAGGTGACAGGCCATGTAATCCACAATAGGCAAATTATACATCACCATAGACTCATCAAAATGAATCTCCCTGTACAATGGCAGAATAGCATAGACAGGCATTAAAAGTCAATATGTGCCTCTGATAGTTAAAAAACAAAGCCCTCACTCATCTCCCTTTTAATAGCAGTGGCTCTGAAAATGGCACTGGTTTTACTGTTGTCCTTAAGGCTAAAAGGAGAGGCACATGTGATTCTTTGGTCTTTCAGTTAAAATGAACTTCCTTGCAAAACATTAGTTCTTTTGTTGTCTTGCCAACTGGGTGGCTTCAGGAACTTGAATAATATATGTGCAGTGTTGTACAGTATTTGTTCCCCACCCTCAAAAATTCCCAGATTATGATTTCATAGATTATTTGTTCAGTTGATGGTGGCTTTGAGCTTCTCCATAGCTAGGGAAGACCAAACCCAGTGCACACTGCATGTATACAGCTTCAGTGAATCCAGATTTTGTACTTATCCTTAGCCTGAGCTAGCAAAAAATACATAAACCTCAAGCCTGCTACAAAAGGCACATCAGAACAGCAGGGTGGAAAGCCCAGATTTATTCTGGGTACTCTTAAGCAAAGAGAAATCTAGTTGAGGTGCCTGGTTCAAGAAAATCCCCTGAGCTACAAAATCTACAACCAATGCAAAGTGAGGCTGCTCCAGAAGGCCATGAGAATGGGATGCATCACCCTGCAGGACCTCTTTTTCTATCTTGAGAGAAAACAAATGGAGCTCTTAGGGTGACCAGTCAGTAACAGAGAGTACAAGTAAAGCATTGAGTCGACCTGTACCAAGACCTGTGTGTCTGGAAGTGTTCAAGGAAAACAGTGAGGTAAAGGCAGAGGAACAATAATGAAGGTGAGCAAGGGAAGGAGAAAATGCAGGAAAAGCTGGAACAAAGAAGCTGAAAAGGACACAGCACAGTGGTAAGAGCCCTTTATAGTGCTGTACATATCTGTAAACCTGTTCTAACCGGTCCATTTGTTCCTCTCTCAGCAGAATTCACTGAATCTTCAGTTCCTTACTGCTGAGCAGCTCTAATGAACGTTACTCTGTAGTCTCCTAAACACCTCCCGTGGCTTATGGAGGGTGTGCTAACACATTTGTAAAGCTTTGCTTAGCAATGAATAGATCTGCCCTACCTTCAAAATACATCAGTGGCATGTAGCCTCAGGACCCCCTGTATCTTAAACACATCCCTGGTGGCAAGCCAGGTTTAACTGTACACAAAGCAATGCTGCTTTCCTTTTTCAGGGCACTGCCTTCACATACACCTATGGGAGTTTCAGCCACGTCCAGCACATCAGCCTGATGTGAGCCCACAAGGAACAGAGGTGTTTTTGTCACAGGTGAGTTTGTCCCTGCACATCGTGGGTGCAGGTATCAGCCTCAGCACTGAGAAGCATTTATATTTGGTTACTCTTCTTTTAAAAGAATGTCACTGTCTGAGAGAATGTCAGTGCCTGGGGGCAAAAGGAAAGGATTGTTTTGGTTGTTTTGAATTGAGCATTGTCTCTTTGCATGTCATGGTACTCCACTTAGGTTTCCCACTTGTGGGCTCTTTGCCTGCATGCTGGTGTCATTCAGTAGACGGTCCTAGTAGTAGTGCAATAGTAGAATGCGTTAGTGACATCTTTCAGGGGGTTTGAAAGCTGACAGAGTATTTCTCTCTCTGAAACAATGAAGTTATGCCTGTAGGGAGGTCTTGAAGACTGGGCGGGTATTCATGGTAGAAAAATGGGACAGAAGTCTCAATTCTAAGTCTCATTCCACCATACGAACAGGAGTGCTCCATGAAGGAATCCTTTAGGATGAATATTGCACATGAAGGAGTAAGTTTTGCATGAAGAAACCAATCTCTGCTGTCCCCAAGCACTGGCATGAGTGAGGTGTGAGAAGGAATGGTACTGGGGGACCTGCAGCCCATCTGCTTTTGGCTGCTTGACAGCCCTCAAGGGTCACTGGAGTGTAGTTTGGAGAAACCACAGGTCACATCTTGAGGGAGGGGATAGAGGAATCTCCTCTTCAGTTCCTTGACTTCTCTGGTGCTCAGATCTGAATGCCAGAGGTCTGAGGATTTAAAGAAACCATCACCCATTCCCACCCTCATAAATCCACATGATTGCTGAATTTAGGAAAGCTGCTGATGAGTATCTGTGATAGGAGGTGGTGGCATCAGAATGAGGATTTGCTTATGCAGAGTGGCTGAGGGAAAATTTAATATGAATTAACAAAATATGTAAATTGAAAGTGAATTATCAATGCCATGTAAATGGATGGATTCTTTAAATTCTTCTCCTTAGAATTAAAATTATCCTAATTTGTTTCAGTATAATTACGAAAGAGAATGTTATACAGGTCTTTAATGAGATATAACTTACTGACTGTAAAAGTTAACCCAGTTTTTTTTGTGTGTGTCTCCCAGCAGGAGTGAGATTGGATACAGTCCTGAATTTTTTTTAGTAGGAAACTTGTATTGTCTTTACTGGGGATTTTCGTAACTGATTCTGATAATGTAGGAATCCGCTTCTATTAAGACTGTACTATTTTTAATATTAGGATATGAAATCTCTGGATAAGCAAT
The DNA here is from genome assembly GCA_035583155.1 of Acropternis orthonyx. Lineage (NCBI taxonomy): Eukaryota > Metazoa > Chordata > Aves > Passeriformes > Rhinocryptidae > Acropternis > Acropternis orthonyx. The sequence continues at coordinate 45,087,897 of JAWWEU010000081.1, read as the reverse complement.
TAATTAATCCTCACCATGTCCCTGTGAGGTTGGTAAAGGATTTGTAGCAACTGCTTTGTTCATTGCTGTGCTATGTCTGCTTTCAATGTGGAATACAGCAAGGCAAAGCAGTACTACAAGATATGGGAGGGAAGATGAGAATCAAATCTTATTGAATGCACAGGAGAAATTCAGCAAGGAAAAAATGTTACTACCCATCTTAGAATTTGGTCGTGCCACCATGATGCACTCATGAGAAAATGTCAGGGCAGCTTTAGCAGTTTAGCAGCTTTAGCATCTGCCTTATGCCTAACCAAATCCACAGCACATGTAAGGGAACCACACACAGTGGTGAGAAGTGGCTTAATAGCAGGGTGTAAATATCATAAAAATAACTGCAAATATGTAAAAATAACTTACCTGGTTTCCTTTTATTTGTAAATAGGATTTATCTATTTAAATTTGCATTTCTTAAAAAAAAAAAATAGAAAGAAAAAGAAAACAAAAGGACCTCTCAGAAGATGACTGCTCTCTGAAGGCTCACTGTCCATTGTCACAGCTTGCACCATCACTGTTGACCCTTTTCTTCACAGGCAGCTTCTTTCTTTTCCTCAGCAGACAGTTTATTTTCTACTCAGTTTGTCTTACTTGTTTGAATGAGCACAAGCACTGTGCCTTTGTTCCTTTCCTTTTCCAGTGCCTTTTTGCTGATCTTCTCTGCATGTGTTTGAAAGGTCAGGAAAACAAATCAATATGGAAAAGGACCTCCTGCCCCTTTTAACCTAACCTATGTGAGGGAGGGAAGGGAAATCACCAATTACATGAAAGGGAACTTTAAATATAGTTGAAAAAAGCACAATGCGAGTGAGGGTTTGGAAGACCAGCCTCTGCAATTCACAGTCTTCTCCTCCAGGCACCCCATGCAGGGGCACTGTAACAGGGAATGGCCCTCTCACTTCAGCGTCACTGACCTTGGAAGCCTCGTCAAGGGAGCCACTGGGAGCTGGACTGAGACTCCTCGTGTGATTTGAGGGCTAGCAAATGCTGATTGCTGTCTCCTAGTGCCTGAGTTTGCTTCAATACTTTCTGGTGACCACTATCTTAGTTCCATTCTTCAGGGTGACCAGCTTCTTCTTCTGCAGATAGCCCTTGTGCACATTGCAGAGCATCAGTAAGCAGGAGAGAGGCTCCCATATCTGCATAGCACTGGACTTCTTCTGCACCATCACTGGTGCAACAAGGCCTATAACTGAGTTTTTGTCTAAACTCAGGCCTGAATACTACAGGCAGATTTACTAATCAGGGCCTCTGTTCCCAACATCTCACCTCAAATATTCAGCAGAGAGTCTTCCATAAGGAGAGCACTCCTGGAACATCTTTGGCAGTCAGTGGTGAGGAGACAGCTCTCCCTTTGCTTTCCAATGTGGAAGACTTCTGGATTGCTCATATAGGGTGTTCAAGCAAGTGTCTAATGTTAGATTGCAGAAATTTAGACCTTAATCTCTTAAATTATTTTAGTTTTTAGACATCTGCCTTTGAATTTAGACCTGACTGATCTGTCAGGTGCTAGAACCTTGAATACCATCTTGTCCCCTCAGGCTCATCCTGGATACATTTTCAGGGACAGTTTTTCACTTACTACCTATTTGGCAAATACCACAGTGTGGAAAAGTGTCTAATTGCTCTGCCCTCCTTCCAGAATCGAGGTCAGCAAACAGCGAAACACACAGAGCAAAGTGAGTCACCCCTTTAAAGCACAAAGTTGGAGTTTCAAACAGCAGCCATCCAATCTGAGCAAACAGCAACACTTTGCACAGATATCTGGGGAAGGATTCTGCACCCCCCCCAGCTGTTTCTATTTGCTTCTGTTCTCTCTTTCATGTTACATTTTTCTTCCTGAATCAGCAGTAGCCATCAGACCCTTATTTCTTGCATGTATCTACACATATAACCCTCTTGCAGAGGGAGACAACAGTGCCCATGTGCCTGAGACAGCTCAGTGCTAGCGCTGCTGAGCGTAGGATGGTGGTGCTCCCTCTGCACACTGCCAGAGTGTCAGTCACCAGAGCAGGGAGACAGAAGCATGGGACAGACACAATGACATAAATGTATTTTACCTTTCCCTGAGGTCATCTGTTTCACTATTGAAGCAGCTTCATTCAAACTTGTTTAAGATTAAAGTTCATACTTAATTTGCAGTAAAAGTCTTTTGCAAAAACTAGCTGTAAGAAAAAGAACTTTCTTTTGCAAATGCTAAAACCAGAAGCCCACAAGTCAAATGTTTTTCAGTCCTCACTTTTCTTCCTCGTTTGTGCCCTGCACTGAGCCATTATCGCCCTTCAACTGACTGCACAGTGCCAATGGCAGAGCCAGATTTAAGATGGACAATGCTGGTGTGTTGCACCTTCCATTTTGAAATGTCTAGTGTGGATAAGCTGCTGGCATCTGCTGTAAGTTTGCTTTGCCTCTGGGTACAGTTTTCATACAAAGACCAAACTTTAGGACTCAAAAAACCCAAACCAAGCAAGGTTTTGAGGTTGCTAGGTGAAATTCTTACACTGAAATGCACTGTGTTTTCAGAAAAGTGAGCCTAAAATTTATATCCTCAGAAAGAAAAACTGAACGTCATCCATTAGACTAATCAGAGAGCAATTTACCTGCAGATGCCTCTACTCTAAATGAGAACATGGACGCTTTACTAGGCAGAAGCAATAGATTTTGAGATTAGATGGGACCATGAGTTTGGCTTCCTGTGCAGCTCCAGGCAGCTCTGCTCTTCCTTCAGGTCTTTGGAAGGCTTAAAAAGGCTGATAATAAAGAATTATCAACATGAGGGCCCCTTACATTGCTGGATCATAGACACCTTAATAAGCCCTCACTATGGAGGGAGGCCAGATTTTGATCCCAGTGGTGTAAACCTGGAGCAGTGGATTTTAGTGAATTTCAGTGGTATTCCTCTAGAAAAACCCATGTATAATGGAAATGAAACATTTTTAAAGCATTATGATTTTATACTGGTTAGGTGCCCCATCCTTCAGCCTAAAATATTGTTTGGGATTCTCATGTTGGTTTGATATGCCTGAGCAGGAAGATATCTAATTCATCACTATTCACACTGTTACATGAATTCCTTCTTGCAGTCTGATGTACCTCAGAAAATGACACTGAACAGCTCAGAATCTCTCTGAGGTGACAGAATGGTCACCCACCTGTATCTTGCCTGGAAGTGTTTTGCAGACTTCTTGAGGCTTAGTTGCTCAAAACATCATAAAATTATGTTTCACATGAACTTGTGCTCATCTTTATCTCTCAGTGGAGACAGCAGTGCTGAAGCAGTAATCCCCCCTGGGACTCTCCTACCTAATGCATGTCTAAGTGATCAAGTCACTCTGTTTGCCTTCTCATCCAGTAAAAGAGAAGTGTGGGGCTGACTAAGACTTGAGCAATGAAGTAGAGAGATGACAGAAAAGCCCAGGTAATTAACATGTGAAAGTTAATTGTTGCAGGCCTTACATATGGACTGAGCTGTTTTATACAGACACAAGCTTGGCTGTTGGCTGGGATATGACACCATGCCTCACACCACAGCATGATCATCACATCACAGAATGATCATTGTTCTGATGATCAGGTAATTCTGCAGGCTGTTAGTCCCATCACTCCATGATGTTTAACCTGTACTCTGTGCTATGGTACAGCCCTGAGCATCCCACAACTAAGCTGTAATAGCAACCAAGACGAAAAATCATCTTCTTAGGGAAGAGATGGTCCCCCTGTACTCAACACCAGTGAGGCCACACCTCAAATCCTGTGTTCAGTCCTGCCGCTCCTTGCTACAAGAAAGACATTGCAGTGTTGGAGCGTGTCCAGAGAAGGGTAACGAAGCTGGTGAAGCACTAGTCTTATAAAGAACAACTGAGTGAGCTGGGGTTGTTCAACCTGGAGGAAAGAAGGCTCAGGAGGTACCTTATCATTTTCTGCAAATACCTGAAAGGAGGTTGCAGCAAGGTGGGGGTCAGCCTCTTTTTCCAGGTAACAACCAATAGGACAAGAGAAAACGGCCACAAGTTGCACCAGGGGAGGTTTAGATTGGATATTTGGCAAAATTCTTTCTCAGAAAGGGTTGTCAAGCATTGGAACAGGGTGTCCAGGGAAGTGGTTGAGTCATCACCAGTGGAGGTGTTTAAAAGATGTGTAGGTGTTGAGGCTATAGACATGGTGGACCTGACAGTGTTAAGTTAATGGTTGAACTCAATGATCTTAGACGTCTTTTCCAATCTAAATGATTCTATGAGTCATCTTCCCCTCCTGCTATTTTAACTCTGACTATGCTGAAAATTAGGCACCATATTCCAGAAGCTAATACAGACCTTGTTTACCATTCTTTACTCACAATTTCCCTTTAGAAAAAAGATATCAAGAGCAGCCTGCCAGGGAAAACATTGTAAAATTATGCTGAAATCGCATGCAAGGTGAGCCTGCAGAACTGAGATTCTGATACCTCTAGTGTTTTTGATTTAAGGTTTTCGCCTAAGCCACCAACAGCATATTCTCTGTGTATGTGTGCGTGCATAATACAATTGTGTTTTTACTGCCTACAAATTCAGACATAAAATTAGACAGAGCAATCTGTCACTGCCTGTAAATTTGGGTGCAGGAAACAGATGTGCCTGTATCTTGCAATGTCCTCAGGTCTCTAAAAGAGACAAACTGTAAAGATCCAGGGGATAAACTACTTACAAAGCAGATCTCCATTATTCCCAAAGAAGGCCTGAACTAATAGTAGACATTTACTCTGAAATTCTACATGGTAGTTTCTAATCTGCAGTATAATTGCACTTGCCCATATCATAACAGAGAATCCTGAAAATTTTATGCATGACCAGTAAACCCTAATAAGTGAACCTCATCCATCTTCTCTTGTAAAATCCTCAACATGGTGACACCGATGACTTTGGGTTAGACTCGTCCTTCATGGAACAGAAATCACAAAGCTCTGGATCGCTTATTGAAAGGTATGGAAAAACTCTTTCATGTGTGACCGGACTTTTAAATTCCTAAAAACACCAAAGGGTTTCATAACAAATCTAATAATTTCTGATACACTTGCTATGTATTTGCTAACATAGGAGAGGTAAATTAAGACCTCTTTGAGGGGTAAACTCAGACCTCTTTTTTGAGCCCTCTTTTCCTGGTAGACTATTTGGGGTACAGATATGACAGGACCTAGATTGAGTCATCCATGGTTTGAGGTTTAATTTTGCAAAACACAAATCTCCCACTTGAACTTTCTGAAGCGCATGTTCCAATGTTACCTAGTGCCAGATCTCCCCTTGGGAACCTCTATAACCATGTGACTGCCACCATGCTGGGTGATCTTGTGCTTCAGTCCTGCCTCGAGCAGCAGGGAGAGATGGCTGGGGAAGGCTGCAGGCTGGAGCAACCAGAGATCCAGCAACTCTGATGCTAAATTTTCACTTGTGGCTAAGCTAGTGCCCTTGGAAAACACTAAAATCTCAAAAGGTAATGCAGAACAGCACTTAGCTTCTCTAATATGGGAGCAATGTTGGGTACCACCTGCATTCTCATTCTGCATTAATAGTAGTAGTAGTAGCAATAGTAAGAAAAACAATTACAGCAACAACAAAAATATTAGCAATACTAATTATAGTAATAGTGCACTGCAAACTTGGTGTCCTTCATTATGAGCTAGAACTACAAAACGCAACATCTGGATTTTGTGTTTTTCCTGTTCTGGGTTTCCAAGGGCTGTTTGTAAGTCTTTCTGAGGCAGTAGCTTGAATCCCTGAGAGAAGAAATTGTCTTTCCTTGTGCTGAAGCAACCTTTCTGACTAATCCAAGACCTCATCTAAAGTAGCCTTTGGCAAATCTTCTGGATGGTTGAGAGTTTGTAAAAGGTAGCAATGAGTGGAGGAGCCTCTGAAAAAGTCAGTCCCAAATGCTGTGAGTCGTTTCATAGTGGTCATAGGGGTTTATCCCTCTGGAAGGGCCCGAGCCTGACAGTGGAGAGGCTGTGTCACTCCACATTATACCACAGATGCCTCTGCTATCATTATTCCTTATAACTGGTGTCACAGCATGGCCTTGGTGCTAATTTTTCCTCCTTCTTTTATTACACAGGCCCCTTTCTATCTGCAGGCAAGTCAGGCAGTGAGCTTTTCAGTGATGACAGCAGGTAACAGTATTTACTGAAGGGAGCAGAGCAGTCAGTTTAGGAAAACATGGGAAGACTGAGGGCAAAAAGAGGCCAGCCCCACTGTTTGCCTCAGCTTCACTCAGGCTCAGCTGAGCCTACTAAAGTCTTGGAGGCCTGAGTGGATCACAGGGACTCTTGAAGAAAGCAGGCATGAAGAAATCTGGGAGGGATTAAAAGAGTGAGTATGGGTATGGTCACCCTGCACTATCAGGATCTAACTCCAGAAACTGAGGCCAAATTCATGGGAATGAAGTGCTAGTGCAATTAAATTTGGATTTGCAAACTCCAGCCAGCACAGACAGGAGCAGCCATGGAAATAACCAGCAGAGTTCTGCCGCTCAGGATGTCCGAGGCAAGGCAGCCCTGCACTCTTGCCAGCAAGAGGTGATGAAGCCAGACCATGTTACCACCAGAGCTGTTGACCCAGCACAGCCTTGTCCTTGGAGGCAAGTCTACTTCCATCAGCAACCCAGGAGTGCTCATTCACTGGTAGTCTGTCAGGAGCTCTGAGGGTTCAGGAGCTGGATACACAGGGAGCCATTTGAAGCATCTGGAATGCTGCTCTGGGTTCTTGAGCAGAGAAAACAGTGCTGCAAAAGTCAGTGTTGGGTCCATGCATAACAGCACTGGAAGAAATCCCAGCAGTTTTGCCAGTCAGTGATTTCTTCAGGGCTGGGAAAGAGTTAGGCTCAGAGGTTTTGTTTTCTACCTGTAACCTTGATTTGCTCTGACTTCATATGAACAACAAAATCTGTGAAGTGTCACTCTTTATAACCTACTTACTTGCTGGAGAGTCAGACAAACAGTGCCATACAACCTTTGAGGAAAAAAAAATCCAGGTTTGTAAATGAAACTGTTGTGATGGCCTGGTTATTATACATTTCACTTAATTTTGGTATCCCCCATCTTGAAACCTGAACACACACTTTGAAATAAAGATGGTGACTCTGGCTTTTAAAACACCTTCCAGTAACTTCATTGACAATGCAAATTCCCTGATCTCAGTCAAGTTCAGACTTCAGCAGTTGCTTTTCAATCCGACCAGCAAATGCAGGAGGAGAATGGGATCCTGATAATTAAAATCCTTGGAAGGCATTCCTTGCCCTCCATGACTTTAGGGAGGGCTGTAAACACCACATCCAAAACTCCTTGTTATGTTGTCTCAGAAAGTGTGGGGTGTGAAACCAGTAATTTTCAGATGTGGCACTGAGGACTAAATTTTACTCTGACACTGGAAAAATGATGCAACTCTGATTTACATGGGTGAGGTTACATTCTGTCTGAGACTTCTGTAGCTGAATAAACTGGGGAAGGTGTTAGAAGAATTACTTTTGAGGGGAATAGATTCAGATCACCTTAATCCTGAAATTTGAACTGAGACTAAAAGATACAGTGAAATCAATTCCTAATACTGCAGAATAATCTAAGTAGATTAGACATCCTCCTCATTTCTGTATCACATAGAAAACAAACAAAGAAAGGCAGCTCCCAAGAAGACTACTTTTAGCCTAAACTTTACCAATCCCTTGAAAAAAATAAAGAGGTATAGTGAATTGATAAACACAAAGCAAAATTCTGGGTGAAAGAGGAAAGAGCTGGAGTTAATGACACTGTTTTCCAGCCCCTGGATGTACTCAGGCTGACGTTCCTGGAACACTTGGGTTATGGCATTTCAGCCATCAAGTAATATCACCACCATGACTTGGCATGACAGGCCTCTTATCGTGCACAAGTTATGTGTGTTGTCTGCATAAACACGCTTATCATGTGTCTCACAATAGATGCTGGTGCAGGGGTGCCAGGTTCTGTCCTCAACAGCAAAGCAATATAAAGCCCACAAAAGACCTTACACGAACCTCACGAGTCAGTCAAAACTGGTTTTGCATGGAATAGCTGCCACTTGTTTTGTTTGACTTGTTTGGGTTTTGTTTTTAATTTTAATTCGTATTCCTGCTCCAACATGACTTGCAGAAGTTGCCTAGAAACCATCTCGCGTCAGCTCGCTCATCCAGGACACACAGCTCCCCATATGCAGGCAAAGAGATAAGCTTAACTTCCTTAATTTTTAAAGAAATGCAATTAACTCCCCGCCTTCCCCCTCCCATGGATGTGATATCTGAGAACTCAGGACAAAAAAACCCAACATCACTGAGACAGAAAAGTCTGGCATACATCTTGCGTGGGGAGTGGTGGCTGGAGAAGGTTGTCTTGAGGTGGTGGCAGAGTCAGAGGCACATTTCCCCCCATTACAAGGTCCAGCAGACTTCCAGTGGCCCCTTCACTGCTTCTGCTGGCACAAAGCATCCATAGGCTTTCAGTGAGCTTTACACTTTTTCCTCCCTGCTTGTGAAAACTACAGTTATTTCCATTGCTGTGTATCCTGTCCAAAATCTCCTCCTGGCTCTCCCTACATCCCATAGTAGTTGTGAGTCACTGCCCTTCTGTAGCCAGTATGAGGGGTAAGTGTTAGGCAGTCAGCAAATTGGTGTGGTTTCTTGTGTTTTTCCAGGATAAAATCACTTTACATGTGATAAATCCAGCAAAGCTGGCAGCACTAAGCACAAATCTGATGGCAGAAACATCCTGTGCAAGCAGAGCTTGGAAAATAAAGGGCTTGTCTGGACACCAGCTGACCTAGAAGAATTTGGTTTTGGAATCAAAATCCAAAGGATTTATTAGGCTCTCTGACAAAATGCAAAACCAGAAAAATAATTTTAGGTTGACCTGTAGCACTTCATTTGAAAAATATTTATTTTGAGGTGCCTAGCCTTTTCACTTGTAACTTGGGATGCTTTGCAAATGAAAAATGCCATCTCAGAAAAAAGTGTTGAAAGGAGTGAAATACTTCTGAAGTTGAAAATGAATGTTTCAACACTGGAAAAGAAAAAATCTCCCTATGTGGGACTTGAAACAATTAAACATTGATTGGATTTCTCAATGCTTCTGGTCTTGCCAAAACTGCACTTTCTGGCTAGATTTGCTATGCCTTGGCCATATTTTATGTGTATGCAGATAATAGGTAAAGGTCTTAGGACAAGTGTGAACACCTGCACAATAGGAGGACCTGTACTGCAACTTCCAAATGCAATTCACTGCCAGCTTTAACCCATTTCCCCTCCATTCTTCCCCTCTCTCTTAACGCCTCTCTCCTGCTGCTGCTGCTGCTTTTTTGATGGGGTGCTTTAGCCTGTTCCCCCTGCTATGGGCCTTCCCACCAGCATGTCCTGGGCTGGTAGGAAATGTGGTTTGCACTCCCACACTATTTGGCTCCAGAGGCCACACCAGGATGTGGCTTGTATGAAGGAGGCTAGCAAAAAAAAACCTTAGAAGTACACTGCACTGCACTGCTGGTGTGATGGGGGTGGGCAGGGATGGAGGGCTGAGCTCTTCAGGATCAGAGCTCACCATCCCTGGAGGGAGACATGGGAGAGCCCTTTCCTCACTGTTCAGGTGGTGGGGGTAGGAGCCCTCAAGCTGACACCTGGACAGAGTGGTCCAATATTATTCAAAGTAGGAACCTTCTGGTGTAAATGGCTATTGACCAACTGACTGACCCTCAGGTTTTAAGCCAGCTTCTCTGCTTGTCAGGCAGGAGTCTGGATCTGTTAGCACCAGGATGGCATGCAAAGCTTTGCTTTTAGAAATGGTGGTTGAGATGGCATGGCTGAGGATTTCTGAACGCCTTGGGAGCTTGAGTGGTTTAGAGTGGAAAGGCTGAGTGCCTGGGTATGGTATGGATTGTTTATCTGAGTTCTGATCCTCTTTTCCTGAGCATTTTATCAAGTGCTAGAGTCAGGAGGAAAGGGGGACTAAGATAGCTTTAATCATTAGGTCTTAGTGTTTATCCGTGACTCTCAGAAACCATGGATAGATTTTGAGCATTGCAAGGTAACAGTGTTCTCTGTGTAACAGGTACTCTGTGTGGATCCAAAATGAAAAGGGCTGGCTCTCACCAATTCCAGAGCTCATGGGCAGCCCTTCATGAGGATGGTAGAGAAGGTCTTTCTCAATGAATGCTCTAGGGAACGTGTTGTATTGTACTCTCTGGGTAAGTTGGAAGAAATGTAAGGGATCATTTTTTTATACCTTCCACTCCTCTGAGAGTGATAATGAGCTATATGAGTACGTGGCTGAGGGCTCTGAGTCTTTATTTGTGGCCAGTGATTGTTCCCACCTTTCACATGAGCTCTGGAGAGACACATGAGATTTATTGGCGTGGTAGGGGTCAGGCAGCAAGACACAGTTGATTGCAAGAGGGATGCTAAATCTGCTTACAGATTTAACTGCACACATTGCTCTTGGCAACCCAAGCCATTCTGTAAGTCTTGAACACAGACCCAAGGAAATATTTCTAATAAAGCAACTAATTTCCTGCAAATAAGAGCACATCACAGGCTTTTATCTGAAATCATGAAGATTATCATTGTTCTGATGATCTAACAGACTGAAGACAACTTCTAATTGCAGTTGCAATGGCACCGCTATCACTGAATAAATGCTCAGTTCCTCTGACCTCAAGGAATTCAGAGTCTTTTAAGGTGGAGTGTTTATTTCAGCAATTCAAGGATGAAAAGCATACTAGGGAATATTTGAAAGGAATCTTTTTGTGTTGCTGCAAAAAAGATATAGGTTAAACCTGGTGAAAAATCCTTTCTCCTGCAAAGGAAATTTAAATTTTTAAGGAAAAAAAATTGATCTGGAGCAGTAAAAGCTCAAGACTTTTATGGTAGTGTGGCTCCAGCATAAGCATATGGTGGACTCTCTTACAGCCAGCAGAAGGGAGGTCGTGGTACTCTGGGGCTTAGGTGACATTGGAAAGGGATATAATGTGGTTTTGAACACAAACTGAGCAACACTTCAGGAATCTTCTAACCCTCAAGTTAATGCAATGAGTTGCAAATTCTCTTTATTTCTCCTGCATGGCCCGTTATTTCAGGCGTTTTTGCTTCAGATAATTTGACAGCAATGCTGAGCAATGTGAAAGGAGGGTCCACCTGGCTTAAAACTTTTGTCTTGGTGGCAATCCCAAGCACACCTTGGTAACTTGAGCAAGATATAAGGTGTTCTGTTTAGTTTTCTTAAATAACTCTCTAGCTAGTGAAGATCTATAAGGTGAGCCACCTCTGGAGAGAGCTGTCTCAAGGTAAGCCAGAAGGGATGAACTGCCCCTTGGGAATGTCTTGTTCTTCCTGCATTGCTCCTAGAGAAAACTTCGGCAGTGATTTCAGACTGAGTGCAAGTGGAGCTAATAATTCACAAGGGACTGAGTGCCCTTGGGTTGCCACAGTGCTCTGACCATAGGCCATGGCATGTTACCATCCAATGTTGCCAAGACAGCATTGTTGCTGGCAGCTGGGGCCCAAATTATGAGGCAGCTGTGGAAATGACCCACTAGATGTGTGGACCCTCCCAGCAGTCTATAACCTTGTACAGACCTACATAAACTTTTATCAATCATTACCCTCTTGGCTAAGTTACAAGCTAATGTCTTCAAATACAGCCTGGGAACACAAGAGTTTCCTTTTTAACTGTACAAGAATGTTGAACAGACTGGCAGAAGGCAAGTATCAGAGAGACCTAGTCTTTATTTTTAACACAGTGCATTGTTGTAAATCGCCTTAAAATTCACTTCACACTCAAAGTGCTGCAAGTTTTCAGAAGTGTGAATGCATTAATCACAGGTAAGGAGGTTGAGTTCCAGTTTGCAGCAAAAGGAGGGAGCTGGTATCTGAAAATCAAGGTGTTCCCCAGTACAAACAGCTGCCCCTTACAGCTGTTTTCTCTGTGTTTTCAGTTTCCTTCCAGTTATGCTGGCCTATCTGTCCTTGGCTATACAGGCTATGTTATTGTCTCCTGTAGAAATTAATCAAGTTTACAAGGCAGAGTTAAACCCTGGTTGAACAAGTTTCCCTTGAGAAGAACCAATAAACAGAAGACCCACAAAACTTAGATGGGAGTTTAATTGCAGTCATTGAAATTTGGCACTCTGCTTTTACAGAAGGAACACACATTATATTCCAGAAATGTAGTAAAAAAAGTGCCATTTGGTTTTATAGTGCTATGGTGTATTTGTATACCCAAGTCAGGCCTCTGCTACTGAACCTTTGGATGCCAGGGCTGTTAGGTCATGCTGTTATCGTTTCTAAATAAGCAGTCAGCTAATTAAGTTCTTTGGTATAAATTCACTTGTGCCTTTCACTGTGTCTTGTAGCTTCCCCTACAGCAGTAGTTAAAAGTTGTAGTTGCTTTATTCTTTTGCTTTGTTTGCAAGGAGCACTCTGGTTACTATCAAAGGAGTAAAGTTCAGAGAGATCACAGTCCAAAACTCAAGTGCTAAAAATAAATAACAGGTCAAATGCTCAAGATGCATTTGGGCACAATTTCCACTGAAGTCAAATGCAGCTCAGCCTCAGTTCTTGAATGTGTCTATCTGCAGGAATGCTTGTATCTGGCTAAGTGACCAAAAACTGTGCAGTCAAATTTGAGTTAAATAAACATTCAGGAATATGCTTCACAAATCTCTGAATAAACACATCCTCCCATGCTGTTTTGGCAGCTGTTTTCTATGTCTCCCAAACCCACAAAAGCACCTGAGTAAGGTGTCAGTCTGCTTGGACCCGGCAACCTAGCCATAAATCCCTAGCTGTCATTCCTGTGCTGAAAGTTGTCAAGGGGCTGCTGGAGGAAAAATTATCCCTAGCTTCAGCCTTGCCTTCTGTCTAGATATATTCTCATTGCCTGGCATGCTGTGGAAGTGAGGAGGTACACTGGGGTGTTCACTGATGCTCCATGTGGGAATCTCGATAAAAGGAATGTCTGAGAGCTGAAACTGAGCTTACAGCCCCTAAGTGCACCAGAGGAGCACAGCACCTGCAGCCTTGGAAGCTGGGCTGGGAGATAAGTGAATTTTTTCATACCCTGTGTAAGGTTGTTAGCAGCCTCCTCATTACTGGAGATAGTTTAGGTAGTGAAATAAAATGCAGGCATCCAGCCTCCAACAAATGGTGGAACAGATCTGGGGACGGCGTAAACTGGGGTGGATAGACTGGAGCTGCAGCATTTGGGAGCAGAGGAGGAGACAGCAAATGCACAGCCGTGAGCTGAAGCCTGCACTGAGTGAGGTCTGCACTTAGATGAAACATATTCCTTAGCAATATCAGGGCTGCTGTTGTGGACTCTAAATGGATTCCTGTGATGAGCCCAATCTTTGATGGTATTGGATTAACATCACTGCTCATTCCACCTTATTATGTGTCCTGCAGTACCTGTCATGTCTCTCTGCCATCTACAGCAAATAATGACTCCAGCAATTATGAAGGCTTTGTGCGCCTGCAGATCAAAAATACTGTCTCGCAAAGGGCAGATTCTCCTCATCTCAGCACTGAAAATTCTTCCTTCACATAGTGATTTGGCCCTTTTTGTCTCCTTTTTCCTCTGCACCTGCTAGTTTGTGAAACAGCAGAAACTTCACAGAAGAGAAAAAAAAAAGTGTGATAGCTTCATCTCCTCTCTTTCCCATTTTTCTACCCATCCCTCCTCTTTCTCTCTAGAGACAGGAGAGTTTGGTATCAAACATGCAAGTTCTGTTTCACCCAGGGTCTGAGCAAAAGTTCACTAAAATCAATGGAAAAATTCCTGCAGCCTTTGCTGTTCTCTAGATTACTTCCAGCCCCCATCTGGCTACAACCCTTTGACTGTAGGGGCATGCAGGGTGGCCGTGGGAGCTCAGAGGGGAGGATTTTCAGCAAAACAGCTCACAAAAGGGAGTCCTGTCTCCCTTTGCACATCATGAGGCTCTGGAGATTTCCACTTGGTCCAAATCTGGAATTCATCTGCTTTCCCATGCTCAGACACACCACCAGCTAAGCACAGGGCTGAGCACAAGGGAGTCGAGAGGAAGTTTTTTCTTGCTGTCCCTTTTTTCTCTCGTCTTTTGTTGCTCCCTGGTCTGCCCTCAATCCTCCTTTCCTCAAGCCTGCCCATCCCAGAGGAGCAGCAATCCACTGCCCCATCTCCAGCGCATCCTCCGTCTCTGCTGACACCTGAAATGGCTGTTGTGTTACTGCTTCCTAATGTGGCTGCAAAATCCAAGTCAGAGCTTGCTTTGAGATCCTGCCCAGGTGCAGCTCCCATAGTCCCTAAAATACTGCCAACTTCTTTGACTGCATCTTCTCAAAATGGTCTTGAAGCCACAGAAGGAGGCACAACAACAGGGGCACATGGGAAAGGTCTGCTTAGAAAGAAAGCTTTGGAGGTAACGCTTTGCAGTTGACACACATGGCTTTGGCATGGGAGCTTGGGTTTGGCAAAAATATGGAAATGATAATAGCACTTTTGATCTTCAAAGGGCTCTTCATTCACTAACTAATGAGTGTAATGTTAGGCTTTACATATTGGTCATACTCTGAAAATACATTTGGTAGCAAAGACCAAGGGTCAAGCTTTCTGCTACTGTAATGCCTTTGAAATGTCGGCGCCAATTTCATGGTGTGAAAATTAAGGACCAAGGTCTGTTCTAAGGCTACAGCATCTTGTTTAGTCAATGGGAATTGCATGCCTGTTAATGAGAGCAGAATCAGATCCTAATTAATTTCAGGCTTGCCACATATATTTTTCCATTTTAAAACATGATTACTGACATCTGCCCTCACATGTAAACAGACTTGAGCTTTGAAATATATGAATTGGATATTGGTCCTAATATGAGACTTAATATACCAGCATTTCTCACGGCTTCTGTGGGATCGTTTGCCAGGAGAGGGAGAATGAGCCAAAAGTATCCAGCCAGTGTCAGCTGTACAATGAACAAGTGTGTGTACATGTGCGCATACCCCAAGACACACACACAGGGTCAGCTGTAGCTTTGCAGATGCCCTGAGTTAACCAGGAATGAGTCTGGGATGTTGAGTCCTTGGTTCGTCTGTGGAGCCAGAAGTCTAAAAAGAGCAAGCTGCTCCAGCTTTGCATGCGTGTATGTAGGAATGATGTGGCCATGGCTCCACTCATTCCAGCCAGGACTATAAGTGAAAGGGTCTCAGCCTGAGCACAGTGTGTGAAGGGCGGGGGTTTTCTCCTGGAGCAAGACCTGAGTCACAGCCTTGCAAGGTAAATACAAAGCGACCTAATTTTAAAGCTAAAAAAATTATTCAGGATTGAATAATTCAGCTCTGCAAAGAGCGGGGTTCCTGCCTGGTATTAGTGTCAGAGCAAGGTAAAGGCTGGCTCATGGCAAGCAGGTCGTAGCTACGCTGCGTTTAAAAGCTCCAGGCACTGATTCCCAATTCTCTTGGGTGAGAGACAGATCAGCATTGTGTTTGTGTTTTCAAGATTAAGTATCTCAAATCATAAATGTCAATAGAATTATGAAGTACACTGAAAGCTTCCAAGTTATTTAAAATTAAATAACAATGCTGTATTGCAGCCAAGCCGGGTATTGCTCAGATCCATTCGACCCTTGCAGGAGGCAAAGGAGGCTTTCAATTTCTTTGTTCAATCACTTCATTAAATTCCAATTCCTTTTAAAAGCTTGGCAGTCCTTATCCTCTCCCACTTAACTTCTGATACAAGTACCCTTTGTCTGCACTCAGATTTCTCATGCTTTCTGTGCTTCCCCATCTTCCAATATGCCCAAGCCCCACTGAGCCTAAAGGCAGTGCTCTAGTAAGGACAGTTAAAGGCATTTTTGCTGGAAATTTAATTGTCCTCTTTAGCCACTGCATTAGGCTGGAATGTGTCTGTGTGCAAGCAAGAGAAACATTGCTCCAGTGGGATTTGTGGTGGGAAGAATGATGCAAGCTGTTAGCCAGCAATATCTCTGGGGGAGATGGAAGTGTCTTGGCCAGCCCTCGGCAAGGTGCCCCTCTCAATGTGGAAATAACCTGAAGTGAGAGTTAGGGCTGTCGTGTCAGTGGAGTTATGTGATAAAGATGAAACTTCTCACCTCAGGAACATCATTATTGCACAAGAGGAAAAGCAGGGCTGAGCTGAGAAATGGCCTGTAAAATCCCAGCACTATCTGGTGAATATCCCTGCCACCCTGGTCAGGCACCTGTAACATAATTTTAGCCTGTGAGAACCACCACTGCAAGGGTCCAGGGGCTCTCCAGCTTCAGGATATACCTCTAGCCCATGGCAATGTACCTTTTTTCCTGTACGTGTCCCTCTGAGGACAGTATGGTATTAGTGTCCTGTGTGGTCATAGCGTTGCAACCAACAGGCTGCAGCTCAACAGGAGCGTGCACTTTTATGCATGAGATTCAGTAGCTTTCCTGTCCCAGGTACTCAGGGACAGGCTACAGCAGAGGATTTTGTAGGACAGACTCACGTGAAATAAATCATACGTCCTGAAGAATACCATTTTTCTCCTTCTAAAAGTTCTGTTCACAGCTGAAGTTGCCTTATACTTTGAATTGTACTTGTAGCAGCCTGTACAGGTAGCGGGCTTTACGGCCTCTAATGTGTTCTCATTTCTGCTGGGCCATCCCACCATCAGGACTGTGGTCCCTGGGCTTATTTTCTTTTATAATCTCTTTCTAGGCTCTTGCTGAGATTTCCTGTCTTCGGGGATCTTGCCTAGGCTGGATGGATTACTCAAATGTTCTTGGTCCAGCTCCAATTCCAGCTTTAATTTATCTCTAGCTGTTAGGGTTTGTGACTGGAAAAAGCTACCCTATAGATTAGTGAATTCTTAGGGAATGAGGCACAGGAGCTGACATGCAGCAAATGAGTTGGGCTCCCTATGGGCAAGGCTCACCATTAATACTGTTGCAGAAAGAGCTTGCTCACAGCATCTGCTTGAAGGGCTCTTTCTACCACCAGGGCTGGTCCTCCTATGTACAAAAGAGGGAGTTTTTGCCCATTCCCTGAAAGAAGCCAGAGGGTATAAACTGTACAGCTCTTTTCCCACAGGCTTCCACACCACCACACCCACCGGGGGAGAAAGGGTCGGTGTTGCACCTTACTTTGGACAGTGTTAGTAAAGAAAGGTGTGGTGAGAGGAAGTTTTGAAATCCTCAGCATGAAATGTGAGAGAAAATCTCATATCACCAGTACAAGGAAGTTTCCTGGCTGGTTCTGGGTATGCACATCCTTTGCTATGCCAATCTTTGATTCATTGCTGGGTGCAATTCCTGGGCAAAGACCCTCGTGGAGTGCCTGTAGCAACTGACAAGGGAGGACACATACTGTTCTACAGAAACCACAACACAAACTTGGGGCTTTCAGCTCTCTCTGTTAAGACTGGTGTTACTAATGGCTCTGGGCAGCAGTTTTGCAATGGTCAGTGAACTCAGATACATTAGAAAGGCTGGACATGAGGCCAACTTGGAAAATTGCTCCCAGGACCAGTGTTTGAGGCATGGGCTTTGTCCAGTTCATGCCTCGACATGGTACCTGACTTTCAGTAGTTCAATAAAAGTTGCAGATTACTCAAAGTTTGCCTGTGCAAGTCCCAAATGCTTTTCAAAGATTAAAGCTCCATGATCTGGACATAGACTGAGATGAAACTGAGGTTTCTCCCAAATCTTTCATCTCTCCTGGTCTGCCCTCACATCTGTGATAAATGAGTTTAAAGGCTTGCCAGTGCCAGACAAAAGTCAAATATGACATCAAGGGCTCAACATGCTCCTGACACTCTTAAAACTCGATTCCATCATGCCACAGGAGAACTTATTTTGCTTGTTTTTGAGGTGTGGCCCACAACATACATTTCAGTAGCCTAAACTTGCCCAGCAGGGGCCAATAGTGTAAGTAAATCTACCCGAGTCACTGCAGTATTTCTGAGAGGTGATGCTTTAGTTCTCTTAGCACGTCTAGAAAAAGACCTTGTGATTCCCCTGCAGGGAGGTTGTGTACAAGCCATACTAACTGCTGAAAGAAGTGGTCCCAGGACTGTTCCAACTGGCTGATCTAGTGACATGAAAGTGTTGTCGTTTACATGCTCTGGAGAGATTCAGGATGCAAAGAAGACGGATAGTTATTCTTCTTGTGCCCGCTTAAACAATATATTTGATCCTGTCACCTGCCCTGTGTGAACTGCCTTCTTTAGAAGTCAGTATTAATGATGTAGATCAAATCTAAATGCTGTCACTTATTCCACTTGCTCCAACAGGTTTTGTTAAAGAAAAAAAAAAAAAAAAAAGGCAGCAGTCTTTTTGACCTTAAAAAGTGGCAGCAATATTATTTTTGTAAAACTGTTAGGAGACGTTCTAAGGACTAGAAATCTGCTTCTTTGGAAGAATGTATTAGCAAATGCTACTTGATCACAGGGACACATGTTTCCTTGGTAGGAGACACAGAAAACAGATATGTCATCAGCTTATGTACCTCATATGTTGGCATCAGTTTTTCTCATAGTGAACCTTGCATCACTTTTTCTCACAGTGAACCTTGCTTCATGGTCTTTAGACACCCTTAAAAAAAGCACTCCTTCACTTCACAAGGAGTGTATATTTAGGCGATAGCACTCAAGGTCCATTACCATCTTCCCCCTCTCCTTCCCACAGTCTAGCCCCACACCATTGCTACCCAAATGAATAGTCTCTTCATCAGGCTTTCTCAGCTGGAACTGACACAGAGATTTGAGTTAAGCTGTCCAGCTCCTCAGGTGCATAGGCTGTCTAGGCAGGTGTCAAGTATCTCTCCAGTGTCAACCAAGCTCTGCTCAGTGCTTCATCCTGCTTCCAGCAGTGGCCAGATGTGGATGCCTGGGAAAGCCCTCAAGCATGTCAAGCATGCATTTCCTTAGAGTGCTCCCGGTCTTCAACTATCTTCAGGAATTTCCTGAATCAAACGCAGTTTCTGTGTATTAGTAACACCCAAGGTATTTCTCTTCTATGAACTTGCCTGCTCTCTCTTTAAATCTGTGTTCCATCTGTTGACCTTAATGACCTATTTCAGCTGCTGGTCCAAACTTTTTATTCTCTGCTCTCCATCCCCAGCTGGTTTTCATAACTTTTTTCCCCACATCCTTGTCATCAGTTCTTACCACTGTGTAACTTTACAATATCTGTGTAACTTTCAACTGTGCAGTGATTAAAGGTCTGACAACTTTTAAAAAATCTTTTTAATAGTAATATGTTCCTAGATTTATTTTTTTAAACTTTTAAGGTGGAGAGTTTACAGGTTTGAGATTAAAGTAATCAAAAAAAAATCTAAAATGGATAAAAAATTGAACATTATAACTACCCTTGGTGCGGGGAAAGGCTGGGACGGTGAATTGTGCTTGGGAGTGGCAATGCTTTCACCTCAACCAGCAGCAGCTGGAACAGTTTGCTCTTAGTCTGCCTGGTTTGCTTAATGTTCAAATACTCTATCAAGAGTGGAGCTGCCTGAATTTTTCAAATAGTTTTGGCCACCCTGAAACAGCTTTTTTAATTTATTTTTTTTTAATTTCCAGCAAATAAATGATTCACCTGCCAAAAATACCACAAGCATCTATCACAACAACACCAGTTGCTCCTGGGTGTCTTGGAGTTTACAGCAGACCTGTTAGTCTTGCGGTGGAGGAGGTGGTGAGAAGTACATTTGTCCAAGCAGGGTGTGCTTCCCACCAGGGCATTGCTGATCAAGGCTGAGCTACCTTCTTCTACTTACCCCAGGGGGAATTAACTCTTCCTTCTCATGCAGGAACTTGAGTCCACCACTCTCCACAGAACTAATAATAACAAGTAAACACAACTTGCAAACAATCGGGAAGCTGAAATTTGTTTGCCTGGAGTGCTTGCCAAATAGCTACAAATAGACAAGAGGTTTGTTTAAAAAAGAGCCTCTTTTTTGCAAACAAACTGTGAATGTTGAAGGCTGAAATCTCTAAAATTATTTGTGACAAATAACTTGGTCATTTCTATGAGCCACTAAGTCTTGCACAGGTGGAAGTCACTCCTTTCTGGAGTAAACAGAGCAGACCAGCACACTCTGGTTACCAGGCTGGAAGAATGAAGTTTTGTGTATTTGCTCTGACTTAAAAGTGTACTTATCTTATCTGAGCTGACACCTCTCTTGCATTCATGAGCTGTGAACACTCACACAGTCAAGATCTACTCCTCTGGATATCTATCGAAAGCAAAATTAAACCTCATTATTTGCAAATGGAATAATAGGCTTTAACGTGGGATCCTGTTTTCAGGAAGCTCTGCCAGGTCTCTGGAACAAAGGCTATGAAGTGAGCCAGACATGGGTGTGCCAGTCTTCTGTAAATAAAAACATGCATGTACATAAGTGCGTCTAACAAGTACTCAGACAGAATTAACTGTAACATCCATATCTTGCCAACAAATCTGTCGAGCAGATTAAGTTTGGCCTTTTTTTTTTTTTTTTTTTGTAGCAATGCCTCAGGCAAAGGTCTGTGTGGCCCAGAGAGGAAAAGCTGAAAATGGTCTACACAAAACTTTTAAGTCACAGCTTACCCACCTCCTATCCCTAGGCAGGAAAAGCCACCAAGCCTTTTGCAAAATCTTCTCCTGATTATTAAATTTGTGCTCATCCAGGCAGGAAACTAACCCTGGCATGGGACTTGGGTGGCCTGTTGCTACCGGAGAGGACATTTGCAAAGAACCTGTTGGCAGTACTTCCCTAAGAGCAGGAAAAATGTCTTTATCTTCAAATAAATCTGTGAGGCTGCAATTTGCCAGAGGCTGATGCATGATGAGTGTCTAGTCTTGTCAGGTAACATGTTTCTGGCCAATGTTACCCTCTTTTTAAGCATGCAGAGCAGGAAGAGAAGCTCATTTCTTCATTGCCTGCTGCTAACTCAGTGCATTGATTGAGAGGACACATCAGCTGGCTGGCGGAGAGATAACTGTCCCAAACTGCTCATTTGGAAAGGTTTGGGAAGATGGCAGAAGTAGCTGCTGCTGCACTCTTGTGTAACTGCCTCTTCCCCAAATACCCAGAAACCATACCAGAGCCAAACTATTGATATGGTTGCCTGGGTACCCAGCCCCTGTGACTCAGCTGATGAGTGTAGTGCTGCTTTGCCTGGGAGATGTCTTATGTCTCTGCTCTGGAGTTTGCTGTCTGGCTTGCACAACCCACGTGGCTTTGCTGCTCCCAGCAGTGGCAGCTGAAAATCTACCTTGTGTGTGTCCGTGTATGTGTGTGCATCAACACACGGACACATACAAGTCGTAAAAGAGGGCTCCTGCAGTTATGAAGTCCACTGATTGGAAGTTAGGAAATGCTAAGCAGCTGTTTATGTCTGTGTTCTGCTCCTATTTGCCTCCATCTTGGGCTAAAAGTCAGGGAGGGATCCTGTCAAAAAATACAGCACCTCATTGCATGTGTGTATGTGGAAGAAAAAGTGTTCTGGAAAAGCTGGTGTTTCCGAAGTCCCAAGTGTTTGACTTCGTAACCTTCCTGGCATTCGTGCAGGGGAAGTGTTTTTCATGCAGTTTCCCAATGGCAAACAACAGCCCTCAATCCAGGCCTGGGAATAACTGCCATGACAAAGTCTTGGTTTCTCTGCTTCTGTCCTTTACTTTTTCCTCCCCCTTGCCTTCTTCTTCCCTCGGTCCCCAGCATCCACAGAGCAGCATGTGGAACTGGTGTTCAAGCAGTGTGTGACCCCAGCATCTCTACAGGAGGGCACTAGTTTGCTGTGGGGTGTTTGGCTCAGCGCTAGAAGGTTTCTGTGGCAAACTGAGGTGAGGAGGGGGAAGAATAGCAAGGGAATGAATGAGGGGGAGCAAAGCAGTTATTAATTTTTAGTGTTTTATCTACAGAAAAAAATGGGATAGCAGCTCACAAATCTAAGAAAAGGCATGGCTTTAGCCTCTGGGCTCTACCTGCTGCACTTGAGATCTCCTGCAAATAATAGTCATTTCCAAGCATTTCAAGAAACCTTCAGCATTTGTTTATCATGAGAAATGTTAGGCAGCCAAAACACAGGAGTAATGGCCTGAATGATCATGCCTCAAACTGTTTTTATGCCTGTTTCTGAACCAAAGTTTATGTGCTCCAAACAAGTGCTCCCCTCCCTAGGCTTTACCTTGGTTGGTTTATCAGCATTGGGGGATCCTACTTACTGCTTGCACACTGTAGAAGTTACCTAGTTTGGCGGTCCCAATGATACGTGTTCATGTTTCCTTCTCCATGGCAGGGCAAGGTGAGACAGCTATCAGGGCAGGAAGATTTCATGGAAGACACTGCTGGCTTGGCACAACTGAGCATCAGGGGAGTAATGAAAACCTGCTGACTAATAAGGGCCTCGAGTGTCACTGCCTGTCTCCAGCTGGGGTAAGGTCATCATACGTGAATCACCTCAAGGAGATGGGAAAGATGCTCGAAATAAGGTGGTGGGCCTGGGGAAGGAGGAGAGGGAAGCTGTGTTGCAGGAGCTTGGGAGCCAGACTAACTCCTGTGCATTCAGTGGTAAACAGGATCAGGATAAGGTGTTTGCAGAACCTAAAACTGGGGACACATGGAGATGAAGCACATAAAGCATGCAGCTGGTAGTTGTTCCAGGCCAGACCAACATCCAGACCTCCTCCTTTTCTCACCCTCTCATTTCATGGTTCCCACTGCTCCTTGTCCGTGAATTGTGTCTTTTCCCAGGTGGACAGGGTGGTCTGCAGCAGGCTCCACTAGAACCCAGTTGCATCCTCCTGGCTGTAGCTCTTCTTTTCTAGGCTGTACCTAGGAAAGCCTGTGAAAATACCTTACCACAAGGACTCAGACAGCATGTGTCTCTGCAGAAAGGAGATGTGGGTGAGAAGAAACTCCACTGTAAGACATCAGAAGATCAAGGCTGTCAGAAAAAATTACATTGAAATTGCTATATTAGGTTAAATCCAGTGGCCTCTCCAGTCCAGTGTTGTATCTGATGTGAACTGCTCATGGAAACAAGCAAAAAGCCCTTTGCAATAGGTAGATATGGAGTCTTCTGCAGGGGGTGAGTCTTCTCCTCATGTCTATTATTGACATCAGTGTAATTACAGCTCAGTATAATCATGGAACATTAATCAGGGAAACATGGGGCTTTTATCGCTTCTGAAACTCTCTTGGTATTTAGTTGTGCATATGAAGATACTGTGATAAGAGTCATGAGAGATCTTTCCCACACTACCGCTTCTTCAGGAAAAAAAAAAAACAAACCACCCACATTTGGTATTTCCCAGTATTTAATAAAATCATAGACTCATAGAACCATTTAGCTTGGAAAAGACTTCTGAAATCACAGAGTCCATCCATTTTTGAGGGGTTTTCTATAGATGGAAAAGAATGCTGCACAGGAAACCACATTGCAGTTGTGTAATGCCCTGTGTCATCCTTTTCACTATCTTTGAGAGGAGTTAGTCCTCGCAAGGCACTTGGGCTCTGTGAGGTGACAAACACTGGATCCCTCCACCTGAATACTTTCCTTCTACTCTGCTGACTCTTAGCTAAGCCTTGGGATTGCGCTCAAAGCTGAGCTGGCTTTGGGATTACGGCAGGCAAATGAGTCTGTAGGCACAATCACACTGGTTCCTCCAGATCCTGGGAGCAAGAATGTAGGCCTGGCAAGGGCAGTGAGTGCTTTAGTATGGCTCAGAGCTTGACCTGTGTGCATATGGGATTGCAAGCAGGAAATGGAACTAGCGAGCCTGGAGCTGATAAGATGTTTAGGGTGAGTGCAAGTGTACTCTGTGCACAGACTCAGTGAACACACAGGATCTAGGGCAGAGCAATGAAAATTTATTTCCACACTCATTCTCTCTGCTAAGTTCCCAAGAAGCAGACCTTAACACTTGTCTTACTGGCCCACAGCCTTTGAGCTGTGGTAAACCCCTTCTTGCTTTCCTCAGAACACGGTTCATGTCCATTTTGAGCCGTGGGGGATTCCAGTGTATTTCTATACCTATGATCTCGTCCTCTTATATCCAGTCTTTTTCCATCCTTTCTCTGGCGGCTTTTACATCTGGAAATCCAGCTGCCTGGAAAATAATCAGCAAATAAACTTTGGAGGAAATATTGGGGAAAAAAACAACATGTGTCTAGCAATTGGGCTTGCTGCCTCCAGACAGGTGCAGGCTGCTTGTGAACAGCAGCAATTCACTCAGCAGCGCTTTTCAAAGCAAGGAGCTGACGGCACTGGGAAAGCTGAGTGATGTGATGGGTCTGGGGCCAGGGAAACATCATGTGTGGATGCCAAGTAGACGGCTGAATTTTAGATACTGCTAATTTTAGTTCAGTCTGATTTGCTTCACTAAGCTCTCCTGGTGCTCTGAATGCTGTCATTCAGGTTAATCATAATTCTTTTCAAGGCTTGAAACTCTTGGATGCCCAAGAATCTGATCTGAGCTTTTTTCTTTTCCCTGAAGATGTTATTTTCCTGTGTGTTCTGACTTTATCATGAACGCATGTTAGACCGATAGTAGTAATCATGAACCAGCTGTTCCATATTCTCTCCTCCTCATGATGTTCTTTAACCTATTTTACATGTAAAACATTTCATAATATGCAGCCAAGTGTTTAAGCATTCAATTCCCTTCCTTCACCCTCCCCTCCTGTTTCTGCAGTTGGTTGCAGATCACTGCCTAGAAGAGAGCAGAGAGAGCAGGCAGCAAGGTGAGTTTTCTTCCTGTGAGAATAACCTCTTTCAAGTAATTCTTTTTCCAAGGTGACCAGTGTGCACTGATACTGTATCTCAGTGGAAAGCATGGCAATTTCTGACAGTGCAGTCATCTGAACCTACCCTTAAACAAAGCTGGACTCTGGTCCCCAGGCAGGATTGCTGCAGAGAGCCAGAATCCACAGATTCTCTGTCTTCTTTAAATCCTGTAACTTTTCCCTGTGTTAGTCTGCTGGGCTGAGCTTCCTGTGCATTTACAGTGGGGAGACGGTGTGCATGAAATTGCTCGGGTGTAAAAATGACAAAATGGTGAAGACCCGATTTGAAAATAGACCCAGGCTAATAGAGTTTCATTTAATCACCAGGTTGCCACTCCAGATCCAGTTTGTGTAGGTTATGATGAAATGTAGTTTCCACCACACCAGTATTCAGTGCTTTGCTTAATGAAAATTGGCACCATGCAGCAATTTCTAAACAGACGCAACTGCAGCTGCCATGGGAAGGCTGAGACCATCTGTTCCTCCCGGCAGCTGCTGGCCCCTCCTCTGGCCCTCCTCATCCCCGGCCCCACTGCATGCATCTGGAAGCATCCATGGGCACAGGGCAGGCATGTGGTGGGGTTCAGCACACTACAGTGGTAGGAGGCAGAACTGGTGCAGGGAACCCGGGGCAGTGGTTGCATGATTGTCATGTATTCCTGGGATCTCTTACTTAAGAATCACATGTTTTAAGTAGGAGCCGATGTACAACACCAGCAGAGTACAGGAAATCTGTGTCATTGCCAGTCTTCTCTGCCTGCTCTGTGTCCATTCAAAGCTGACTACTTTGCTTTGTGTTTCTGTATTCAGTCTATCAGGCTCCACGAGCTTTCTTTGATTCAGATTTACATCAAAGCCGTGCCTAGAGACGACCATGTCATATTCCTTTTTTTGTTTTGTTTTGTTTTTTTTCCTAGCAGTACCTGCTCAACATACTGTAACCAGCATGTAAGCAGGAGTGCTGGACTCCTCAGGACGTTTTTGGGAGAAAATCCCAAAGAGGGCCACAGAAATGATCAGGGGGCTGGAATACATCTCACATGAGGACAGGGTGACAGAGATGGGATTGTTTAGCCTTAAGAAGAGAAGGATCCAAGCAGACCTTATAGCAGCCTTCCAGTACCTGAAGGGGGCTTATAAGAAAGATGGGGATAAAGTTTTTTAGTAGGGCCAGTAGCAATAGGACAAGGGGTAATGTTTTTAATCTAAAAGCAGATAGATTCAGACTAGCTATAAGGAAGAAGTTTTTTACAATGAGAGTGGTAAAACACTGGCACAGGTTGCCCATAGAGGTGGCAGATGACCTATCCCTGGAAACACTCAAGGTCAGGTTGGACGGCGTTGTGAACAGTCTGATCTCTTTGAAGATGTCCCTGCTTATTGCAGTGAGTTTGGACTAGATGATCTTTAAAGGTTCATTCCAACCCAAACCATTCTGTGAGTCTATGATCCTTGGGAGCTGAGTACAAGAAAGGCAGGGGAAAGATGATAGTGTTTATGCCATACCTTCCACTGTGCTGGTGTGCTCATGTTGCTCCTGGCGTAGTCTCTGCTGCAGAATCATTGCAAGAAAGCTTTTTATTCCCTTCAGAGATATGTTTCCATTGTGTATTAACATCCAAGTTTTAAGTAAAATTCTGTGGAGATCAGGTGCACAAAACTGGTATAATTTTCATGCAAATATGAGTCCTAGCCATCAAATTTTAACAACTATTAATTTCAAGACAAGTTCATTTATCAAAAAAAAAAATAGGTCTTATGGCAGACTTCTCCCTTTGGTTATGATTCTCCACACAATGCAAAGTTATTTTTCAATCTGGGCAGAATCACTGCTTGTGTCAACTAGGTTGCTGCCCACATAGGGGTAGAGAGAGAGGAAGGTGGGGAACCGCTATGCAGTGCAGCAAATAAAGGTTTCACGCTATGCCTTTGTTAATGGTGTGTTTCTGGGAGCTGGTCCAGAGCCATTTCATAGCATCAGTATAATTTTACTGTTTTTTCTTGGGTTAAATTTTGATCCATGAGGCTTTATCTTTGGAAACAACCGTTTCCCAGAGCAGTGTCCCCATCTTTGTGATGAAGGGCTCTGCAGCACATCCCTTGGTTCTCTAAAACATGGCAGTCTTCACAGACCTAAAGCATTTCCTAGCTGATTGATGGCAACTCATTTAGTGCAACATGTAGGTGTAAAACTATGAATATATCAAGCTGTGGAACAATATATTTTTTTCTTCTCAGGTGGTTTTATCATGCATTGTTCTTGCCTAAAATGGGGGAGCAATTTTATTTTATCTCCTGTTTGCAAAAACTCATTATCAGAGGCTAAAAAATTTACAGGCAGAATACCTGAAATCTGGTATTTTGAAACACAGTGATTTTATTGTTTGCTCTATAGCCCTGACAGAGGCACAGTGAAAGAAGGGTCCTCTCTGGCCAGGCAAAGGTATCATACCATCAAGGTATGGACAGAAGATCAACCAGTGTGAGGTGTAAGTGGATCGGCAGCTCCAGAGCACCTACCTGTGTGCATCCTGCCAGCAATGCTATACATGAGGCTGATCACCACTCTGTAATCAAAGGATGGTAGATGGAGATGGTCAGAGACAGGCTGCATGATCCAGGGGTGACTGTAGCAGAAAATGGGAAAAGATACCAGGGGGAGATATGAGTGTATGTGCAGGAAAGATGTGGCTTTAGTGCTAATCTGATGTAGGGGTGAATCCTTAAAATTGCAATAGGCATCATAGGTAACAGCCTAATTTATCTTAGACACATATTGCATTGTTAGCAAATAGTGATGAGCTACATGGTGACTGCAAAGGGTTCTGCACATCTGAGGATGTTGCACATTCTTACCAGGGTTTAGGAAATTGAAATAAGCAAACAGCACAATGTGTAGTTTTTAAACTACCATCACCAGAAATTACTCTCCCAGCAGATTACACTTCAAGACTGTGCTTGGGTTATATTTTAAAGCAGATTGCCTGTTAAATACACGCCAGTCTCATGCACAGAGGCTCAGTTCCAGCTCCTGCGGCCACTTTGCTGAGCGTTTGCATTTCCTTTGCTCTCTGTGACCGTAACCATAGAACCTACTGCAACACTTGGAAAAATATAATCTTTGGCATTTTGTACATTTTCTCCACCCTTATGCATGTGCACTTTTGAAGAAGCAAACAGAAAATCCACGTAACTCCGGTGTCCATAGCCAGGAAAAGCTACGACTGGAGAGAATAAAAAAAGTAATATTTATAGAGGGGAAAGGCATTAATTTGGGGAGTTACAGCTCCTCCTCCAGGAACCAGTGCTGCACTCTGCCAAGCTGTGTTGTGCCATCCTGGAAGCATAGAAAGGCTACTAAGGCAGAAACACTTTAGGGGATCATGCCCAACATCAGGGTGCTCAAAACAGCACCAGAGTGGGGTTTCAACACTGCACAGGGCTTGTACTGGCACTACAGAAGAGGTGAGTTTTAATGGAAGGGAACACAAATAGCTACTATGAATGGCCCCAGGCTAAATGGCTTGCCCAGGCTATTTTGGCAAGTACTTAGGAATGAAAAATATATTCACCCATCAGGGTTGGCTCAGCAAATAGGCTGAATTAATGATAATGGTTTCAGTGAATAATTCAGCTGGATCTACTGGACTGAGAATGAGTAGTAGGCCCAGAGGAAATGAGAAAAATCAGGTGGATGGCTTGAGTGCTGGATGGTAGGGAAAGAAAATGAAGGAGGCATGTAATGGAGAAAAAAACCTAAGCAAAGGCTGGGTCACTCAGCTGGGATGCAGGACACAGATCCACCACACTCCTGCTTAGAGCTGGGCAGAGCAGTGCTCGAACTGTGAGGCTGCTCTGATGTTTTTACAGGCAAAACCATGAGAAGGAGAACAAGTGAGACTAGTCAGTCAAAACCAGATCCAGGCAAGGACCTAAGGAAACTTTTCTAGACATGGATGCATCTCCATGGGAAGTCTCACTTTCCCTGAGTCAGACTTTTCAAAGGTCAGGCTGTTTTGTCAAAAGGCCCATCAGTTCAACTCCATCACTCACATTTCATCAAGTCTCTGCAGATGGTTATCCTTATGCCATTCAAATGGGCACAGCCTCAGCTACACGTTGCCCAAAGGTTTCCACATCTATTTCCCCTTTCTTTCCCTTCCCAGCCTCTCTGTCCCTTCTGGCCATGAGCTGTCCCCTGTCCAACCCCAGGAGATCCAGTGGGTTTTGCCAGGGAGTGGTGATCTGCTCACACACAGAATGTTGAAGGGTTTAGGGCTGAGCTTGTTAACACAGTCCTGGGAGTGAGAATAAGGAGGCAAATCTGTCACTGTGTTCCTAAAACTGCTCCTTGCAGCAGATTTAGCATTGTCAGAACATCCTTCCTCACTCCATCCCTCTCTCCACACTGTGGGACTAGTTCCTGCACCAGTCTTGAAAATTCTTCCTTTCACCTTGATCTTTTACTGCCTCACAATGGGCTTTTAGATTCAAACTGGTTTTCCAGACCCTTGTGCTGCTATTTCTGGAGGCCTAAAGTGTAAGGGACTCACAAAAAGACATGTAGGTTATTGCCCATGGTTTCTGCTCTTTTTTCTGGCATCACATTTTGGGGATCCCCATGTCATATGTCTGTGTAGGGTCTCTTTTAAAAGGTGTTCTGTCTGGGGACGTATGGTTTCTTTTTGCTTATAGACACCTTCCTGGTGGGGTCTGCTAGCTAATTGGGGTAGATAATGAGGCTGGAAAAATGGATTTATGAATGACCAGGTTACTGGTAAAGTTACTTCAACCACAGATCCTAGCCTTGTGTGGAGCATGGGAGCTTGGCACTTGGGATACTGCAAGTTTTAAAGATTAAGAGGGCAAACCATGGTCATTCCCACCAGAGAAACAGGAATAGGAATGGGAAGAGGGAGCAAGCATCTCCTTTCCATGCACTGCCCTGTATTCACTGGTGCTCTCGGCCAGGACGCCTGTCCTGGGTGGGGGAGGTCAGGGTGCTGTGTCTCTTTCTCTGAAACATGAAGGGAGGAATTGGTCCTGCTCAAACCAACCTTTGAAGGTTTGCCCCCAAACTCCTGTACCAGGGATTTCCCCAGGATGGTTTGATTTTTCTCCAGTGGCACCAAGGAGAGGCAGTTCAGAGATCCTGGAGAGTGTATGGGTGCCAGTTGTCCTCCATTGCTTCTTGCTGGGGATGCAACATGGTGGGAACAGGGACACGGTGAGATGGGGTCCAAGTCAAGGACACATTGGTGGGACTGCTGGAAAGGGCTGAAACCTGCAGGACCCGGGGCTGAGAGGTCCTGGCACAGGGACAGCCACTGCACAGAGCAGTGTCTATGTGCAGCTTAAGGGAACTGTGAATGAACTCTTGCAAAAAACAATAATAATAATAAATAATTTTTAAAAAAATAGCAAGACCTGTATTTCACATTTCTCTCTGCCCTTCCAGCAACCCTTCCTTGAAAAGTTTATGTCTACATTACAAGAAGCAGTTGCATTTTGAGGCAGCCAAGTCCTCTCCCTGATGTTTTCTATAGCTGGGCTGGCCTTTGCATAGCCTCAGCAGTCAGGAGCCTTCCACGGACAGAGCTGTGTTTGTCTCGGAGGCATGTTGAACTTGGCAGGTACCGTATGTCTAATTCCAATTTAAACTACCACCTTTCTGAAGGAAAAGACTCTGCAGTACACAACGGCAGCCACCACAAGGAAAATCTGCTGGCCTGGCTGGAAAACTCAAGCAGGGTAATTAACAGCAGTTTCTCCATCTTTCCATGCAAGTTTACTCCACAGTCTCACAGACACTGAACTAGCTGCCTTTCCTTTCCAAGGCTAAACCAGGGCAGGTTGAATGCCATCAACACAAATAGACTAATATGTGCTAAACCAGGCAGAAATACAGCCTGAAAAAACACAGACCAGATTTGCACGGGGGGGGGGGGGGGGGGGGG
>JAWWEU010000081.1:45031522-45057059 GCA_035583155.1 Acropternis orthonyx | reverse complement strand
CCCCGCCCCCCCCCCCCCCCCCCCCTCACAAAAAGCCATCTGTGGTGTGTGTGGATCTGAGGTCAAGCCTGCTGTGCTCCTTAGCAGCCTAATCCATTCCTGTGGGTTCACCACTTCCCATGAACTGCAGCAAAGTCAATACCTGATGGTGTGTTTCTTTGGAGCCTGGCCTAGGTGATTTTTCCCCTCCTTGTCTGGGAGGAAGCACAACCTGGTTGCAGATGGGGATGGGTCGTCCCCCATGGGGATGATGGTGGGTCTCCATAGGTGGCAGGTCCTGTCCTGGTGGGAAAGGGGAAAGCTGGTCATCCTGCACAGGGAATAAACATCTCTCCTTGGAGGGGCAGCTTTCAGGAGGACCAGCCCTGGGTAGAAATCTTGGGACACACAACATGCCTGGGGGCAGAGAGGAAGGTGACATGGAGCGTTTCTGAGCGCTGCAGCCTGCGTGCACACCACTGTGGAGTGTGATTTCTCTCCATTGCTGTTCCCACCTTCTCATTAAGCTTGCCATCAATAATACAGTGTTTCTTGTGCAGCTGAGAGAGGAAAGGGCCGTCGCATGGGAGCTGACTCACTCTGACTCACATCTCCTGGGAACAGAGGGTCATGTGGGTTAATCTCAGCCTGCTGCACGCCTAGAGACCCCCTGAGAGAGCCAAGGCATCCCCTCTCTGCTCTCTGCCTGAGAGTCTTAATGTGACCTGCAAAGGCAGCTTGTCCTGGAGAAAGGAAAACCCGAGGACTGGGCTGAAGCAGTGGATGAGGGAGCCTTGTCTGTTACACCGATTTTCCTGGTCCTCACCCAGCAGTTCCCCCACTGGAGTGCCTGGAGCATCATTGAGGTGGGAGTGCTCTGGATGTTCTGGGTCAGGCAGACTGACTTGGGAAGTCAGGTCTGCCTGGGTACTTTGGGACAGCATCTGAGCTCACTGTGCTGTTTTTTCTGCTTTTTTGAACTTGCCCTTTTGGGAACAGCAGAGAGACAGGGCAGAACAAGCTCCCAGGGAACAGAGTTTAATTTCTTAGACTTTACCATTTAATGGTGTGAATCCTGAGGTTGGTCTTTGCTCAGACAGAACATAAATTTATTATACTCAATTTCTTAGGAATGGACAGTTTGGGGGAAGGGAGAGCACAGAAGAGCCTGCGTGGCTGCTGGAGAGTTAAGTGTGATGTAGTGCTGCTGTATGCCCAGACTCTGGGCTTGGACAAGGCATAGCCTGGGCTGGGGGCAGCAGTCAGAGAAAATCAGTGTTGATCTTTCTGTGACTCCTGAGATAACACTTCAGCTTGGAGGGATCTTCACGTTCATTTTTCCTCTTTATTTTTGTTTCTCTCCCAGAACGAAAGGATTGATTGAGCAGAAATGTAAAATATCAAACCCAACCCGTGTTACCATCTTTCTGGCAGGTGCCATGATGCAGAGCCTATCAAGTGGGCAGAGTAGCAGTTAGGGAGGAATCGTGGAGGAAAAAAGGAGTGCTTTCTGAAATGCTTGTCTCCAGGCAGTCTCGACCCAAATTTTTTTCTAGTTAAAAAAAACCAAAACCCAACCCACCAAACACTGGCAGTCTGCCTGAACATGTTTTTTTTACAGGAACTGCTAAGTTTTTGAACAGGACAGCAACTGTGATGAAACAGGACAGCAACTGCGACGGAGCAATAAACAAAGTGTTAAAGTAAATGAGAATGATTGAGACTGTGGTTGTGCACTGATGATGCTTTCCAGATCCTGTTACATTTTCCTGTTAGTGGCATGACCCTCCCTCACCCTCTCTCTCTCTTTTTTTTTTTTTGCCTGCCCACTTCCTATTTTCTGTTTGCCCTCTTTTCAATCTATTCCTTCCACCACTGCTTTGAACCTTCATCCATCCCAACATTTCATGATGCCTAAACATCTTTGTAGTTCATCCAGTACAAATATTGGTTTTCTAAGCTTCCAAGAGGTTTTTATGCCCTTCTCTGAGGCTGTGGGTTTTTTTCCCTCAGTTCACTCTGCAGACAGGAGACCACCACTATCCCAAAGCATGACTAGATCCAGTTTAGGTTTATCAGTGCTCAGGTGCCACCGCTGGCAATGCAGTCACTCTAAGTCAGAGCTCAAGGAGGGCTGCAACCTGTTAGCAATGTGAGCCAACACCTTGACGGACAGCTTAAGGTGATCTCAGCCTACCAGAGCACTGATGCTCTCAGCATCCTTCTCAAAAGATTACCAGGCTGCACCTCTAGATTGATATGGAGACACATGATAGATTTACCTGCTGGTCTCCTCCCTATTTATTGAGTCTTTGGATATCACTTTCCATTGCCCCACCCCACTGAAATCAGGCAGCAATGCTGAGTCTAGGGCAAGGAGGGGCAAAGCCCACAAGGCAGGGCAGTAGCACAGCAGTGTTAACAGCTCTCCAGTGACAGGTGTGAAGCCTCTGTCTCTCTCATCTCATCAGGACGTTCTGTATGGTACCCCAGAAGAAACGTTGCTCACACCAGCCTTTGTGCATTGTTGCTTTGGATGTGTAGCAAGACCCTGTTATCAAGGTCCCCTCTTCTGGATGGCAATGATGCACAAAATTAAAAATTTGGTGGCAGCTGATTTCTCATTAGGGAAAAAACCCACAAAAACAACACATCCACTGAATTAACCAGATGTATTAATAATATAGAGTGTGGCTTGTCCTCTGTCTCATTCCTGTCTCAGTGTCTGTTTATCCTGTTTCCCTGCACTTTGTGCTACAGCTGAAAACCATCTGCTTTTTTATTGTTATTTGTTTTTATTTTTTTTCTCTGTGCAGCCCCTGCTGAAGTGCTCTGGCAAAGCTGCTGCAGGGAGGCAGAAGGTCCCAGCAGCCAAGCTCTTCTCACTGCAGGGAGGAGGAGGCAGCTTCAGGCTGGGCAGCGTCAGGAGTCCAGTTCTGCTGGAGTGATGAGCACTGCCATCATAAGAGTGCTGAAAGCCATAGGATCAAATTCAGCTTTGAGGATTAATACCAACTATATGCTTTCAAAAACAATGTGATTAATCATGTTTCCATTTGTCTTCTAATTCCTGAGTTTTTTGTGCCAGCACTTTTAAAGCTTTCTCTGAAACTAAGAGGAAGAAATACAATTTTCTTCACAGACAGCTGAGCTTGTTCTGTAAAGATGTGTGGAGCCAGGACTTTGGGAGGAACACAAGTGTTGTCATACCTGCAGTGTAGTTGTGGTACCCTGAAACGTTTGTCACATGACCTTGTCAGCAGCCTTTTCCAAACTTAGGGAGACAGATGAGTGTTAGCTCAAATTTTAAAAAGAAACAATATTTCTTTCAACTAGAAAGTGCAAAACTTAAGTGTCCAAACAACTTAGTGGACTGTTTTGCTGCAGGAGAAGCTGGATTCAACATCAGCTGAGTGGTTCCTTAAAAGTCATGGCTCTGCCTTAACCCATAAATATGTTTCTACTTTCAGAGAGTAAAGATTGCCCTGTAATCCAGCATTCTATGCCACTGGGGAGGTTGGCACTAATGCAAATATGCTGTGAAGTTATATGCTTCCTGCTATCTCTCAGCATCAAAATATTCCCACCTTGAAAAAGCTGGGTTTGCTGTTATTTACAGAGATGGTCTTATCTGCAATATACTTCCCTGGAAACAAAGTTTCTTCCAAGAGTTAAAAATATGCATAACCCCATAAAGGGTTTTAAATATATCCTTGCACCATTCAGTGAAAGCTGCTAATTGGTACTCCCACACAGTGCTTTGCAATTAATGGTGATGCTGCTGTTTGGAAAAAAGAGGGGAGAGTCTCAAAGTCAGAATACCAAATACAATAATGTTCTGTCTGAAAACATGGCACACAGCGACAGACATTATCAGTTATCTTTCATCTCCATGTCTCCTGATCACACTGAGACCTACTCTTCTCCCAGCCTATATTGTGTGTGTGGGCCCTGTGCTATAGGGAAGCCCTGGGGGCTCCATAGGTGAACTACAGCACGTGTTCCTCTTCCCTGCTGTCTTCCAAGTCTTCCTTGCTGCATTGTTTCAATCCTGGATTCACTGGGCGCCCGCTCAGAGGCTCTGGAAACTGAAGATGCTGCTTTGGGCAGAGTGGGGGAGAGAACTGGCTGATGCAGAATCCCTGAGTCATGTCCCAAATTCCCCTCTGCAGCAAGGCTGCAGGGTAACCTTGAGCTGTGCTCCTCTCAACACTGAAGGTACAGCAGGATGCAGCCCTGAACTTCTGCATGGGAACACCTCAATAAGGACCTACTCCAATGCTGTCCAGCTCGGGGCTAGTGAAAAGCCAGCTTCATAACGTGTAGAGAATCAGCATTCTTCATTAAATCACAGAGGGACACTGCTGTGAGTAAGGACTTATCCTGTAGCAAATGAAGGTTTCACCCCTCCATAGTCCTCTAATTTTGCCTCGTGTTCAGGCCTGCTTCTCCTCACTGACCTTCATGAAGATTGCTTGGGATATAGATGCTGGGGATTGGCACAAGTGGATGGCAATAGTGCCTTTATTTACCTTCTTCACACATAACTGGTTGATGAATGACTTGAAAAAACGAAGACCACAGGCATGCAGAGTTATTAACCATTATGAAGGAAGGGGGCCTTTGATGCTGGTCATGCTACCTATGTCCCAGCAACAGTGATCCTAAGCTCCACTGCTGCCTTTTGGGCAGGGCGTGTTGGTCTAGGGGAGGAGAAAGCCCAGGGGCACCTGGGTTTTGCTTTGTTTGCCCCAAACCCTCCCTTAGATTAGACAGAGCCGCAAAACCAGAAAAAATCCCCAAACCTAAGATCAGGAATTTCCTTGTTGACTAAATCAGACTGTCTGAGCAATGCCTGGGGGCTTTCATCAGGCTAACCACAAATTTGCTGTGGAGCCTCTCCTTCAGAGAGCAGCATGGGTAGAAACTGCTCCCCTTTGATGTTGGACCTTGAACCCATTTCGTTTTCAGTGTGTCGGTCCTTGTTGCCATGGTTGTTGCAGCTTGCAAAGGTGAAGCGGTGATTTCGCACCAAGAGAGACGGAAAGCAGCTCTGTTTCTTCCTCCTGCCTCCCGCAGCCTCACCCCACCCTCCGCCTGTCCACTCCGAGGTCTAACAGCACAGAGGTGCATTTAGTTTACATCAAAACATCCCCACCACATTCAGACCTGCACATCATCCCCTCGCTGCAGGAAGGGGACAGCCCACGTCCCCCACCACCCGCCCCTGCAAACCCCACTGCAGCTGCTGGGGTAAGAGACTCGCAAGCCAGTCAAGTCCTTTGCACAGCCACGGCAGCTCTCGGGAAGGCAAAGTGTGCAGGACTGCTGATGATCAAAGGCTGGCTGTGAGTCATTTCAAATCCAATGAATGATCATTGGTTGGGGAAGAGGTAATTAGACTGCCTTCACTATCTTGCTGTTATGCTCAGGGGAGTAATGGGGTGGTGTTGCTGCCATTGAAGAACTTTATTTGTTAGGAGTGACTCATTGCAAATGAGTCACAGATTATACATGGGAGAAACTACTGG
The DNA here is from genome assembly GCA_035583155.1 of Acropternis orthonyx. NCBI lineage: Eukaryota > Metazoa > Chordata > Aves > Passeriformes > Rhinocryptidae > Acropternis > Acropternis orthonyx. The sequence goes on along the minus strand of JAWWEU010000081.1, from coordinate 45,051,549 downwards.
TGCTCCCTGTTGGGAGTTGAAAGTCCAGTGCAATGGGCCCAGACGATCCTGGCAGCTGACTGATAATGATAGAATCACCTGGTGAGCGTTTCCTTCTTTTCATCTCACCTAGAGAGAATCTATCAAAGACAGGTCTGCTCTTGCTACCAGTAACTGCATGGGCTATGTAGCTGTCCCACTGCAGAAGCTGAAGGGGAAATGACTTTTGACAAAACTAGCAGAGAATCAGAAGAGCGAGATGCAGACCCCTGGTATCCCAGGCTACCAAGATCCCTCGAGGACTTTGTAGCCCTTGAAAAGGAATTTAACCTGCTGATCCAGGTCAAAACTTCATGACCGTTCTGTTTCAGTAATAAGCTACAGTGAACTTTGATTGCAAAGCCAACACATTCACAATGTCGAAAATATGTCCCTAGATCTGAATTTCACAGCAGAGTTGGCCCATCTGTTTTAAAAAAAAGATTGAGTCAACTTTTATTCTGATTTGACTGATTTTTATACCAGGGACTTGCAATTTGCAGTTGAACTGAGTCTTCTTAATAAACTCGATAAACTTTTTAAAGATATGTTTCCTTATGTTTCTGCTTCCAGAATGGCCTGAGATTTGGAAGGACAGAAGCAATCAAAAATAAATTGAGACAAAAGAGTTGCTTGGATCTTTACATTCTTTTTCCACTTTGAAACCTAATTTTAGATCTCAGCTGAGGCTTAAGGTTTGTTTTAATTTGGCCAAACTGTTTTTATTTTCTTCCACTAGAACAAACCCAGTCAAACTGTGTCTGCCCTTCAAAACTTAGGTCTGAGGAGTGTCCAGCACAGAGTTACTCAGTGTAATGAATGTAAACACTGGGAAGATTACTTATTTCCTTTGTACGTGTTTTTTTGAACTGGAATCTGATTGCACCACTTGAAGAATATCCTCTTACTGTATAAAAACACTATTATGGAGGTATAATCCTCACCCTCACTTCAGTGGAGTAATGATGCAAAGGTGCATAGCTGTAAAGCAAATATGTCACATCTTCTGCTGGGATGCTGTGCTCTATTAGGATGACTCTGTGATGCTTGCTTTGGATGGTGGATCCTGGTCCAGATATTTCCTACTTTTCATGAAAACGGACTTTCCATGACCTCAGTCACCCTGAGCTGGTATCAAAGGGTTTGACCCTGAAAAGATGTTGAAAGCGCAGCCAGAAGCTGGGTAGTACTGCTCCACTGCTCACCCCAGTGACCCAAAGCACATCTCCCATGAAGGTGCTCATCATCTCCTACTCCATCTTTACCCTCTGGATAACATGCAGCCATTGCTTTCCCGAACTGAGGCAGTATCCTGCTTAGCAACATTCAGCTGGTCCCCCTGCCAGACACATTGCTGCGAGCGATTCACATCCACTGCAGCTGTTGGGTGTGCCTGGCAATTGCAGCCTGGGCCATGATCAATATAGAAATAGGTGAACTGTTTGCTGAACACATGCAAACACCCCCCTCTCTCAGACACACACACACACACACACTTGCAAAGCTAGATAGAAAAGGAGCCAGAACTGCAGAGTATAATATCACGACAACCCACTGGGAAAAGATCAGTACTTGACCTGCCCAAATTCTTCCATTCTCATCTCAATGTTGAAGAAAGACTGGTGAAACCAGGTGGTCATTTTTCCAGGAGGTTTGGGAAGAAAAGAGGTGATGGCTTGTTTGCAAGCTGATAAGACATTAGGGAAAGACATGGCATGCCCTGCAAGACGTACACTGTTTTGGTAAACCCTGTTTTATCTTCCAGCCTCAAAGTGTTCCTGGAGTTTGAACAGCACCTTACCAAAGGGCAGACCCCACTCCCAGCAACTATGGAAGCTGCAGCCCATACGGTATGGCTGGCAGACACTGCCTTATCCAGGCTGGGATAGCAGTTGGCACCGGGGGCAATCTCCGGGGCACCGACTGCCTTACACCATGCACTGGGCACTGTGCAGACACGCCACAGTTCCGATCTCTTCTGGTCAGAGCCTCTGGGCATTTCTGCAACTCAGTGGGGAATCCCATTCTGTTTTCTGTCTATCTCCAGGGTAAAAGCTCATTTTGCTTTTCCTTCCCCCAGCAGCATGGGTGGCTTTGTTTAGGAGAAATTATACAGTTGAATAAGAGCCAATATGAAAGGCCAAACCTTAAATGGATCCTTGGGCACGACTGCAGTGCGAGTGACGTGGAGACAAGCATCTCTGTGAGGCTAATCTCCTGAGCACAGAAAACAGCATGAGGGCAGATGTAGCCGTGGGGCTGCAGAGCGAGCTGTTGGAGGGACACCCAGAACCAGGGATACACACTGTGTTTTCCAGCTGGTGGGAAGCCCATGCTGTGCTGATGGTATCACTGCTGATGAAACCATGTCTCGGCCAGATGTCCCTTGATTTGCTGTGAAGATCTCTCTCTCATGGAAGAAACTCTCTTCTCTCCTTTTTCTTTCACTGCTTTCATTCCCACCTCACTAAACCACCCCTATATCATCTGCTGGTTGCATCCCTCCTTTCTGAATTTACACTAACAGCAAATTGGGATGGATGGAAGCTAATTCTAAGTAAGGTGAAGTGTTCACATCTATAGCAGCAACACAGAGGTGTGCAGGCACATACCCAGTGCTTGCAAGGACCACTGCTCCTATGGGGCCACCGCTGTGGAGATCAGGATGAATTTCCCTGGTCACTGTCCTGTGTGGGGTACATAGCAAAGGCAGCCTCTCAAGTGGAAGGGGAGGGGAAGGGAAGATCAGATGCTGTAGTGAGTTTTTTGCTAACATCTTGCTGAAAGCCGCAGCAGATGTTGAGGTTAAAATTGCTTCTTCACACCCTTTCATTTTTTGTGGTCAGTTTTGCCAGTGTTTTTGTGAAGCCACAAAAGGCAGCTAAGAATGGCAAAGCCAGATCCTGAGCTGAGCGTGGATGTTACACCAGACTGACCCCTCTGATTTTCTGGCCCACAGTTTTCAGTCATACCTGCTGCAAGTACAGCAGATACAAAGCCTGAGTATGCAGAGGGAGACATTGTAGATCCCCCCTGAAGTCAGGGGAAATCTTCCTGTCAGAACCAGGGATAGGATTTCACTAAACTTACTCAAAATACAAAGATGGTAGCGACAAGGGGAATAGTGTGAACCTCAACATTCTTGCATTTTAGGATTGCAAATTAGCCTTACTCTAATCCTTTCTGAAGGCTTTTTATGGAGTGTTTCTTTCCCTCTGCCATTAAGCTGCTGCTGCTCTCTGCCAGGGGACTGTCAGTCTGTCCCACACATTTGCCAGACCTCACACAGTTTCTCTGTTAGGGAGAAAGGAATGGTGATGGGGAGCAACCTGATAAATAAGTAATCCATGATCCCTTCCTACAGGCTATCCAAAGTAAACCCAACTTGCTGACAGACACACTTCTTGTTTTTGGGATCTCTTGAAGATTCAGTGAGCCAGGGTTAAACATCTCCTCTCCCTGCTTCTTTCTTCTCCCCAGAATGGAGAAGCAACTGGGGTCCATTCTGCCTTGAAGTCTTAAAAAGTCTCAGGTGGGCTTTGGGAAAAGAAGTTCCACAGCAGGGCTGGGTCTCACGGAGATACAGGATATTTATTGTGGTCCAATTTTCTTTTCTTGTCAACTGCAGTCTTTTGCATTGATACTAAAGGAAAATAATAATAATTAAAAAAACCCCAGTAAGTTAGAAGTTTACAAAACTTATAATACCATTATCATTATGCTAAGTGACTCTAAAGTACATGAAGAATCTAGAAAATCAGGTTTTCTTTTTAAGCAAGCTAGTTTTTTTTAGATAGAGTTAGTTTTATGTTAGCTAGGCACTGCCTGACATACCGTATTATTTTTAATAAGCCAAAAATCTGCTCCACAATTGTTATGGCTGAAGAATTAATAAGATAATGTTTCCATTTCAGGAAATCCCCTGAAAACAAAATGTAAAAAAGCGTAAAAGCCACTAGTCTAATTTTCAGGGATCCTTATTGCCCAGGGCTCCCATCAGTCACTGAGACTGGAGGCAGCTCAGCATCTCCTAGATGTCAGCTCTACAGTGCTGAGGAGTTTTGCTGGTGCGGATGGGACTATAGCCTGGCTCATAAAATGAGGCAGAGTTTACCCCAGAACTCCCATTTCTTGTTTAGTCCTGCCCGAGTGAGATGTCAGGTTGCCTGCCTCCCTGGCGGTGGAGTGCCCATGGGGCACACAAACGAGCCTCTCCAGTTGTTTTACCTGGCCCTGATACTGCAAAAACCATTTATATACTTCTCTGAAGAGGCAACAGTGGAGACCTGAACCTTCTGCGAATAGGAGGGCAATTTATTAAAACAAAAGAAGACTGCAGGTGTAAAATGTTTGTCATGCTAACACCTGAACAAACATATCACCGTGCCCTTGCTTATCTCCTTCCCACTGTCTGCCTTTATTGAGTCCTGTGTCCTGCTAACTGCAGATGTATTAATCAGGTGGTTAGATGAGAGCAAACTCACTGCCTCTGGACTGTTTTATCTAGACTGTATAAATGTGTCATTATATAGACCAGGGCCAGGCCAAAGGGGTTTTTTATACCTTTGTGACTACTGAACTGCTCACTGTTTCCTGTTTACATTAATTCCCTGTGCCTCAGAGGGAAAGCCAGTCTCCTCAGGGATGGCAGCAAAATGCTCTGTTGTCCCATCTCTACAAAAAAAGTATGTATAAATACAAGATATTTTCCTCCTATTTCACATTCATTTCATCATTTGCATCCCTTTCCCCACAAATGTCCATTTCCTCCTTCAAAAACCAGTTTGAAGAAGCAAGGTGTGGTTTTGACCCAATACCTTTTGCAGCCCATAGTTGCATTGGTGTTTTGCAAATATCTCTCAGACAAGTATCTCCCAGTGATTTCTGCTGCCATACACTTGTTAGACTTTGATTGGTTACTGAGTTTCCTCTCCTTTGCCCACTTCCCAGTTAGGCTGTGAAGAGGTGCATGTGCCACAATGAAGCTGCCCAAGGTGCACGGGGAGTTTTTTGCCCAGGGTGGCATCAGGACAGGGTGGAGGAGGAAAGAAGGGAAGGCGCTGGTGCAAGCAGCCCCACGCTGCCTCTCCCCGTGGGACTGCACGGTGTGAATGCCTCCTTTCTGCCTCTCTTCCCTCCCCTGCCACTGCAGGCAGAAACCTGGTGGCTGTGACCTGGGATTTGGGGTTTCTCCCAGGCTTACCCTCTGGGGCAAAGTTGGACTTCATGGTTTTGCAGGTCTTTTCCAATCTTAATGATTCTATGATTATATCCATTCGGTTTTGCCTACCCAACTCACAGCCCTGGAAGCTGTGTAGGTTCCTCCCTGTGTGAACAGAGCATAAACCTGTTTTTACACACACTTAAACACTAAAATCTCTCCCTTTTCTTTCCCTTTCTTGTGTTTTTGATGACAGCAGATAAAAACAGCATACATACAGGAGCTGTGAGGGTTTCACTGTCTGCCTGGTGTGTTAAACACATATCCAAAGTGGGCATTCAAAACACAAGGTGCTTCTGTGATAAAATGAGTTGCAGGCACAGTGGCAGCAGGTCACTGCTATGCTCTAGCTGGGTTTCCTAGGCCCCAGCCATCAGAGAACCTCTAGAGAAGCTGGCCTGGTTTCCAGTCACCTTCTTTTTCTGTTCCCCACTCCGTTTCTTGTTCATTAAAATTAGATGTGGATTAAAGGTATGTCCTGGGAACTGGAAGTCCTCATGCTTTGGAAATATATGAGTCACAGCTGAATGCAGGAGCAAATGCCATGGCTGAGTAAAGGGGCTGGGGGTCACAAGTCAATGCAGCAAGTGTCTTACTTTTTATTAATATCCATGAAAAACACACCAAAATCCTCAGAGCTTAATGTATGGATTAGTACTCATGAACAACATACATGGTTATGATATTCATAATCAAAATAAATATGTTTACCAGTTCTATAAATCTCCATAAATTCTTCTTCCTCTTCTGCATGTAATAAAATTCTCCAAAGACTTGAAAATGTGCATGGTGAGTCTCTAATGCACATTTTATTTGCTGATTTCCCGTGGCTCCGTACAGACATTTTAACTTCAACAGAACATCTCAGCAGGAACTTTCTTATCAGAATTTCTGAGACTCACAACTGTATTCAGAACATCCACTAGAAAGATTCCTGTGTCTCTGGAGACATCCCTGCTTAAAACCATATTTGCTTTCCTGGCAGTTTCCTCTGAGAGCCTTTGAATGTGGGGAACAGTGCCATGAGTGTTAAGCTTTTCTCTCCCCATTGCTACAACTCCGGCAGGCGTCAAATCTCGTGTGCTTGTACTCGCCATGCTGCCGGGGAATCTGGTGTGCTGCGAAAATGACTGAGATTATTATGACAAAAGGTTCCCTCCACCTTTTGTACCACGAACCTCTTTTGCCCTAGGAAATGTCTGTATTTCTGAAAATGGCTTAGCAGTAATCTTGCTGCAAATCGTTCTCTTAAAGGAGCCTCTCCTGTTAGCAGCAGTCTGCGCTGTCAAAGGGAGCACGCTGAAACAGGTGCATCATGTCCGGTGGCTTTTATGGTGCTAATTTCTACCACAACAGTGATTTTCTTTAAGGGCCTTGCTGGGATAAAATGGGATGAGAATATAGCACATAAGCTGTTGAATATAAATGAAAGGTCTGTCCTTTCTGCAGATATGATGTGGTCTCCTAGCTCCTTTTTGTCACTTTGTCCTCCATATGTGGAAGTGTAATGGCCTCTCACTGTTGTGAGTGTCATTACAGGCAGTCCACGAGGGCTACAGGTGTACACAGAATGTTGCACTGCACATATTTCATAAAGCTTCCAAATGAGTGAAGAGCCAGAACGCATGTGGGAACTGCTAATGGCTCCATAAGCTTTGAGGACATAGCTTTGAGTGGCTGTTAAGTGACAGGCAGGTCCTCAGAGTGGTTTTGGTCATGTATTCATTCCAGTGCAATGTGTAACCAGCTATTTTTTCCTTGTTTGCATAATAAACCTCTCTCAGAGGTTTTTGTCCCTTGAGTGGCATTTGTGAAGAGTGAGATTGTCACCATCCCTGAGAAGTCTAAGAGAGAGTGATGCTCTCCCTACTGCAGTAATGGCTGTGCACTGAAAGCAGGTTTTAATGCCTTCAGAGCAAAGTTCTTTTTGTAAGCAGGACACCCTGTAGCCTCCAAGATACACAAGTAGGCAAATCTTAGTTTTATTTACAGTTGAGGCAGGGGGATAGAGGGAAACCCTGCATCAAATTCAGTCAAGCACCAGCATCCAGCCATTGCAGGTGCCTGTGGAGCAGAACTCAGGTTTCTGAACTGAAAGCCTCCATCACTCGAGCAGGAAATCCTTCCCTTCAGGGAGGTGTCATCTTGAGTTTTCAACTCTACCACTGGCATGAAAAGATCTCATTCTGCTGTCTAAACAGCTAAGCCCTCACAATTTGTACTCCACCACTAGTAAATATGAAATGTATTCAAATGCAGAAGGCATTCTTTCAGAAGCTGATCAATATCTTCTCTCTCAGCAAGTACTGCTTCAGTTAGCAGCAGACAAGCTGTTGGATTTAGGCTTCCTGGGCTGACTTTATTTTTAGCTGGGAGTGGCATTTTTCCTCTGGAAGCTTTCCCTGCCTCACATCATGCAGTGAAATCTGCTCACTGGCACGACGCTTTCCCCTCCTTGCTACTATTTTCCCTCTCATGACTTCGTAGCCTTCAAAACATCAGTTTGCTTATTAAATTATGCTGCCTACAGTGAGAGAGAAAAAAGACTTAGTGCACAGCTTGCAGCTGAGCATCGTGTCGGGCACCTGCCTGCGAAGGGGCAGAGTGGCACTGGGAAGGCGGGCAGGATGAAGCTGGCACTGGGGACAGGCAGGGCAGCTGCTGCAAGGGGACTGCCACTGCAGTTTGGCAATGCCCTGGAGTTCACCAGCACCTGGGACCCTGCTCTGTACCAGGCCAAGCATCTTCCTGCTCAGGTCTGCTGGAGAGAGGTGAAGGTGTGCTATGCACGGCTGCAGACAAAGCGTTTTTGTTGGAATTCACAGAGGGGAAAAAAGTGGTGCTACTCATCTCTCTGAGGGTTTTGCAGCACAGCGTAGTCAGCTCTGATGAGACCTCAGGTGGGTCCTGACAAAAGCATCGTGAGAATGGGCTGGGACAGACCCCCCCACAGCAACTGCCTGGGATTTCGGCCAAAGTCCTCGGTGGGAGGAGCAGACCCCACAGCCTGAGCTGATGGAGACAGGAGAGAATAATGGCATTGTCTCATGTGGTTTGCTCTCCCTGTTGAGACCATGTGCATTCCTCAGCAGGGCTCATACTGGTTTGTGTCACTCCTCAACTACAGACTTTCCAGAAGCCCCATCTCTCGCAATGATTCAAAGTGTTCAAAATGCACTCTTCTATAAAAAAACAAACAAACAAACAAACAAAAAAACCAGTGGGGGGAAACAAGAAGTCATGAGGGCTACAAAGAGAAATATTTAACATCATTTCAACAACAAATAAATCTTTAGAGAGTATTAGAAACCTGTAAGAGGTGGATGAACTTACCTCCATCTCTTAAATCTAATGACGGTTTATGGTGAAATCATTTGTGTACTGACACATCCATTCTAAAATGTAGGTCCTTCAATCTCAAAACTCCTCCCTGCCCTTAAGAGCTGTATCTCCAAATATTCCCTGCACAGCTGCTGACGTGTCTAGTGTCCACTGCTGTGATACAATTATGCACAGTAAATATTAGCACTAAGGAGTATTGAATACCCAGGTGCTGGGCAGAATTAATGCAGTTCATGCCTCTTGTGCAGTCCAAGCATGTTTCCTAAGACAGCAATGATAACATCCTGAGCAGGCAGGTAATAGCAGGCTTCATAGTGAAAAGATGCACAGATGATCCTTTGTCCCCACTTCCAAACCCTTCCAAATTAGATGCACAAAATGGGTTGCTACTGCCTTCTGGAGGAGCAAGCTGCAAGAGAGAGAGTCTTGGCAAGCAGAGCATAAATCATCTGTGATATTCAAGCCTGTTTGAACCTTGCACTTTTTTTTCCTCACTAGATAACATTATCGAAATCCCAGCGTTAAAGACCTGCAAGGTTGTCATGCAAAACTGTAAGGAAATAATTCTGCACATCCCTGACAGTCTCTTCTGCCAGGAAGATCTCCAGCTGGAATCTGTGAACACATGAGCCTGTGTGCCTGTGTGTTTTAAAATCTCTGCATAGTTGTGGCCAGATATGCCTCTAGGTCCATACTGTTTCCTGCTTCTACTATCGTGCATGCACGCAACTTGGGATTTTTCTTTTTTATGAAATAAACTCTTATGAGCCTGGGCTTCCTTTTCAGCTCATTTCTTCCTAAAGGAGTCTTTACTCCTGCTATTTCTCCCTAAGACTTACACTCTTTTAGTATTTAGAGCAGTAAGGACTGCTTTTTCTGTCACATGGGTTAAACTGATGTAGTGGTACTTCTCTATATAGAGGGATAAGGTCCACACCCATGGTGGTCAAATGACAGCCACCACACATTTGAGACATGATGCATTTGGCTGTATTGTTATAGTTGTATTTTAGCATCTGTGAAAACAAATGCTGGAGGTCAACAAACTCTGTGGTTTGGACATTTGACTCAGGGAGGACCATTAGGGTGGAAAATGTATTTCTTTTTGTGGTTTTCACCAGCTCATAGTTAATTTCTCTTTGTCCCCATGTCATGGATACTCTTGTCACTGCCCATGTCACTGATATTCCCAGAGTGTTATGAGAAAACATGATATTGTGCAAGTACATACTCCTGCTTACTTATAGCCAGCCGTGCTTATTATCCAGATCATGGGCAGCACAAAATATCCAGCCTGCAGCTGTTTGTTGTATTGCTCCAGAGAGGAGAAAAAAGGCCCTGCTAGACATCATCCTCCTCAAAACATCAACAAAACAATAATTAAAATTATATTAATTAATTTAACAGGACACTCCATTAGGAGTATATTTATGTTCTTAGAGGGCTCCATGATGGAGTATAAATGCCTCATTAATATTAGATATATCAACCTGGGAGCAGAAGCAAAGTCAGAGAGAATAGTGACTGGCAGTACAATGAGCCCACTAGACCCCATGCAGGGACATTTCCTTTAGTTGCTCTGCTTGCATTCAGGTACAGCCTGCTCTCTAAAGACACCATCTGTGCAGGTTTCCAGCGCCTGGGTCCCACCTCTGCAGCGCAGCCCTGGCTGGATTCCATGGGCTTTTCAGGGCTGCTTGACCAGGGAATGCAGCTGTGGGCAGGCTGAATACAAGCCAGACCCCAGCTGACCTTGAAGCTGTGTCCCACATGTTATAAATACAGCTTTCTTTTTGGTGTGCTGTGGAAAGAGTTGCCCGGTAAGAAACAGCAACTCCTTGGTCTTCTCAGCTCCTCAGCTCTTCTGATCTCCAGAAAAGAACTGCCAGGAAGTCTGTAATACCATGCTATGAGCGAAGCCTGGTAAGAGGACTGTGGTGCTTCAAGGCTTTTTGTCCCAGCACAGAGCTGTATTCACTCATCTTAGCACTGCTGTTTAAAGCCACCTTTTCCAAAGAGGAGTAGGAATTGTTGTAGAGGTAGAGGTGGATGAAGGTCACCAAGTGGAGGTGGCTCCAGTGAGCTCTGAGAGGGGGACAAAACCCATGGAGGGAGCAGAGGACATAGATACTCCAAGAACAGTCCTTGCCTTGCTCCCCTCCTGGGTAGTTGGGAGTAGTGTGCTTCTCTGTCGTCTCTGGAGGTTGTCCACTAGAGATGACTTCACCTGGCATTCTTCTGGACAGACTCAGATGGTCCTTCCAGTGGAGGAGATACTGAGATATTGACAGCTGTTTGTAAAAGCTCTTTCCTTCCAACACCTGGAGAAAGACTTCACACAAGTAATATTTCTTTCTTGGGCTCAACCCAAAGATATACACTTCAGCTTCCTCTGCCCTGTAGTCTCTGAGTTGCTTAGTGCACTCTGTGCTGAATGAAGCATCTGGGACCACTTAATTCTGTTTCTTTCTACATACCTGGATCTTTCAGGAGGAAGAATTAGTGGCCAGCTCCTTCAGGATGGATAACTGATCATACATCTTCATTCAGTTGCCCTTGCTCTAGGACAGGGCACAGAAGCATGGCTTGCTCAAGGATAAGCATGCGTGTTTGGGACACCTGGGCCACGCCTGTGATCAATTACCATACAAGTGGTGATGGTTCATGTGGCTGCTCCCAGAGCCTGGATGTTACCAGTGTCAGTAGAGCTTTCCCAGTGGCACGGGGGGGTCTGCTCTGCCCAAACTGTGGGGAGTTGTGTTTTCTGTCACAGGTGAGCTCTTCCTGGGCATTGCCACTGCTTGCAGCCATGGTCCTCCCCTGTGTAAAGCCCTTGTGGCAAGGCCTCTGAAGGTGAATCACTATTTCTTGTGAGAAGATCGGCCCCTTATTAATATGCAATAGGTTACATTTCCTTCTTGAATCTGCTCTGCCCAGCATAGCTAAACTTCTGTTGTATATAAATGGGAAAGTTTCAGTGGAAAATAACATTGCTGATGTCTAACATCCTTCTCTAATTAACAAAGATAATTTTCTGCAATATATGTGTACCTAATTACCGTTCAGCATGATCATTAAGATGTACATGCAGTTAGCAGGAGCCTTGCTGCTCACTCATCTGGAGAAACCTTATACCCCAGAGAGGGCAAGCAGGATAGAGAACAGTCCCTGGAAGTCCAATATTGTGCCCTGAACATGCTCCCATCCATGTGCAGGGAGATAGAGCCTTGTGTGTTCTTTGGACTCACATATTAAACCAAGATATACATTACCAAGTCAGCTCAGTGTTTTTTGCTGAGGTGTTTATGTACCTCTCCCTCTGTTTCCTCCAGGGCTTAGCATGATGTCCATCTGGTCCTACATTCCTCATACAGCTGGAAATTTCTATTATCAAGCACCCAACAACTCAGGCACAGTCTGTTCCTTCCTCCACTGAGCTGACTGCTATGTGACTGTCTCACCATCTCCCCTCTTATTAATTCAGCTCTAGCAGGCAACGGAGCACTTCTTGCTATGGCCGAGACGCTAAGCCTGGGAAAAGGAATGCATCATGTTATCCGTTGCTGTATCTGACCCGTGTCTGGTTTCAATAAGGTGATGGGGTGCATGAGGAGGTGACTGATATGCTCAGAGATGTGGGAAGCAAGGAGTGAAAGCATGCCAAGACAGTAACTGGGAATGGATTCATTTCCAGAAGCTTGTAGTGGGTCACAGCACAAATCCGTAAGGTTAGGTTTTTCCAGGTGTGCTGCACTGGAGCATCACAGCACCCTGTAAATGCTGATTGACATAACAGTGCAGCCTCCAAGGAAGGAGAGGTGTGTTAAGGCCAGCAGTAGCATGTCTGAGTGCAGCTCTGAGACCAAACATGGCACCTCAATCCCTGGGCTGCAGAACAGCTAGCAGCTTCTGCCCCATTCACCATTTTTAACTGGACCTCTGCCATGAGTCAGGAATGGTGACCCATGTGGTTTAGAGGTGAAGAACACATTTATTCATATTCCTATGAATCAAAACTGCTCACTTTTGCAGAAGACCTATTATGACAGCCATGCAGTTTGCTGGAGGGAAGGAGTGAGCCCTTCCTGACACTGCCCCTGGGAAGGTCCTTGTGCCAGTCCAAGAACTTTTCACCTTCCAGCAGCCTCACTCCTTGGTTTATTGATGAGTGAACTGCAACTTTTTCTCATTTTTTCCCCATGGTTGTTTCTATGTAAGAGCAAAGAACAGATTCATTGCTTCCTCTTCCATGCTGGCCAGAAACATCTGTCTCCCAGTCTCTCTTAAGAGATATGTCTTCCTACCACTGAGTTTCCATAGTACAGTCAAGAAAGACTGGTTGCAGGGTTGTCCAAAACATCTGCAATGTGATAATTTGGGTTTCTTTTCATTTTTTGACAAAGTTGTGATGTGCCCTGACCAAGTCTTTTTGAATGGGTTACTCAGAGTCAGAAATTGATGTTTCTGGCAAGGTGTAACTGCATGCCAAAGTTTAGAAGGCTTTTCGTTTCATTTCTCTGTATAGTACGACCACAGCAGAAATTCCAGGTTGTACAGCCTTTGAAGCCATCAGGAGCAAGCCTGGTCACTTTAATGGGGTGGTCCAGACAGGCAGAGATGAAAACCAAGTCGCAGAAGGAGATGCTTGGGCCATACTATATAACTCCAAGAGTACGTGGGGAAGGTGGATGTACTGACAAATAAAGATCAGGTGTCATTGGTTATTTTACAAAGCAAAAGAGACAAATGAGGCTTGTTCCACATCATGGTGAAGTCCAAAAGAGTATTTTGTCTAGTCTCAGCGTGTACTGGAGCTGGTGCGCTGTACAGTTCAAGGATAAGCTGATCTCAGTTACCTCTCCATTTGCTTATTTATTTATTTATTTTCCCTCAGGAGTAGCAGAGGACTTTCTGCCGATAACCAGTGCATAGTTTGCATGTCTCACACTGTGCTTGTGAGCGTCAGTGAGTGACTTGTGAGGGTTTGCAGCCACCTCCACCCTCACGAACGCCGCTGCAAACCCCACGGGGAGCTGCTGGGAGAGGCGCTTGTTTTCCCGCTGTCTCTCCCTCCTCCTCTTCAGCAACGCACAGACTGAAAATCCCACCCTTGGTGATTCAGATCAACAGACAGCCCTGTTATTTCTCAGACTGAGAACTCCTAACATTTCCTGCTGACAGCTATTTTGGGAATATTAAGCCTGAATGTTTTGGTGGAAAGAGAATTCAAAGGGCCACAAGAGCAGGGGAATGAGTGAATGAACCCAAGCAACTCAACAAGACTAAAAATTTTGTAATGCCTTTTTTTTTTTTTTTTAAACACAGAGGGAGCTTTGATAGCGCACATGGCAACAAAGACTTTTGTCATGCAGGCTGCTTGGAGTTAATATGAAAGCGTCTCCATTGTGCCAGCATTCAGTTGCAGGAAGCAAAGCTTGTAATGGAGTGTGAGATAAAAATATTTGTAAGGCACATCACTTTTTGACATCTCCACTCCAACACTTCCTCCCCAAAGCGGCGTGTACAGACAGCTGTGCTGTGACTGCTGCTTCTGATCTTCAGCCTCACCCAGCAAACATGCTTGGAGCACATGTGCTGATGCAAACCCTAAGAGGAGGTGGAGGAACTTGCAGTGACAGCCCAAACCCAATGGGGATACTTCAACTGTTTAAGGTGAGATCTGGCCTGAAGTGAACAACCATTATTCTTCACACTGAAGCACAAAGGAGTTGAATCTGTCTATGAAATTACATTATTCTACAGCACTGGAAAAGAATTTCTCATTCTGTGGTCATGATTATGCAGGCATTGGGCCATGATGGAGACCACTACATGGTTTTGTTTTGATTTTAAAGAACGAGCTGGGCATTCAAGTCATTCAAAAAACCAAAACCTTTGATTTTCAGCAGCCACTGAATTAGGATCTGTGTGCCTAATTTCAAAAGTGTAGTTCTTTTGGAAAGAAAAAAAGCTTTCACATTTTCACATTTTCTCTTTTTACTACCTTCTGTCTCAAGATCTCAAGGCAGAGCAAGATTTGAACAAATTGCAGCTAGCTGGGAACGTACAATATTTATCCACAATAAATGTTTTCACATTTGCAAAATGGTGTATATAAATTTGCACTTTAGAAGAAGATTCAGCCTTTCTAGGTCTGTGCAGTGAAGGCCCTGCCCTGCTAAACAATTTCTTGTAGCTACAAGAGGCCTTAGTGCTCTGGTGCCATGAGCTTGCACAGACCATCTAATTGTCTTGAGATTCAGTAGATGACTTCATTCACATGGGAGTATTGTCCACACTACACAGAAATGCAGTGTGCAGGACACTTACAGGGAGTATAAAGGAAGGCATCCCAGCATGTGTGTAGTCTGGCTGAGTGTAGTCTACATGCCATATCCATTTGGAAAGCCACAGGTTTCCCAAGCTCACCCCAGGCACATATTTGTGCACACCATACAGGGGGTCACACCCCCACACAGAGTAAAGCAGCGTGTCTCGTGTACTTAGCCAGAGACTGACTTTCAGGTGGACAGTCCAAGGTCTGATGGCATGCCTGGAGAGGTTGGAATGTGGCTTATGTCCTTCAGCTGAGGTATGGTAAGCCCAGCACTGTGGGATACCAGTTCAGGAGTGCTTGGGGCACAGACTGACACTCAAGTGTGAAGGGAACTCCGAGCCTGGCTATAAATTTGGTTAAGTCATTGCTGTGAATGTGGCAGTGGATCAAGCTTTCCATGCACATAATGCCTAGCCCTGCATGTTGTTGGCTGAGCAATGCTCTCCCTGTGAAACTCAGCCCTGCTTGGTTTCGTGTCTCCTTGTATTTTCTAGTCCCACTCAGCTTTCCAAGGGAACCTGGCAGGGGGTGGAGGTGAGAAAGGGAACTTTTCTGGTGAACAAGTGTCTAATTTCATACTGAAATAATTTGATTTCAGCAAAAGAGGATGATTTTAAGTGATGGGCAGCATTATGTTTTTTGCTGAATTGGTCATATTTTGGAGATCTTTTGATCATGTAGGTGGAGGAAAAAAGGGACAAAGGTTCATGGAACTGTTCTGGACCTGAAGTTGCTATGTATAGTACTTTTTTGCTACTCATCAGAGTGAAGTGAGTAGGAAAAAAGAAAAAAAATAAGGTAATAATTTGAATTTGAAAGTGAATTTTGATTTGATTGAGTTCAGCAGTCTTTCTGTGTGTGACTTTGCATTTATTTGTATATTCAAGCTCTACAAGCATGAGGCCTTGCCAAGTGAATTTTAAACAGAGACATCATGTAATGACCACTAGTGAATTCTGAACAGTTTAGATTCTTGCAAAATTTGGAAATAGATGTATATAACACATATTGCATATTATAATTTATAATGGACTGCTCTACAAAGAAGATGTCATTTGCTGATGTTGCTATTGAACCTAAATAATGAATAAATTAGAGAATGTTGCAATCTGTTTATAGAGAATTGTCAGACACAGGTGAAGTTCATGAAAAAAATATTAGTTGCAAATGATTTGCTGAGTTCTAGTTCTTACTCCTGTGGCTCTGAGGGACCTTGCCTACTCACAGGCTGATAACCTTCAGTGCCAGCATGGCAGCCTATAAACTCCTCTACCTGACTTACAGAATGAGAAGAATTTTAATTAAAAATATTTGTGAATATTCACTCCCTCTTTCATCTCCAAAGTCACCTCCAAGCAGAAGGGGGCATTTGTTGACAGAATATCTAGGTAATTCCCCTTTCACCTTTCTTGTCACTGAATCTCATGGGAAGCTTAATTTTGCATGGGGACAGAGGGTCCTAGTCTATTACAGATCCTAAATTTTGGACAGTGAAGCTCAATTGTGCCTTTTGACTTTTAGTACAACATGGGTGGGGCAAAAATAATGCTGAAATTTCATGTGTAACATAAAGCAGTGTTCATTGCCATCTAGGATAAAGGAGACTTAGATCAATGATCACCCAGCCAGTGCAGAAGGCTGCAATCCCACTTGAGTGCCAAAGTGCCTGTTTGTGATAGCAGGCTGCTGTTAGCATAATGTCTTTTGGGAAAAGCCTTCTGGATACAGGACACCTCTGCTGTGTCACAGACTTTAAAAAAAAAAAAATTAAAATAAAAGCTATTTTGTCCAGACATTTTCAGGCTAAAATCACTTCTCTAGGTACTTCCTGTGATTTTTCCTCATTATATTTGTGACATTAATTATCTTGTGGATATGGATTCTGAAGTGGTCCATGTTTTCTCCCTGACTATTCTTATTTCAATAGAATAAAGATTATAATCTCTGCTGATCTCACAGGGATGCTATGAGGGACCATTACATGACTTTTTAGAAGGCTGAGCTCTTCTTAGAAGAGAAATTATAGAAGTTAATAATGTTTTACTAGAGATGCAGCTTTCCAAGAAATTTTGTATCAAGGGCTTTGAACCAGTGAGGGTCTCCTCTGCCATCAACACCAAAATTCAGGGGGTTCGTGCAAGGGCAGCTGGTTTGTCTTTGAAGCAGTTCCTGTGCCCTGGGGTCAGGCAGCTCTTTTGGAGCAGTGTGGTTTAGGATGGTGAGAATGAGCAGTCCCTGAGCAGAATGATCAAGACATTAGGATGCTTAAGACCTGGGTTGTTTCTTGCACGCTTGTCTCATGCCCAAGAACATCCCAGAAGAGGATTTCTGAGACACTTGCACCATGGCTTTGGGCGGAGAATGGCCCCGCCTGACTCACAGCAACTCTCACTGCTGCTTCAGGTCTGGAATAGACATGTATCCTGTTCTGTGAGGTACTCACAGAACCACTTGTCTCGTTTCAGATTCCTCCTCATGCCTGGAGCAGTTCATGAAGGTTATAGACTACATGGTAATCAGACTCTCTAAGGCTTAATGTTTTTGCATGTTGAGACCATGTTTGCTAATTATCCATGCTATTATCTCTATTAGGCTCCTCCTTCCTGGTATACATTGTAGTGGATTTGCGACAGACTCAATCAGAAATAAGAGAGGAGAAAATTCTACTTCCCAACCTTTGAAGTGTCATCAGCTCAGTTTCTGCCTGTTTTGACTTCCTCCTCCTGCTCCAGTGGTAGCTTTGCAGTATTTCTGTCTCCTCTGCCTGTCTCCCTTCTGTGTGTCCAGAGGGCCCCTGACAAGAATGGGAGACATGGGGTGCTTTGGCTTCACAGACACATGGAGAAACAGGGGGAAACAGTCTGTCAGGGCAAAGAAGTCATTAAGTCTTGCCACTCAGTTACCCTAAAACTGCTTGTCTCCATGTTCTTTTCAAGGCCTGGATTTTGATGATTTTATATTATTTTATTTTATTTATTTTATTTTAAATTTCAAAGATTCCCCTCCCCATGAACAGTCTCTAAGGGAGGCACTGGGTTATTGTCCTTTTGGTTTTCCCATTTGAGATTGAGCTGAGTCAGGGCATAACTCCTACCCCAGTTGCAGTGCCTTTGCTTTGTTGCACACATTTCAGCTCTAAAGTCATTCTCCAGCAATTGCCAATCACATCCCCACCCTCACAGGGTGTTTTGTTCTAAGATTCACATGTGCAGAATAAATAGATATTTGCTGGAGTTTCTCACGTAGAGGTTTGGCAAGACCCACTCCTGCCCTTCCTTGCCCCCTTTGGTCTGGTTTGCTTTCCCTCTCTGCCTGACTGTTCTCGTGTAAGAGCCTGTTGTGATTCCCTCTAGTGAATCCTCTTGGGAGAGTCATTGGAGGACAGTGCCATAACTGAAGCAGCATATCAAAGCCAAACAGATATTATAACAAGCTCTTCTGCAAATTGTGGCCTAAAAGAAACATGAAAACAAAATTTGAGGGAGTGTTGCTGTTATTTCACTAGAGAGGCTGTGATTTCTCTTGCTATGTTCTGCCACTATCTTGTTTTCAGCTTCCCATCTCTGCACTGTATGAGATTACAAGACTTCAAAAGCATTTAGGTATTATCCATAATGTAAAATCTCAGCATGGTCTTTTGGTTAAATCATAACCCACTATGATGCAATATGTGCCACCTCTTCTCTAGATTAAATCTAACCAGGAAAGAGGAGCCCATGGCACTTCCTGCAAATATCAGCCTGGTGGGAGCAATCAAGACCACTGCAATGAGCATCCTACTGCCCATTCATGGAATTCATGTTTGGGAGAGGTGGCATCTGTTGCAAACAGCTGAAGTTCTGGTGTGAAGGAGAAAGTAGCCCTGTCACCTGCTGTTTTCTGCCTTTTACTTGCATACTGCATTCAATAACACCACGTAATGCTGCTGAGTAGTGGCCTGTTGCAACCACTTGTTGTTTGTGGGTGTCATCAGGGAGGTGGAGATGAAGCCTTTTTTCTCACTGCAGTATAATGTTGTGTTGCCTGGATCCGACTCCTGACCCTGCCGAACCAAGATGCTACCTTCCTTCATTGAGGAGTTTTGCTCCTTTCCCCAAAAGCCAGTTCTGAAAGGAAAATGTCCCATCTTTAATTCTAGCAGGTGTGAAACCTTCTTTATAAATCAACAGCCCACACAGCATTATGAGGGATCAAACCTCATTCTTTCAAGGCTGCCAAAACTGGCAAATCATAGTGCCTTATCTTGTGCTGTGCAGTCACAGCCTATTCTTAAGTGCCTGGTTACTGTCCCCTAGAGTGAGCTTATGGCTGACCACGTGGATGGAGAGCTCTGCATGTGCTTTCAGGGAACATCCTATCTCCAGCTCCTGCTGCACATTCCCTCATACACGCCAACCATATTAGCAGCCCATCCCATTGCAAACACAAGGTTGGACTCAGGCCCTGGTGAGGTCTTCAGGAGAGCTTCTGCCGGCTCTGCAGGGGTTTTCCAGAGAACAAGGGACTCATCCTTTGCAGGAGCAGCTCTTCAAATGGAGCTGGTCAGCCCTATGGATGCATGCAAGTGCAGCTGCTGAGGGGAGGCGGTCAATGGAGGGTTTATCTTTTTGCAATCAGCAAAGAAGATTTCAGTGTAAAGTACTGAGAGCTGGCAAGGAGCATGGAGGTGGAGTCAGTGAGCCATGAGTAAAACACAGGCTCTTGGGTCCACAGTAAATGTGGTTCAGCATCACTAGTCATATAACAGGTTTGTTTTCTTCCCTGTCACACTTCCACAGTATATTGCATCCAAATACAGCTAAATGAATGACATGACAGTGTATCAGAGCATTTTCCCTTCCTCATAGCAAGCATATATAATAATCTCTCTGGAAAGTACATCTCAGACTATTTCCAAGAACAATAGATGCTTGTAAGGCATCCAGTGAAGTCAGAATAGCTGGAGGCTGCGAGTCACATAATAAGTTTTTGTGCTTGCATAGTGTTTCTTTTTCAGACTGATCTGAGCAGGTAGGAGACAGGAAATAACCAGATTTCTTTCTTTCTTTCTTTCTTTCTTTCTTTCTTTCTTTCTTTCTTTCTTTCTTTCTTTCTTTCTTTCTTTCTTTC
>JAWWEU010000081.1:44992402-45025601 GCA_035583155.1 Acropternis orthonyx | reverse complement strand
TCTCTCTCTCTCTCTCTCTCACACACACACACACACACACACACACACACACACACACACACACACACACACATATACTTCTCAATCATACCCTCTTGTGAAGCTATCCTGGTTGAAATTACTGCATATTTCACAAAGTCAGGAACTGTTTCCATTTAAACCCCCTCATGGAATCCTTCCCTCCTCGTAACATTCAAACCTGCAGCCCTCAATTAGCAGTCCGACAAAGCCCTGGAAATGGAGCTGGCGCTGTGTACTGTTGCTTTTGCTTTCAGAAGGAGACCCTTTAGGCCTCTTGATTTACAGATTTGTGCAACTCATACCCCCAGTGCAATCTCTGAAATAGTTTGCCAGTGTCTTCAAATGAAAATGTGGAAAATATTGCCCAAACTTCCCTCAGGTAACTGTACTCTTCTGCCTGTGCTGCAGGCAGGCAGATAGCAAAGACTCCTCAAATGGAGTCTTTGAGGAAAATCCCCTTACACAAGCATTGCACATACCAGTTTTGGTCTACCACTTTGTCTCACCCTCACCCCCCCCCATCCCCTACCCACCACTGCTCTCTCTCACCTGGAGTTAAGAAAGCAGTGCATCTGATAACTCCAGGAAAGGTCAGAGCATTTGGGTTAGCATTTTACTGAAAGAATAAGCAGCCTAGTTCTCTGGAGTGCCAGGAATGATGATCTAGTGGCCTGTGCACAGGACCAGGAGTTATAAATTCCTAAATCTTAATCTCAGCACTGATAATTACTTCTTCTGAAACCTTGAGCAAATTTCTTAACCCTTCTCTTTCTGCCTTTTGCCTCTGCAAAATTGTGAATCCTGCCTCGCCAGCTTTTTGTGAGAGTTAATTAATTAATGTGTGTGATTAATTGTCCCTCTGCTGGTGTCTGCTGTATTCTGTATGTTTGTCTGTGTCTAATGCAGCTGATCACTGTGTCGTGTGGATGTCCAGAGCCTGATGGAGAAACCTCAGACAGCAGTTTCATCTCACAAAGAGGTCATCCAACAGGCTCAGGACAGGAAGAAGGAATAAATGCAGTAGGCTACAGGATGCCATTGACCTGTCAGACTGTCTTTCCTGTAGGAAATGCTGTGTGAGTTACTCCAGAGTAGAGGAAGAGGTGGATAGACATCACCATCTGTTGATACTTTGGGCCATAAAGAGGTTACATCCATTTTTCTCAGCCTAATTACCTGCTATGGAAAGTGGGACTGTGGCTTGGAAGTGCACTGATGCTGTAGATGAACAACATGGTATATATGCTGCTTCTTGCTCAGGTCTGCAGTCAAAGAGTAGCCCAAAATATCTGAGTTTTAAGAAGGATGGAATCAGGCCCTTTGTAACAGTGGCACTCTGAAAAGAAGATGAGTGAGGCAGCAGTATACACTCTGATTGTTTCACTTCTCTCCACAGTTATGTATCAATGTTACTTCATGTGCCATTAATTAGACTTATTAGTCTATATTTTATCTCCCTCGTCATAACAAATGAAGTGTGAAAAATTCCAACAAAAAAAAACAAAAAACAAAAAAACAAAAAAAAAACAAACAAAAAACCACAACAAAAACAAAAAAAAAAACAAACCACACTCAAGTGATCTCAGCGTTAACAAGCTCAGCTTTCCTGACAACCTGAATTCAGCAAAGTGCTTCAGTGTCTGCTTTAGGTTCAGCACGTGCTCCGGTGCACTGCAGGCTGAGACTGTACCAAGCGAAGGGCAAACCTCCAAGGCTGGGCTGCTCAACCCTCCAAACTGATGTTAGCAGTTCTGCCCTGGGCAAGTGATTGTCTCCATCTGAGTGGCATTGTTTGCCTAAACAAATAGATGGTGTGTGCCTTTCATTTGTCACTGATCTTCAGCTTAAGGGCAAGTCGTTCATTTGGAACCCAAATTTTTCAGCTCAAGTGTCTGCATTTTGGCTTCCAGTCTGGCTGTTATATATGAATTTTTAGTTAGGCAGGAGATCAGCTCTGAAAACTTTGGCTCCAGGCAGGAACTGCATTTCAAATAAGTTAGCCTGAGCAAACATCACAGAAATGTGCTACACTCAGAGCTGGGGATAGGGAGAGCTCTCAAAGATGCTACTTAACTATTTTTGCTTCCAAGTTGGGTCATTATATACTCAGTCTGACATTTTAAAACTTGAAGGACATGAGCCATGAAAGTTGCAAACCTAAAAGATGGAAACATCACTGAGGAAGATGGAAACTCTTGTCACCTCCACTAAAGCCAACGGCTCCCCAGATCTCACTGAAAGTTCTTAACACTTTGAGGGGTCAAAACTGTATGGTATAAAAGTATTATCTGGAGCGTTTGAATATTTTGGCTTCCAATCCTGGCCCAAATTTGGAAGAACAAATAAGTTCAAAACAGGAAAAAAAAAAAAGACCTCAAATCCAAATGCTCACATTTTCACTGGATCTCAAAGAGTTTGACTTGAATTTTGTTTGAGGAAGGGCGTTCAGCTGTGCTTCTGTTTGTATTCCTGTGTGGCTTTGTGCACCCCAAAATGAGCACTAATGCAAAAAGTAGCATGGTACAAACTAACCTAAGTTTATGTCTTAAGAACAAAAACCAGAAATACATGCTGCTGTAAAGATTCCTGCTGTGCTGAGGTCCAAGGTCAGCCAAATCTTTACTGGTGAACCCCTGCAGGAGCAAACAGCTGGCAAAGGCATGACTTGAACCAAGTTGCTTCTTACTGCTGCAATAGAATATCAGTCCCTGCTGCTGCCAATTAGAGGACTAATTGAAAAGTGGATCCTGAACCCCTTTGAAAATTGCTGTCTCAAGGAAATTTGCTGCCTCTCTCAATGGTGCCATGATACAGAGCCAGGCAAAGACTGTGCCAGCAGTGGCTGGAACAAGCATTGTGAAGGAGAAAAGTGCTGTTTGGGAAGAAAACTGTGATGCTTCAGTATTTATGTAAAGCTTAAAGAGCCTATGTGGTTTGGAAGAAAACAGGAATGCAGGCTTGCTTATTGGGATTCAGAGGCTCACATCCCAAAGTCCAGAAGCAAGTTATGTCTAAAACTGCTGCATTTGTGTCATTAAAAATCTCCTGAAATATGGTATGCTGGACTTTTCCCATGGCAGAAACATTTCAGGCTCTTACCCGGTCAGGCCTTAGATAATAATTTATTTGTAAAGTTTCCAGAGTGTCTGTTTTGTATTCAGCAACCCACCTTTGCCTCTCCATCTACAGTCTCACCCCAAAATCCAGCTGAGCTGATTAATTGTTAAGACCTAACACACAGTCAGGTCTCTCATGTGAAATCAAAAGATTAAATCCAGATTAAATCTGATTGCCCACTGGTGCAACCTCATTGAAATTGTTTAAGCTTAAACTAGGGATGAATTTGGCTCAGAGTCATTAATTGGTTTGGGTACTTGCAGTTCCTTGCCTGAAAGACATTAAAACCTCATTTATTGCAAAATAGTTTTATGTCACAGCCAGTGTCTGGCATGGAAGGAAAGACCAGCAAGCTACCCAAAACTGCCAGGAATTCCTCAGGGAATCCTCCTCCTATCTAAATTGGAACTCCCTCAGTAGCAGAATGTTACTCATGGGTATTTTAATAGGAAGGAGCAAAACAGATCTTCCATTGTGATTGGCCATGAAACTTCTCTCTGGTTTTGGTAGAAGCAGGACTGAATCTCAGCACAGGAATATGTCTGGACCACCACCCAATGCTTTCAGAAGTATTCATTTTTTTACCCAGCTACTTGTCCAAGTTCATTTGCCAGACTCTGCACTTTTAAGCTGTGACTGGCAACTGAATCACAGCAAACCAGTATGAAGAAAGAGGATTTTCTCCTAGGATTCATGACCTGAGCAGAAATAGGCAGTACTGGAAATAGAGCAAAACCCATCTTCCTTGAAAACTTTCCAGCCCATTTTTGCAGACTGTAGACTTTTGGGCAGTGCAGATGAACTCTGGATAACCACCCAAATTTTTGGGTTTGCCCATTGCTAAAAATATCACAGACTGGAGGGCACTGTCTTCAACTGAGTCTCCAAGCATTTTGAAATTCACCCAGCCCTGGTTGAAGTGATCATTATAATCTGGCAGGGAATGCAATCTGGATTCCCAACTGTAGCTATTTTTAAAATCATCTCACCAAAGCCCTGCTGGAGACTGAGAACCATTTTAGCCTGAACAGAACAATCAGTAATTTCCTATTCTGATGTAGCAGTTGTTTGTAAGAAGCATATATAATAGCACGTGTGTGTAAGTAAATTGTCTATAGCTATGCAACTCCTAAGATTTGTAATCTTGCTGTAGAGTCCAAAACAAGAGTAATAATGATTTAAGAAGCCTCCAAACCCTGTTACAAATTTTAGTTACCACCTACTGATGGCCTCCCACATGCTCCAGGAAACCAACTAGCTTTCCCAGCTGCTCTGCACAAGGTCTGTACAAGAACAAGTGAAATTATACTCTAAATAAGTCTGGAGGTTTCCCTTACAGATGACTTTACTATCTTTTCTCACAACGCATAAGGCCAGAGATGTCAAGCCATAGGTTGGGCACACGCACCAGCGTGCTCAGGTGAAACAACAGGAAAGAAGCCTGGTTGCATTTAGTGCTTTTGGGAATTCTCTTCCTAAAGAAGCTTGTCGTTCCCAAAGAGAGACCAAAAATGTGTTCAAGGCCAGGCTGGATGGGGTTTCAAGCAACCTCGTCCAGTGAAATACATCCCTACACCTGACAGGGGATATGGAACTAAATGATCTCTAAAGTCCCTCCCAACCCAAATAATTCTATGATTCTCTGAAAAGCAAACATTAAAAGCAGCTTGCAAAGGTGGTAGTGGGTAGGTTGTTGTCAGGGATACCCAGCTTGGGCAAGCCATCTGTTGAGACCCGTGTAAAGAGGGGGAGAGAATAAGGGTGACAGGAGAGCAGGAGCAATGCAGAGAGTACCCTAAACAGAAATAAGTGAGCTGGGTGTGAAATCCAGAGAAAGAGCAGTGGGAGCCATAGCACAGCGATTAAGTTGGGAGTAGAAGATGACAGCAGTACCACCTGTCTTTGTGTGAAAGGAGGGATTCAGGGGCAGGGGTGGATTGCTGGCAAATCTCTTACTGTTTTTTATCTTCTCTCTGCCTGAGACAACGATGGATTATCTACATTTAATAGGAATTTATGACCTAACGAGTGATATTTAATGGACTCAATGATGCATTTAATAACCAAACATTCTTCCTGATTAGTGCTCATTTGATCTTTTGAGGATAGTGCTCCCTGTAACTGAGATTTTTTAAAAATGCCCTTGTCTCCCGATAGCTCATGCCAGAGTCCAAGGATGTTACAGAACTCATGAATATCTGCAGAATTAATTTTCCTGAGAATGTATGAACTATATGCTTTATACTTCTTTGTGTCTCTCTCTCTCTCTTATAGCATGTTTTTAGAAGGATGTAGAAGTTGGAAAGCAGAAGTCCTGCTGATTCTTCATTAAAGTGACTTTTTTACCTTTCATTGTCAGATTTATGAAGACTCTTTGAGCATTAATGCAAATGCTTTGTCATTTGCAAAGGTGAACAAAATTATTCTCAAGTAATCTGCATTATTTTAGTAATTTAAATAAATGTGAAAAGGAATGAACTTGTGCCACTTGGCAGAGGCTGTGTTTCTCCTCCTCTTTTTTGAGCTGCATTTTCAAAAATACACTAGCTTGGACTCTCAGCTCTCCATCTGACAGGTAGAGAGGAATCAGAGAGACAGAGAATGAGTAAAGGAGCATTATTTTTGGCATTGACAATTCGCTCCTAGAGAGACTACTCCTTTTCCACTATTTCTAGTCATGAAGATGATCAGGAGTGTGCAGTATCCTGGGAGAAATCTACTGTTGTGTGTCTGTGGTCACATCCCTTCTTGGGTATCTCATGCTTTTTTGGGATTCCCCCTAAGGAGAGGAAATCAACCTTCCCCTTATTCTTGAAAAGGTTGCTCTTTTCCACTCTAAACCCCTCAAAACCATTTAGATGAGTTTCAGTTAAAGGTTCAGGAGTACACCCTAGTCATCTATCCCACTGCTGTCCTGACCTTACAGGCAAACACACATCATCTGCTGCAGACCCTGCAGTGCATGATTTTTAACCTTCGCCTGTAGGAGCTCTGAAAGCAGGGTTTGTATCAAGAGGCCACCAGCTGATGAATGGTGGCTGTTTCCTTCCCCTTTACACTGTGACTACCTTCCTAAGTTAATCACCATGAGGCAGACATGGGCAAACAAATCTTTGCCCAACTCAACAGCCTTGTGTTCTGCTTTAGCATAGGTTACTGTGACACAGCAGATGAGGGAAAACACTGAGGGACTTCTTCAGGGTTTCCTACAATCACCCCACTGCAGAGAGGGGTTTACCCCCACAGCAGAGCAGGAACCAGTTCCCTTCTCTGAACGCCTCTTGTCTGCATGTCAGCTCTGCTGCCTTTAGCAGAACTCAAAGAGGAGTTTTATAGATAGATGCATTAATATCAACCAGATCAACCTTAATTGAATAAACATTCCTCCACAGTAAGGAGAAAATGCTACGTCTCTGAATCCCCCATGCCTGCTTCTGCTATCTCAAGGACCCCCTTCACCACCAGTGAGAACCTGCTGGCTGCAGCAGTGCAGGAGCTTTCACCCATTTTATTTAGCACAGAGCAGCCTCCACCACCTGCCTTTGCTTTATTTCCCCATAAGCATCATAAAACTTTTGATGACCTTACCTTTTGCTCCTGAAGAAAGGTTAACAGCCCTTGGGGCTTTTTGTTTTTCCTTTCCCTTCAAAAGTCAGCTTAGTTTTAATGATAAAAATAAAGAAGACAATTGAAATATCCCCATGGATCCAAACCTGGTTTAACTCAGCAGAAGGGCACTTCACCTCCTTTATTTTGTCCATTAGGCTGGCCACTGAAACCTGTACTTGAATTTCAATGCTTTTTTTTTTATTTGGGTTTGATTTATCTCAAAGTTTATCCTGCTGAGTTTGTTTCTGAAGCTCATTCTTTATTGCATCACAATAAAAACATTCTACAACTCATGGCTCCCTACAAAAAAAGTTTTTCAGAGCCACTCACATGAGAAGTCATTTATGAATGCTGTTTGTATACTGTGTTATTCTAATGACCTGTAAATAAAAAACCACATATTCTCCACAGCGCAGTCTAAAGCTATACATAGTAATGCCCATTCACAGAACCAGCCCTGTCCAGTGCGTGACAGATTGGCACATACACAAATTCATTCTTATTTGAAATACCAAAATAAAAGCGCTTTCTATATTATCTGCAGAATATTGCACCTTAAAATGGGTCCAGGTAGTTTCAACGTAGATGCAGATGAATTTTCTGCCATTTGTATCTCTGCTTAAATGTATTATTCATTCAGAATGATTGATTTGGTGTTCTGTCCACGTTGCTTAAACGCTTCTGTCTGTTAGTCTGTCTGTTAATCTGTTTTGACATCTCACAGAGATAAAGATATAGGAAACACTTTTTGTTTCTGTTGAAGTAGTGACCAAAAAAAATTCTTGAAAAAGGAACTGTTTAATATTTTAATTCATATGCATACAAAAAAAAATTTATACCACTGAGATGACTGAATAGCCAAAAGGACAGATTTTTATATTCTGCCAGTGGTGTGCTAGAAGCACGGTGCATTTGTTCCTGCCTGATTAGCTGGATGCAGGGGAGCCAGAAGGAGACATCGTAGCAGAGGAGGAAGATGCTCACCGTAAAGATCATGACCTCCATTCCAGTGTCATTTCACACCTCAGGCAGTGATCTTGTTACATCTCATAAGCTAAGCAAGGTCAGCCCTGGTCAAGCTAAGCGCTTGAATAGGAAACTTCTAAGGAAAAACTCAGGCACTGTGGAAAGCAGGGCTGGTGGCTGAGCAGGTGATATTATTCCCTTGGAGTTGGTACAAAAGATGTGCCCTGTTAAGAAGCCTCTGTGCATGTGGCTCTGCTCTGGCAGCTAAAGGCACTGCTTCTCAGGTGAGCCAGACCCAGAGGCTGCCGAGGCTGAAGTTATTAACAGCATTTCTTCCCGTTTCTCCATGGAGCAGAGGTGCTAACCCCACTGTCTGCCCAAGCTCC
This sequence comes from Acropternis orthonyx, assembly GCA_035583155.1. Lineage (NCBI taxonomy): Eukaryota > Metazoa > Chordata > Aves > Passeriformes > Rhinocryptidae > Acropternis > Acropternis orthonyx. Next base: position 45,017,502 of record JAWWEU010000081.1, on the reverse strand, counting down.
ACGCTGGGTGATTACATGTGTCCCCAGAGCTCCCCACTGCAGTTCCCGTACCAGAGGTCACACTTTGCTCTACTGCACTGGCAAGTTGACCCAGGCAGCGTTGCTGGCAGACTCCATCCCCAAGCAACCTGCAGCTTGGGAGGAGGCAAACTGAACATATGTGCTGGGCAAGAAAACCCTGCTATTTTGGAAGGGTGCTTATTCATGAAAGGGAAATAATGAAAAGCCAAGAAATGTGCACATGAAAATCGACTTAGTACCACCAGGTCTCCCGACCTCTTCCCTCGTGTTCCCAGGCACAGTCTCTTTCTCTTTTGAGGAGCCTTGACTCATCTGGGGCACAAGTCCCTTTGATCCCCACTGTCTGCTGCGGGGAAGTGTTACTCCCTTCACATCCTGGCAGAAAGCTCGTTATGCTGTTATGGGGTGGATATGTCCTCTTGCTGCAATTTTTGACAGCAACATCAGGAATCTGCAAAGAGAGGACAACTGCAGTGTGCTTTGCTCGCTGGGTGAGGTGCAGGACATACTGCTAGGGAAAGCAGGTCAGAAAAAAACCTCCCCAAACCCACATCTCTAATGACTACACTTGGAAGAATGAAGCTATGGTACCATGTTTAGAAAGATGTGGGTATTTAATAAAAACAATACTCTCAGCTTTTTTAGAGTGGCGTGCATTTTGATGCTGCACCTCATGCCTGGAAGTGCTTTGCTTAATGTTTTAATTGTGAATTTTATGATGTGGAATGCATTTCCTAACCCCGCTTTCTATCTCTTGGTTACAAAACAAGTGGTGAGATGAACTAGAATCAGCCAAAATGTTTTGCTTGGTCTTCAGATTAAAGGCTGATTGCCTTCATGAGGTGAAAAGAAGTCCTTCAGAAACCAGTGGCTCATTGCTATCTCCCTGCTGTCCGTGTGGGGACTCCTCTGCCAGTTCACCCTGGAACTGCATGTGTCATGTCCAAGGAGCTGTGCATGGCCGTGGGTGCCTCTGGCTGCAGGCACAGCACAGATGGCAGCATTGCTGTTACGAGCCTAAAGTTTGAAACCTGCCTTCATGAGCCTTTCAGACTTGGCGTGGCTCCCTGGCTGGCAGCTGGAGGAGTGAGTTCTTCACAGCCCTGTCCCTGATGCAGCAAACAAACAGTCAAAACCCACCCAAAATTCCACCTGAGGGTCTTTAAAACTGCTCGCTGTATTTGATGGCTGCTTTCCAGGTTGTCTGTAGCATGCCGTGCCCCAAAATGGCATTAGGTGAACAATAGTCATTTTCTGCAATAGACACTCTCTCAAATCCCCTTCATTTGTGTTTGTTGCTGTTGTGATTCTTCACCTGCTGCCCTTTATCCAGCAAAGAAAGGTGAGTTCAAAGAGTCCTCTGGAGGTCTGTTACGGTTTTAATGATGAGGTGAAATTGAAAGGTCTTGTGTATGATGAACTTAATGGGGCATTCTTCTCATTTACTCTGACATCCTTTACATGGAGTTGTGAAAAGGAAAAGGTATGGACAACTGATCACAAGCAATTGATTTATTAAGAAATAACTGTCCCTTAGCTGTAAGTAAAGGTCTGATGAGGGAAACAAATATTTAATAAGCTCCTATAGTCCTACTGAGGTTACAAATGGCTTTAAGTCCCCACTGTCTTCTCCCACTTGCTTTAATATATGAAGCCATCAGAAAAAGAACAATCACGGGAATCAATATCATAGCTGTGTGAATAACTGAGATTTTTATTTTTCCTGGCTATGCTGAGAAATCATGAGAGAAATTAATTTGCTGCTGTCTTACAATGAATTCTTTCCAACATTTTTAGCAATCACTTTATGTTAACTGTAGCATTTTCTTCACCTTCAGATTAATTTTTTTTCCTAACTTCAGCATCTACAAGTTTGGTTTTTTTTTTTTTTTTTTTTTAATTACAAAACAAATTGAAAGGAGTATCAGAAGTGGCAGAAGTTAGTGGAACAGAAGTGTCACTAGTTTTTTTTCAATACCAAAATGAAAGCTCTAGATTGTTTTTACTGGATTTTGTTTTGCAGCAGCACAAGTAATCCACTGAAATTTTCAAACCATTTTATGTTCACCCAGTCATCTTTTCTCTCAGGAAAAGGTATTGCTATGAAGGGATTTGCCACTCAGTAGTTACATTCACAGTGTTAATGTTGAAGCTGTGTATTCCAGACAGTTCATGCTCCTGTGGAAAACCCAGAGTGATATGCATGGGAGCGATACAGGCACACAGCAGGGAATCTTATTATGGACCATTTTGCGGAGGTATGGGTCTTTCTTTTAGCATTTGGGGGTAACTCTGTAGAGGTAAAACTGATGTTTGAAGGACCAAAGTATCAATTTTTCTTTTGATGAACTTTTTTTGTTTTAACATTAAAGTGTCGCACAACTTCCATCACAAATATTTTCTGCAACAATTCCAAAAGGCATTTTCAAGGCAAGTGTGTAAATCCATCCATGCCTGCTTTCACAGAGACCAGGGCAGACTACTTTAAGATTGTGCTAGAAGGCAGACAATGCATTGGGGTTGGTCAGGAAACAGAGTCAAACCAAGAGTTGCAATTAGTATTGCCAGCCAAAAATAAGTAGCTGAGTAACTACAAGTTTTAGAGGAAATAGTTTAATACATCCATTTTGTTCCAGGAAGTGATGTCAGGCTATTGTCAATGGGAAGTGGTGAAACCAAATAGGTAGTGCAACAGTGGGAAGTCTGTAAGCATTTGTATGACCCGCCCCAGTGCCTTCTGGATGAACTGAGTTGCTCACCTCCTCTCTGCTTCCACCCTTCCCTGTTTATTCCCACAACACCTCATCATGTGGGGACCTGAGGCACTGGGAAGCAAAACAACTTTGTGAAAGTCGTGCAGAAAGCCAGGAATAAAGCTGTCCCCTGGGCTTTCTCATCATAGGCTGGCATGCAACCAGGACACCTGCGCTTTTCAGCAAGATTTTGGGTCTGCCACACTAAATAAATAAGGTTGTTTTGGACTGCCTGCTTATTTGTCTTATTCACACACACAAAAAAAGGAGGAATAAAAACCAACAGCAGCTTGCCTTTTTCTTTTCAGAAGGTTCCTTCACTGAGAGCTACCAGGTCTTTGTCTTCACTTACATATTCCCACTTGTAGTAGGAGGGCTGCCCCATTGTACTGGGAAAGTAAATGTCAAGTTCAGGAAAGGCAAACAGACAGGCAAGTAATTGAAGGGTTAGTGCCTGAAGAGCTGTTTGATATCATTAATGCATCATGACTGCAACCTTTGAAGAGCGTCATCAGGAGCTCAGCCACATAAGAAAATACGCAGTTGGACTTGGTGTACAGTACCAATTAAGCTGGAAATATCTGAAATAGCAGTTACCAAAGGAGAAGAGGGAGACAATGAGAGAACAGGGCTTCTCCAGCAGCATTCCTGGTGTAAGAGCTGAGCCACTCCAGGGCTAAGCAGACACCTGTGCAAGGAGAGCAGCCGTGATAAAATGGCTGAAGCAAAAACTGTTCACTTGTGTAGCAAAATAGGCAGATTTGCCAAAAACATTCAGTCTATCTCCTCGTGGACACCAGACTCCAGACATATAGATGTGTTCCTGAACCTGAGGAAGAGGCAGACCCCTGCGACAGAGTGATGCCAGAGCCATGAAGATGGTATTCTCTTTCCCCCTGGCTGTATTTTTAGAGGGTGAGGAAGCCTGGCAGCCAGGCACGCACTGAGATTTGCCGTAACTTTGTTCACAGTGGGACACGCACTCGCACTGACCAGCAGCCGACGGATCCACCTCTTGGTGCGCCTGAAACAGAGCTTTTCATGTTCAAAGGGGACAGAAGGTTTGAAGGCTTGGAGGCTGGCGCAGGGTATGAAGGTGTCTGCCTCTGATCTTCATATGCCTCAGTTCTTCCAGGAAAACCCAAGCTAATTGCTGTTTTAAAAGACTGTTTAATTTTAAAACCTTCCCCCCTCCTCCCCGTTACTAGGCTGGCATGATTTTCATCACGGAAAAGGTATGTGCCATGTGAAGAGAAAGTAAGGAAATGTGAGGCAGGCTCCTGAATGTAAAAAAACCAGGGTTGGGGGGGCAGCCAGGGAAGTCACTTCACAGGAGATAAGGATTGAATGGCTTCCACTCTACAGGGCTTTGCTGAGCCCAACTAATTAATGTTTGTAAAGCACTTTGAAGATGAAAAGCACCAATTTATTGCTAAGTTTAATTATTTGGATCATGTTACTTAAGACTTTTGCTAGCTGCCTTCAAACACCACTGAACTCTTCCCTCTAAATGTAGAGAAAGCCAAAGAGTTCGAGGCAGAGTTTCGGAAGCCAAAGCCACAGCATCACATTGCAATGATGGCTCTCGATCTGTGGATGGAGAGTGGACTCAACATACACACCTTGACTTTGACTTTACTGGACCTGGCATTTCCAGGGACACCTAAAGAAGGGTTCCTGTCGAGTTCCTAATGAATTTCAGCTGCCCTTAAATTTACAGTGTATAATTAGTGCTTTTTAATGCTGGCAATTAAAAGGAAACCAGTTCTGGAGAGGATCGCATTTACACTGAACAATCATGTTTCTAACACATGTGATTAGCACCAGTGACAGAACATGAACTCTTGCTGCTAATAGTGTGCATATTAATTGGCAATCCTGTTAGCTAACAGATATTTAAAAACATGAATACAAACTCAGAAGTAGATGTACCAACAGGAGGAAATATTAGGGAAGTATTCACTTTAAAAGCATACTCCACTCTTTGGAAGAGAAAGGCTCTAAATAGATAGGACTAAATTCTTTGGGCAACTCATCAGGTGAGAGATAAATGGACATGATGTCACAGACTGCAAACTTTATTTTGAAATGGACAAATATTTTTCACACTGATATAGCCAGTATTATCTCTCTTTTTTTTTTTTGTTTGTTTGTTTTCAGATGAACTAGTTAAAGATTCCTCATGACAATACTACACCTGTCTTTGCAAGTGAGACATTTTACTTCTTCAAGTAACATCCCCAGGGGACATTTAATTCTGAATGATTTTCTCATTAAAAATGTGGTTCTACTCAAGAGAAACAGAATGTCCCAGTAAAATAGGACATGACAGGGCCAGAGATTTATGGATTCAATGCAAGGACTGAAATCTTGATTGCTGACTAGAAGTGTTTCAGAACTAATGATAACTTTGGGTTCACCACTCATCTCAATGGGAGGTTGCTCATCATTTTCTGATGATTAAAAAGGAAAGTGTTCCTTAGCATTTGTAAACCCTAATCAGAAACAACATTAGCTCTAAGGATGAAAAAACATCATCAGGCAGAGATAACTCAGGGTTTTGCCCAAATTGAACTTGGAATTATTCAGGAAACTCGGTTTGCTGCATCCCCTCTGTTCCTCCGGATTTAGCTGCAGACTGGAAAACTGAAACATGGAAGCTTCTTTAAGTCTACCATTTTCTCAGGAATTTCCTGGGAGACTTGGCAAGGTTTCCAAGCTAGCATTTAGTTCAGTAAGGTTTGCACACACACAGTACAGAAACCCTGAATATTTTGGGCACCTTCTCCTGTCATTTGCAATAGACAGCATCCCAGGACACTTGCCATGGAAGGTGCTGTTAGGGTAGAAACTCTTTGCACCCTCAGCACTCACCTCAGAGCAGCTGCTCACTGGCAGTTGGCAGCCAGATCTGACCCTCTGCTTTTAGGGAGAGATATAAAGCTCCTGGTAGGGAAGACTCCCTGTAACAAAGAAGTAAATTCGTGTACAGGAGGGAATATTTGTTCTTTTCTTTTTTTAAGGAAGACCCTCTTCTGCAACACCTTGGAGTGTATTCCACTTAGGGAACCGAGACTGGATCTTTTTCCTAATGAACACAGAAAGCAACTGGGGTGCACTCCAGTAGCAGTGCACTCTGTGATGGGCAATGGATCCATACATGTACACTTTATCCCTCTCTTTTTTATCTGCAGTGCAGATTTCCATTGCACATTCTGTACTTGTTTCACGCACACACAATTCCTGTAGAAATCAATGGAAGTCCTGTGTGCAGAAAAAGGCGCAGAAAGTGCAACAGAGATTTGCACCATGGATTAAGAGATTTTCAGTGCTGATCAAAGAAGAATTTTGTCCGAGGTTTGTAAAGCACTTTTGAATCCTTCTTGATGAAAGGCGCTATGAAAATGTAAAGCTGCTGTTGTTTTTAATGTTCCCTTGGTACACAACAGGAGGAGAGATGCTAAAATTAAAGTCACATATATTAATATTGATTAAGAAATAAGCAAATTCTTCTAGAATTTGATCTTCCTTTCATTATGTGCACTTGATCTTCCATTTTCAAAGAGGGCATAGTTATGCCCTGGAAAATCACAGCCTTGAACTCCACCAAGCCACAAGTAGAGATTATATATTATTATATATAATTTTGGAAATCTGTCTGGAATACACCATAAAGCAAGAATAAAAAAAAAACCTGTAAGGACATTTGTATTTGTCAGTGTCTACCCAGACAGAGCCCTGAGGATATGATATTCTTAGAATAAAGCTTTCATTTCACAGCGCATCAGTGGGAAAATTAACAAGCTCTCCTCATGCTGTTCCATAATTCATTTTCTTTGTTTTAGATATTGAGCTGAGCTGGTACAGTAACTTAAATAGATAGGGGAGATTTTAAGCACAGATTTGGATTTTGGCTGGTTTGGGTTGTTTAATTTTGTTTTGCTTTTTTCCTCCTTTATCATGCAACTTCCTGGTATCTAAATAAGAAGATGCCGCAATTTATTTTAGCAATTGCCCTTTAAATGGAAAGTGCCAAATGCTGTTATAATAATTTAAAATACATGAGAGCAGGCTCAGTTCAGTTAGTGTGAGGGGTGTAAACTCCATCTCTTACAGCACCGGGAGCAAAGTTCAATCCTCGAAGAGAGTCTGCTCATCTCCACCAGTGGCAATAGGAGACCAAGAAAACACAAAACCTGGGGAGAAATTCCTTGGGGTTAGATCATCTACTACCTGTGCTCCACCTGAATCTCAATTGACAACAGACAATTAGCTTGAAATTACAGCAAATTTTGCTGTTGTTTTTGGGAAATGCAAAGTTATATTTTTGCAAGAAATCACACAAATGTTTCTGCAGCAAAAATTATATTCCTAAGAAGAAGCTACTTCTGTTCTTAGAAGTCCTGTGACTCCAGAAACCAAAAAGGGGAGGCCATAGTAAAGGTAACGTTTCTCACCAAGAAAACTGCTTGAATGACAGAAATATGTTATCTCCTCCCCCAGCTCTGCTCATTCAGGTTTTTGAGCAAAAAAGTAACACTCAAGCAGAAAACTCCAGTTTGGATGTGTCAATATGTGTATATAATAGCAAGACAGGTGGGTGAAGGTGCTGTGGTCCCTGAAGCCCAACAGCCAGCTCCAACACTGCTTCAGTAAAGTCACTCCTTACAAGACCCCCTGCCTGCCCAGGAGCAGAGACCAACTCCTGGCTTCTCTGAAATATCCCCAGGAAGTGCTTGCCTACTTCTTGTCTGTTTAGGAAAAAATCACCTACACCCTTCCCCCTCAAGAAAAAGAGTAAATTCTGGGGGGAAGGTGTGGGGTACCTGGTACAAAGTAGCCTGCTGGGGACTCATACAACTTCAGCTTGCTTTCACCTGACTCTTTCCTTTGGCTGTGCCTGCACAGCCTTTAAGAAAACTGAATCCCCCAGGAGAACCATTCTGTCCTTCTCAGCCATGCACAGCAATGCTGAGCCAGAAGGAAGACACAATCTGAGGTGCAACCTGTCATAAATAAAGAGATTCCAAACCAGTATTATGACTTCACACTTTTAAATGGCCTGGTAGCTGCAGGGAGTCATTGACCTGATGCCTTATCACCCTTATGCAAAATACTGTTAATAGCAGTGAAAACTGAGGCCAAATGCATTGAAAATTCCTTGTTATGAACAGAAAGTGCAATTGAGACAGCTGACAAAATTAAATATGTTCTTTAGGCATCTGTAGAAGGAAAGCCATCCCTGTTCCCCACAGATAACCTCAAAGATTTCCTTGCTGTGTTCACTTTTCCATCTGTTAGCTGTTGGTAGCACTTCCCAGTGTCAGGCCACTGGGTTTATAAGATGGAAATCTAAAACTGGATGAAGACAGTGTCACTAATGATGTGAGAAAATGCATTCAGTTGGCAATTTTCAATAAGAAGTGATGCTGTCTGGTCCAGAGATTTCTCTTTGCATATGCCCATCTGTACAGTGACTGGCTCACTGTGGCATTACTGCAGCACAAATATCAGCGAGGGCAGTGCATAGTGAGAATGCATCTTCCCTAGAATAACCTTCCTCCTTATCACAGCCAGTACTAGGACTGTATTATTCTGGGTTTTGAAAGTGATGAGCCTGTTTAGTGCAAAAGAGCAAGTGCCCTCAGCTCCCAATGACTTCTGGCATCAGCTGGCATTGTTCAGTGCTCCGTAACAGTGAAGCTCGGTGGGAGCACTGCCATTGGAGGATGAGGATGCTCTGACAGTATTAACCCCCTTAGGTATTTGGCTACAATACTGCTTGTCCAAAGGGACACTACCACAATTGTGACCCCAGCCCGTGATGAAATTTGCTGTCTGATGGAAGATCTGGTTCTTCCTCATCCTATATCTATACACAATAAGGATCCCGGCATCAGTCTATAGTGGTCAATTTTTACTCTATAACAGTGTATAGCAGGACAGGCAATACCCTCTACAGTTCAATACCCGTGCTTACACAACTGTGCATACTTTGAATATTTGCATAAATGTCTCAGAGCCCTATAAAATTACTAAAATCAACAGGCTCCAAAAGTTAGAGAAAGATGAAGAAAAAAATACTGTACTGAATTTTCCAAGTTCAATGAGTCTGCTTTGTGTCACAACCACAACTAGCCATGAACCAGCCCCAGCATTCCCTTTGATGTGTATAAAATGTATTTTTAATCTCACTAGTCTGCTGCTCACTTTTATTTGAAAGGATATTTGAAAGAGTGTCTAGGAATGACTAGGTTCCATTCTCTGCACTTTGCATTGTTTTACTACCTTTGTCATGTCACCTCTTAATTTTCTCTTGTGTAAAGTACAGTCTGAACCTCCTGAACCCTTTCTTATGGAGACATCTCCTTGTCTCTGAACATTATCATCACCTTCTAGACATCTTTCTGACTGCTATTACTTTTTTTACAGTGAAGGAATGAGCATAACCAGACTTGAACAAAAGTCTTGAAGCCAAGCACGTCCCTGAATTTACAAATGACAATACAGTGTTTCTGATTGCAAAATATTTATTACAACCTCTTCTACAAAGCCATTTTTTCTGATTGTTCTGGCAAAGCTTCATGCTCTACCAGCAACCTTGTTTAAACAGGGGCTATCAGGGCTGCAAGCTATTTTCAAGCAGAAGAGGTGACAGCACCGCAAGGCATCCGTGAGCTGCTTGCTGGAATCTCCCGCCAGTGAGTGGGTCTTGTTTGGTGCCGGCTTCTCACTCAGAGCTTTGTGTTCCCTCCACCAGATGGACGTTGGCAGATGGCAACACTGTTTTGCTGTTTAATTATTTAAAATGCTGCATACAAATCTACCTTTGGCATTCAACAATAGAACAGGGTGTTTGTTGTCCGTATCCCATCACTGATAGGCTGTTTCATATTTACCTCTTTGTAAGACCTTGGAGATGACTCTGGTTTGCAGTACTTACACACGTACCCTGTTCTTCTGTGGGTCTCCTGTGCAGGGGGTTGCACACTTTATGTTGTGAACTGGGGCTACTTGACAGACAATACCTTACCTGGCTATAAACCAAAAGGACAGCCCACCACCTCCATTTACAGAATCACAGAATCAATTAGGTTGCAAAAGACCTCCAAGACAATCGAGTTCAGTCTTTGACCAATCACTACCTTGTAAGCTAGACCATGGCACTAAGTACCACGTCCAGTCTTTTCTTGAACACCTCAAGGGATGGTGACTCCACTGTTTTCCTGGGCAGCCCCTTCCAATGCTTAACTCTTTCCATGAAGAAATTCTTCATGATGTCCCACCTGAAGCTGCCCCAGCACTGCTCAAATCTATGTCCTCTTGTTCTATTTCTGGTTGCCTTGGAGAAGAGTCCAACCCCCACCTGGCTATCACCTCCTTTCAGGTGGTTGTAGAGAGTGATAAGGTCACCCCTGAACCTCCTGTTCTCCAGGCTAAACATCTCCAGCTTCCTGAGCCTCTCCTCATATAACTTACTCTCCAGAGCCTTCACCAGCTCCATTGCCCGTCTCTGGACATGCTCCAGCACCTCAATGTCTCTCTTGAAGAGAGTACTCGAGGTACAGCCTCACCAGTGCTGAGCACAGAGGGGAAATGTGTTTCTGTGTTCATGTGAAAGGTCCCTTTGACTTCAATCACCAAGGACAGAAATATGCCTTTTCAAGGAAAGCAGGGAACAGTTTTTAGTAGCAGAGCTTATTAAAAATGGTTGATGCTTGAAGCTGTTGGAATAGTTGGAAATGGTGCCAACTTTGCACTGACTGTAGACTGGGGTTGTCCATCTTGGTTCTCAGAACCAGCTGTAGTAGAACTGGAAGGACAAGTCTGGACCATAACCCCATACTGACTCCTAACAGGAGGGAAGGAGTTTGTCATCAACACAGGAAGTGATATGCTTTGATTTTCTCAAGGTTCTGAATCAAGTGATTGTTTTTACAAACTCTTTGAGTTTCCCTCATGTCCATCTAGTCACCAACTACCAGCATTAACTTTTTGCCAGTTAAAAAATTACTATAAGCCTTTTTTTTTTACTCGGGTTGAGGGTTTTATGAGACTGCAGAATGTCAACAGAGCCCATAAAATGTCAGGTCACAAATTGTTCCCCCATTTATGGCAATTCACAGGGTCACGAACCATTCCAAATCACACCTTGGTTTCATGTAGCCCCTAAGCTGCCAACTGCAGATCCTGGTTGTGTGTGTCCTGTTTTCTTTTGCTGTTGGCCATGTGATGATCTGCTCCTGGCATTCAGGTCTGTGCAGAGGCAGATCTGCATGAGAGGACTGAGATCCTTGGGGGGAAGGACCAGCTGTACTAAGGGTCTTTTGGTTCAAGGAAGGAAAAATGATTGGGAAAATGGGAGGGAAGACGCATTTCAGAGCACCACATCCTGCTAATTGCCCAGTGAGGAACAAGAAGGGAGGAGATGATTACATACTGAGGCATTGCAACTGAGAAAGGAACCCCACAGAACAGCTTCTATGACAAACAAACAGCAACTTAAACAGCCGAACTCAAGTTATCCTGTAGTTTATTTTAAAAGGAAAAGCAGCAACAGCAAACATATTAATACAGCTTAGTGAGATAATAGCTACCCCAAGCTGCACTGATTGGAAACAATTGACAGAGCCTGGAATATAAGGAATCACTTCCTGCAGCAATTTCCTTTTATTAAAAAAGCATTTAGAGCATTTGCAAGCCTTTCATTTCTCAAGGATTTATTTTTAACTCTGTTGCTCTCTTTAAAGACGCAGTTCAGTTGGGTTGAAGGCATAGCTAGGCCAGGTGGAATTTGTTCAGAACAGAGATGTTTGCCATCCCAGCATCACTGCAGAGGCTTTCATCCAGAAAACGTTACTGAAATTTTCTTGAAGCCAGAAAATTCATATGGCCACTTGGAAAACCACCCTGCTTTCCAACCTGGGCACAGAATCACAGAGTTTCAGAATGGATAAGGTTGGAGGGGAGCAGCATCCATAGCAGCTGGTCATCTGATCCAACTTCCCTGTTCAAGCACAGTCATCCTAGAGCAATTCAGGTGGAAGTTCCTGTGCTACAATTTCTGCTCATTTCTGCACAGCAAGGGCAATTCAAGCACCTCAGTATGAAAGTGCAGCCCTTCACAAATGCAGCTACTTAAATGTTGCATCCTCATTTCCAACACAATTGGGTATAGTTACATCTCCAAGATCCATAGAACTTCAAAGCCTTGATGAAATAGAAGTCAACACCACCCTAAATGAAGTCCTGGTATTCATTCCCTGTTGGGGCTATCATTGGTGACTGTGAGTTTGCTTATTTTTTGTTTGTTTATTTAATAATACCTTGGTTCATAAAAGCAATGAAAAAAAGGGTTTTTTTCTGAAACACCTGAAATGAATTTTCAGTTCTGTATTGTTTTCTCATGTGACAAAAAAAAAAAAAAAAAAAAAAGAAAAAAAATATGATTTGGGTCAAAATTTGGGTCAACTAAAAATAAAAGAATTTCATTGTAACAACAGCAGGCTACATGTATTTTGATTTAAATAGCCTTCTAGCTTAACCATGAACTTGAAACAAAAAAGAAATTAAATATACCTTTACCTTTTTATTAATACTGAGGTAAGACTGCTTGTTCTGGTTCTACCCTCTCTTTTTCTGAAGAGGGAAGAACTGAAACACTCTTGACACACGGCACAGTTGCACAATTGTTCCTGCCCAGGCTTTGAGTTTTTGTTATCCTGGAATAAACTGAAGCAAAATATTTGCCTAGCTCTGACTTTGAGACTTCAGCAAAGAGCAGATGTCCATGCTCCCACTTTCCTGCATGGATCATCTTCTGTGGGTTCTCTCTCCAAAAAAGCAAGCCTTTTGACAGCAACATCAGGACAGGATGAGGTGTGCAATCCTCTGCAGAGGGACTCCTTTCTATGTCTCTGCTTGCCCTCAAAATGCCAGCTGGCCAGAGGAAAGACAGACAGAAAGGACTGTCAGGGCAAGGTGATGGCACTCAAAGGGGACAGGAGTATCGTCTGGAGTGCCTGTGTAACCCAGTGGTCCATGTGCCCACTCTGGCAGCATCACACCCCCTGTGCCTCTTCTGTGGGGGACTAAGGGAGGTTCTATCAACAATGCACTGGTGGGGAGCAAGTGCCATCAGCCAGCAGGACCTGCCCTTGCCACAGCTGGCACTCTTCTCCATCTGGACCTGTGCCCTCCTTCATGGAGGTCCAGGACTTTCCTGTTCTCCTCAAAGAGAGAGCAGAGGCCAATATGCAGCTTACGTAGGAGAGGCCCAGTAACATGCACCGAGTCATTTTCTGGCTATACTATGACCCATCACAGGAACATAGCCCTGCTGTGAGGATGGAAAGAGAAATCAGAGACCACAAGGCACACAAACACAGCACCTGGATAGTGTTGGAACAGCATTGCCAAGTCACTCTTTAAGGGTGTGTGCTACTCCAAAGAAAAGCAACTATTTTTCTAGTCAAAGATGACCTTTCCTTTGTGTGAAGTTTTGTTGTAACTTCAGAAAAAGTTGATTTGGTATCTTGAGAAAAAAGGTTGATCTGATATCTATTAGGACAGACAACTTTTAGCTTGCCTACTTTGACTCAAGCTGCCTCTCCTACCTCTTAGATCAGGGTCATTTAGAGGGAGAGATTATCCAAGTGGTGAAGAAGGGAATGAGGAGTTTAGCAACTTATTCATTTTATTGGCAACAGCACAATACTGTTCCCATCTTTGCAGTCATAACTGGTCTGACTTTCCAATGTGTGTGCCCAATTATAACTTGCAAGAAGCCATGTATCTCATAAAGAATTTAGTTAATTTTCAATATTTTCCAAAGTCCTGTAAATGAACAATGCACTTTTTACAGGTCTTTCATCAAGGAGTTAATAACCAGATGAAGGTTCTCTTTTCATCAGTTTCTAAGTGATGCTCCATTTGATTGAAGAAGATCAAAAATGATGATCAGAAAATAAAAAGGAAGTTTTAAAGGCAGCCTTTGTACAACACTTTAACTGTCTCACTCCTGTTATTTCAGAAGTATCATTGGGTTTCTTTCAGGATTGAAAAAAAATTATAACATTCTTGTGAAGTGCAAGTATTTTCCTTTCGCTTACTTTAATTTTAGAAATACTTGTGTTAATGGTGGGTAAGATGTCTCTGCCAGATAGTACCCCAGGCCTAAGTGAAAGCAACACCAAGCCTAGCAAAACTATTAGGAGTCTGCTATTGTCTCTCACATTATCTGTGGTCCTAATATTCCCCTGTGCCATCCCACAGTGACTCTGTCCCATCTCACTGGCATTCAACCAGTCACTCCATCTCTGGGGACTGGGGTGGAGGCACCCTCAGGAACTCTGCAGGCTGGGGCAGGGTGGGGAGAGGACATCCCTGGTGCAGGAGTTCCTTTATCTTTAGTGTAGGAAAAGAATATCATCCTTCTGCGTTTAGTTTTACCTGAAAACTTCCTCTTTTCTTTAATTGTCTCTAGAAAGCCCTCTGTATAAATTTTCTCTCCCTGGCTCTTTTTGCCTTTTTCCATTTGCTGAGCCTTGATTTACTGTTTTTAATTAGAAATAGGCAAGTTCCCTGTGAAGATGTGAGATAATCCTTCCCTGTACCCAGCTCAAGCATGTAACTGTTTTGCTGAGCTCTTAACAGCACAGCTTCATCATTTTGTCCCCTCTGCCCCTATTTGTGAGGGCGCCCAGGCACCTCATGCATGCACTCCTCTCTCCCATCCCTGCATCTAACCGTGGTTCACTCCCTTTCTGCATCCCTCTTTCACTGCAGCATCCATGGCAAAACCTAGTATAGACCTCCTATTACCACCAAAAGAAGATCCCTCTCAGAAATTTCCTGTAGTAGTTAAATGTTGGTCCCTTGCCCCTTGGCAGGGATTGGCTTCGTAGTGGGTCAATTATCTGAGGCTGTTAATAGTGAGCATTTGATGCAAGCTGGCAGGGCTAATTGAGAAGCTGGAAGCTAACATCCAAACATCCAAATTATAATTTCTGTACTGACAGAGATGTAGCCCTGCCTCTCCCTTGCAGAGAGAGAAAATTAGGCAGAACAGGACCAAAGACATGTTGCCATCTTGAGCTATTCCATCCTGTGGTTTGAATTGTTTTCCTGAAGCAAGTGCTGGCATTTAAGAGTGGTTTCAATCCAGGGATAATTTGAGTTTCCAGCACGAAGTATTTCATAGCTTGTAATCATCCTACATAGTGAAGCCTGCAGAGAATCAGAAAATTATACATTTAATTTTGGACCAAGTTTATCGAAGCACTGGTCTTTAAGAGAAACACTGGACATTTGGGCAAACTCAGAACATTCAAAAAAGGGCGCATGTTATTTTAGGTGCTTTGCATACAACCTTTGTCAGGATTATACATGATGGAAAAGGGGATAGCCAAACAGGGGTTGACACTACCACACATTTTACAAAATGCTTGATCTCACAGTTCTAAGCAGCAGTTATCTGAAGATCTGATTCTTAAAATCAGTTATCTTTTTAGCAGGATGTATAAATAAATCAACAGAAGAACCAGTTAATGACTCACTGTTGTAAATTAAATGGAATTTGCTATGAATATGATTCACTGAAACTTTCCTAACAAATCAATTTGTTTCAATCACACTGTAATTCAATAATACTATTTAGCATTTATGTAGTGCTTTCAACAGCTCATGAACTTTCCAAGCATTAACTGTCTATGTTTCACAATGATACTAGGAACTTCTGAGTTGGGCTGTCTCTCCTTTATAGGTGAGAAAGCTGACACCAAAAGACCTTAAGGAAACATTTCAGCCTCTTGAAAGTGCTAGCATTTCTGTTTTATGTTTTACCTGTTTTGGTATCTGCCCTCCGATGTGGTGCACAGTGGTGGCCCAGAACCATGAGCATGCATGGTGGTAGGGCAGTGCTGGAAAGGGTTTGGTCTGTCATCGTAGAACCAGCATTTATAAGTCATAGAATCACTGAATCAGCTGGGTTGGAAGAGATCTCTGAGATCATCAAGTCCAACCCTTGATCCAACACCTTTCTGCTGCTGAGATTGACGTGCACTGTTTGGAAGCTTTGCTCACCACTGTGATGCCTACCCAGTATGATCCTTCATTCTGCCTTTCCCCCATTCAAAGGCTGAGCTCTAAAAATCCTGTGTCCTTGTGTCTGCACCCAGGGAACGTCCCCCTTGCTGCACCCCATGGAAAAGTTCTGCTCTGGCCCTGACTCATCCTCCTTAGCTCCACTTCAAGGATCAGTTCACATATTCCTTTGGCATCTCACATTTGTCCAACTGCTGTGAACTTCAGCTTGATCTGCTCATCAAATGAATCCTACAGAAGTGTTACAAACTTCATACAAGCAGGCTAGAATAAGGGCTTAGCTTTCAGATAATCTGCACCTAAGAAACTGAGATGGATGTTTTTAAATGCACAGAAATAGAAGATATACCTGATTGCTACTCATGCCTGATTCAGAAACCTGAAAATCCCACAAGAACTTCTCTAGAACCTACTAAGCTTTGTTTTAAGCAAGATGACATAAGGTGAGCTTCTGGATGTGAAGGCAGGATTAAGGCACACTTTGTCTCACTCCCATCTTTCATGTTGACCTATGAGATGCTGTATGAGAGGTGGCTATTTGAGTGCCAGTTGCTTACCTCCATTTAAAGCTGCTTGTGAATATCTGTATCTCACAGTACCATATGAAGAAGAACACATGAATATGGTTATTTAGACAACTGTAGGAATCTGTCATCTGTCTTTCTGTCTAATATTGTGCAGCACTGCAAACCTAGAAGATCTGTAGTGCTCCAATTACTATATCCCAAATGAACCTCATCTCACCTATTCTTTGAAAGCAGGATGTGGTCTTTCCTAGGGCACACTGTTAAGTTATGGAACTCAGGATGCTGTGGAAGCCAAAAGCAAAATTATCTCTGTAAGCCATTAAAAAAAAAAAAAAATCATGGAAGAAATGGTCAGCAAGAGCCAAAGTGATGTGGATAGGGTGACTCAGAGGGACTCACTACATGACAGACTTCCAGAAGCTGGAGCTTGTTAGTGGAAGAGGATCATTTATATATGCCCATTTATTTATTACATTCTTCAGGTGGTCGCTAGAGGTTGCTGTCACAGACAGGATGCTAGGGCAGATACACCTCATGTCTGGTCCTGAACAGGTCATGTTCCCCATAAGTATTTGGGTGAAATACTGGCTAAAATGGGGCTGTGACTCTGAGAAACTGATGGTCATGATGTCTGTGAAGCAGAGGAAAGAGAGCTGTCAGTGTCCAAATAATAATTTATGAATCATCATTCACTATGCCACACAAGATGAACAAAACGGGGTTTTATTGCCCAATTTGATTTCATTTTTAAGCACCTCCCTAGTTCTCTGTAAGTGCATATGATCATTTACAGTCAATAAAAACTGCTGTTTCCATACACAAGAAAGGTTCCTCCTGGAAGGACCTAAGGACCAAAACTTACATAGAAGTCCTGATTATTTTCTTTCCCTCCTTGCCCTGTACCTACCATTTTGAACTGCAGATGCACAGCACTGCTGGCTGCCCTCGGTCTGTCACCTTCTTGCTTGCATCCTCTGCACTGAACACAGTATCACTCAGAGTAGAAATAAATATTTGGCTCCCTGCTAATGGCAAAACACTGAACTGATGTCTGGTGCTCCCTGCTGAGAACTTTCTGCATAGGCTTCACAGTCAAATAAGTCACCTTGATGTCAGTATTTGTCCCTGTTCCCAGATGCAATGCATAAATAATATTGCTGTTCCTTATCAGCTTGTAGCGCTTGTTTAATGGGTAGCTCTGCTGCTTCAGCAGGGAATTAGCTAGAACAACATTGCAGTGATAAAGTAAGGAGAGCAAGCATCCATCAGTGGGTCAATTAGTAGTGTTAAAAAGGAAGCTCTGAAATAACTCAAACAGTAATACTTTGGTTCTTGCGCTCATGTTCAAAACTGTTGCTTGGTGAGTATGAAATGGGGGAAAGAACAAATAATCAGGGATATGTTCTTTTTTAGATACATGCCAAAACTTCCCTTTAATAACAGTATCTCTCATGGCCTTAGCAGCTTTTATCTCTAAACTCTTTAGATGATATCTGCAGTCACTTTCAGTGAAGCTGGATTTGAAGCCAACCCTCAGTTCTTATCAACTGTGGACAAAGCTTGGTGTACTGACACCAAATAGGCAGACTTTTGAGTTCAAACACCCACCCATAAGTCACTCCTCACACACTCGCCAAAGAGAAGTCAGGATCCATTTGCAATCATTGCAATGGCAAGAGGCTTCCCTAGCAGTGGGACTTAGCAGGGCTGTGGCAGGGCAGCCAGGGACAGCCCTTTGCAGAGCTCCTGAGAGCCCATCAGGCCTTGGCATGCAGCAAATTGGCCCGAGTTCAAAGCCCATGAAACAATGCCGGCTCCTATTTCATATGAATCTGGCAAGAGAGCTCTAAGGCTGCGTAAACGGTGTTGTATAGTTACTGCCGAGAATGTCTCTTATATGGAACCTTCATCACTTCATTACCGGGATTTGGAGTGACAATTTTATTCCAAGGGTACAGGAGACAGCACACTCTTCTGTCAGTCAGTATCATGATGCTGGAAGGCAAGTGAATGGTCACTCAAGAACAGTAATGTTCCCTGGAAATGCCCTGCCAAACCCCACCTTGTTACAAGAGCCATGGAAGAGTGCAGACATCAGGGAGAAACTCAGCCTGTGTGTGCCAGCAGCTGGGGAGAGGAAGAGATCGGTGACATAGTTTGGGTTACAATATAACTTCTGGCAAAAAAAAGGGCAACTCACTTAAATTGAAAACAAAAAAACCACAGTCACATTGTTACCTCATAGGTGCATATAAGCAGACTTTCTCCAGCACCAAAGCCATTGCAATTGCCATGTTGCTGACCAGAATTACTGTTCTCAATGTTGTGCATTAATATTTCAAGTCAGAATTGTCTACACACCCAGACCCTTTAGGTATATAAATGACCTGAAATTTAAATGCTAATCCAGTAGACTATAAGAATAAAATCGGGAGTTTAATTTCCAAGCTATCCCATGATTATTATTCATTGCCCAAAAACATCATTAGCACAGCATCAAGACTGACACAGCAATACCATGTACCCTCCCAAAATGTCAAATGCACTTACATTTAAACGGCTGAAAACCAGGAAAGAAAGAGTTATGGTAAAACCAACACATGTTCTGGAAGCAAGTCAGATTTACTGTTGTAAATTAATATGGCTCCAGTGACCATAACAGAGTGTATCCCAGCTGAGGAGCTGCTGTCTCTTTTTCCATTTTGGGGGATTTGTATAAGATGAAAAACACCTAAAACATTATAGTCTCTAAAGTCTAGAAACTTTAAAATCAAGTGAATCAAGTTGTTGTTTGGATCATAGTGACAATTGCATGGAGAAAGTACTCTGAGTGGTTTGGGATTAGGTCTTTGTCAGCAATAGTGAAAACAAGCAAACAAAAACATTGAGTACTCCTATAAATAGCTTCAGAAAAAAGCTTAGAGTATCTGTGTTGAAACATCAACCTTGAAAATACTTATGAATTGTCAATACTGCTTTTAAAGATGCAAGATGCACCAAAAATTGAGTCAAGCATCGTAAGTCTACTAGGAAAAATCAAATAGGAAACTAATCTCAGAAAACCTGGACAGTGTGTCTGCAAATACAGTGTGCCCTATATATCACTTTGGGCTGCAGAACAAAAACTGAATAGGCATTTATTGCTAAAGGGTTCAAATAGGAATATTTAACCAGACATTCTGGGCACAGAGGCAACAATTTTACAGTGATGTCTACTCAGAGAGTTAGTTGAGCTGGACTGTGAAGATCCAAGTAGGGCTATTGTGGCCACTACCCTTGCAGATACAGCAGCATGCTACCAGCACCAACCACCAGTCCATGATGAGATGCAAGCTAGTCACCTCAGGAGCTCAGTAAATTCATAAAATACATGCTAATTCCCTCATGCTGTGAAATGCCTTAGCTTTATGTGATATTTGAATTAATTCTCTTAATATAATTGCAGGTGGTTTGCTGCAGTGCAATGCTTGAGAAATGTTTCCTAACAAAGCGGTGAGGAAATGATAGGGAAGCCATGCTTTCTTCCTTGTTTTGAATATATGCATTCATTCTATTGCAAAACTTCCTGCTATGGTTTCAAAGCTGCTTTTTGAGTGGCAATTTTTGGCTCTATCAGCATTTTTCTCTCCCTGTTTTCCCTCTGCCTCTGCTGAGACAAGCACTTTTGAGTCAAGGGTTAGGTCTGGGCAGGGTCTGTGAGGATGGACAAGAAGCTAGGGGAACCCCTGGGGACCCTGAGGAGATGTGCTTATGTGGCCTTTGCAAGGGCTCCCTTCACTCCTAGCTCGCTCTGGGACAGGCTAGATAACTCCTAGTTATCAAAGACATGATGAAGAAATTGTCCTTTCTCTTTTCTTTTTTTCCTCCCTTCATTTTAATGACTATTTTCTAATGTCTCCTTTTGGTGTGTCTTTAATCTTAATTTTAAATGCAGGTTTTGGTGGTTTTTTTCCCTTAACTCCTCACTTTATAGCCTTCCCGAGTCAGGAGCAGTCAGAATTTAATGAATTCCTGAAGGTCAGATGAGCGTTTGGAGACCCGTAGTTTGTGATGTAAAGCGAGGGCCAGGGAATAACTTCCATGCCACCCCTGCCACTGCAGTTGGCAGTAATCAGCAAACATCTAATCAATGGGAACAGTAGCACATTCATGGGCAAAAGATATTATCTTGGCATATAAATAATGAAAGCCTCTAAAGTACTCCCAGATGTTGGAAACAAGATTCCTTCTGAGCATGTGAAGAATTTGCTTAGAGGAAAACAGAGCCGCCACACAAAAGTAGAGAGCTGTTTTAGTCTGATGAAATTCTGTTTACGAGAAAGTGCTGCTCAAAAAAGGAAAGAAATACCTGTATGGCTTGAATCAGCCAAAGCTGACCTCTCATCTGCCAGATACCTGTAAAACAGACAATTGGTTTTATCTGGGGTATTCGAGTGATGTTGCTGCTAGATTGTCTTTCAAACAAAGGAGGCTCTGCTTTTTTATTATTGCCAAATATCCAGTTTACAATCAGGTTTTCAATGTGTCCTGGAATCTAGGCTTCCCTGAGAAAAATGAGCTTTTTGATCTCTTGTAATGACAACTTATTCCATGAGATAAGGCAACAAAAAAGGAGAACAATTAACAATTAATTATTTCTCATGAGAAAAGGCTTTAATTCACAGTCCAAGTAAATAAAAATTTTTAACTCTAATAGCTAAAGTCTTAACTTTTTAAAGAAAACCAAAACTCACAGCAAATTTACGAAGTTATGAAAAGTTTTCTTAGCTTTTTGGCATTCAAGACGTAATTTGTTTACACAGCCTAGTCTTGCTTAATCTCTTTTTCCTTGCTGAGGACACCAGCCTTGATGATCCATTACAGCTACTCCACTTGAGTATATTACTCATGGGAGTATGGATGAATAGTCTGACCACAAGCGATCCTTGCAAACACAATCCTTACGTTTCCCACCAAGTAGTTTTAACAGATCTTATTTAATCTGAAAATGTAGCTGCAAACCCAGTTTAAGGTATCAGTGACAAAAAAAACCCCCAAAACCAAACCAAACCAACCAACCAACCAAACAAACAAACAAAAAAAAACAAAAAAAAAAAAAACCAAAAAACCCTACTGTTTAACCTTCTTGTGCAACATGAAATTAAAAATCAGCCAGGGATGTCTGTCCAGGCCCTAATGGACAGAGCTTGGCTCAAACACCTTACCAGGCAACTATCATTTTACCAAGACCTACTTGATATCATGTGCCAGGATAGGTACAATCCTCAAGCAATGTGATTTAGCTTTGAAAGTCTCTGCATATTTATCTCTGAAAAAGCACCATAACCTTCAGAAATACCCTGGCTGGGATTTGTTAAAATGCAACCTTTATTTCTATAAACCATTGCTAGACCACATTGAATATCTAAAGCTGTTGATTTTTGTCGGTCTCTTTTCATGCTGGAGGACAATGGAACAAAAAAAAAAGGGGGGGAGTTGTTTCTTTTTCTCCAAAAGCCATAGAGGAAGGGTTTTCATGTGCCAGATGAAACAGCAGAACTGCACTGGAAAACGAGCTTCCAGGGCCATATGGGGAAAGACTCAAACCTAACGTGGTGGGGACTAGGCCCCTGATGGATGCCAGATGTGTAGGCACTTACCATAATGGACATATTCGTAATCCCATGTTTGAAAGAACTGACTGAAGCCTTCACAGGTTTTGGAGGTCCCTGTCCTTGTTGCCCTTCCAGTAGTTGGGGTGTTACAAGGCAAACCTTCAAACTGGACCCTGCAGGGATATATGTATGTACTTTATGTCTTCTGGAAACTTCAGTGGCTCCAGCAAGGCCAAACTTTGAATTTTGAAAGATTTTTCTGGATCAAGGTTTGATTTGTTATGGCAATTCTATTTTGTCACCTTAATGTCAACCTCTCATACGCTTCACAGCAACTAAGGAATCATCAGTGACTACCACATCTTTGCTTTCTCCCAAGCAGCAGATAACTGAAGTAGAAAAAAATAATAAAACTCTGTGAAATATAAATAAATCCTGAAAATTCAAGCCATTGTGAACAGATGGTTCTAGCACAGGACTTATTTCTATGGTAACCTCTGGCACTGCCTTCCTGCAGGGCTTTGGGCAAGTTACTTAAACCTCTCTGTCCTTGGCTTTTTTTTTTAATTTTCATAGTCATAATACTTGTCTCCTAAAAGAGGTATGTGTTCTAAACAGTATCTAGAAAGTGCCAGGAGGCTCTGTGAAGGAACATAATTGTAAATTAATGAGTGTATTGTCAGCACCTCCTCCAAAATTCTCTGGGTCTAAGTCAAGCTTTATATACCTCATCCCAGGAACCTCAGTGCACACTTCCCCATGGAAGAAATGACTGTCACCAGTACAAGGTGCCAATTATCTGACCTACAGGAGAATAAATACTAGGTAATGGTATAATGCTTGGGAATGTGTCACAAGCATATTTCCTTGGCTGGAAGAATCTGTAGGCGGCAAGAGGACCTCAAAAATAGTTCAAAGACGCTCAGGCACAAGAGTTGGGATTGTGGTTTGTGTTTTTCCCAGCCTGAACTCTCCTGACCTGCAGTGAAGAGGATGACCTCTGACAGCAGGATGCGGAATGCCTGGCCATGAGGTTACTCACAGCAGACATGAGGGGATTAGGTATGGCCTCTGTTTGTGCTTCAGCCTCCACTGGCACACCTGGGGCTCCTCTCTGGTGCCTGGGTGCACAGCCAAGCCATGTCCTTGCTGCGTATCGGGCTGACTTTTGGGTTTGCCTTAGCCATCCTGGTTTCAGTGGAAAAGAAAGGCCGTTGTGGGCTGGGCAGGACATGTGTTTCCTTTCCAAAGGGCTTTCATCCTGGGAACTGGACCCCCTGGCCATCCTGGCAAGCTGAGGAAATATTCCCCAATTCCCTGTCTAATGCTGAAACAAACAGCACTTTTCTACCACACAGAACAACAACAACAACAACAACAACAAAATGAATAAAAAACTCCAGCAGATTGACTTAGGTATGTCAGCCAGTAATTTATTCATTAGAGAAACTGCTATAAGCCATCTTGCAAATGAATTTTTGGCTTAGGTAGAAGAATTTCATTGTGCAGCTATACCAAAAGTCCTTTTCCCAGACCTGTGAATACACAGACATTTTGTGCAGCTGGGGACATGTTATGGATCTGAACTGAGAGGACACCAGAACTGTGATTCTGCATGTAGTTCTGACATTAAAAATGGTCATTTTGAAGGAATTTTCTCTGAAGAGTCTGTTCAGTCTATCTCTGCCCCCCACCCAGCACATTGTGCTTGGATGGAGAAGATACAGGTGAAGCCATTTCAGAAAAAAACCCCTGACTTTTGTGTACTTCCATTTCTTTTATATTGCTGGATAATTTGATGTGACACACTGGAAAAAAATATAGTTTTATCAGCTCTGTGTTCAAGCAGGTGGTGCTGTGTTTTGTATAAAGGACAGTGCTTAATTTAAGATTTCTACCATAGCAGCAATTCTAAATGACAGCATTTGTATTAAAAGAGCTGCTCTTCCCAGCAGCACTGTTATAAAAATACTGAAACAGTAGTGATATTATTATAGATCTGCTCCAGTAACAAAAGTTCTACTGTAAGAAAATCTCTGATTTAGAAAAATTCTTGCCACCTTTTGTCAGTGATAAATGTTCCCTTGGTTTCCATACCAGTGCAATTTAATCCCCATGATTTGAAGAGCTTGCAGGAAAGCAGCTGTGTACAGTAAAAGTCCAACATGCTGTAAAACCTTCAGTGGGAGCAAAGGTGACAAAAAGAGGCCAGGAGCAGTATTTGGGGTGACAGTGCAGAGAAACCATCCGGGAGCCAGGACGTGCTTTCCAAGAGCCCTTTGTGCACCATGTGTGGGCACACTTGTGTGTGTGTGCAGGGGCAGGAGGGACAACCTTCCATTTCCCCCCAACCCCCCAGGCAAAGGATGCAGTGTCCCACTGGAGGGCAGGTCCCCTTTGCTTGGGGGAAGAGCTCATTTCACTGCTTGCATGAATCAGGAGGAGCATAAACATGCTATTAGTCTGCCCTGAAGGTGACAGCTTTCCCATCACCACTGATTCAGCAGTAAGGAGTGGTGTGGCTTCATCCCTTCTCCCCTATCCTCTCCGCCCTGCCAGAGGCAGGGTCAGGGATAGGGCTGACACCGACCTCTCTCCAGCAAGATGGCTTGAGATGTCCTCTGCCCCCACACTGCATGGGACTGCATTTCAGAAAACCATCCATTTCTCATCCATGATGAGAAATGACTGACCCAAGTCCCATTACATCAGTGCTAACATACTCAGTGCAATTGGAAACCACAGCAAAGTGGTTCATACTTTGCTGGGTGTTGTGGTAGGACTTGGAGTGGTTCAAACCAACGTTACTGTATGAGTCCAAGCACGTTTCTGGTGGGCTGAGTGAGGGGCTGGGATGCCAAACTTCATTCATCCTTTCTCCTTGTAGTGCATCTAAGTGGTTTTTTAATTACACTAATGTTTTTCTCTCATGACATTGTTTCACAGGTCACCTTGCTATCCAATTACTGCTCATGTAAGGAAATGCTTCTTGACACTGCCCTCAAATTTTTTTAAACTTTATTTCCATTTGTACTTACCTGAGATGGAAGAAAGTGTGAACCAGAGCTGAAATTAGCTTAGTATTCTTTTAAGAAAGCCCA
>JAWWEU010000081.1:44959009-44992302 GCA_035583155.1 Acropternis orthonyx | reverse complement strand
CCCCCCCCCCCCCCCCCCCCCCCCCTTTTTTTTTTTTAAAAGTTTTTCAATTCTGGTCCATATATAACAAATTCTTTTTACCTTCACAAGTTTCATGTCTTAGTTTTCAAATTACTGTTCCCAATTATTTCCTGAATGTTTCTGGTGCCATACCATTTTTCTTATAATATGGTGACCAAGAATTAATGAGTAAATTATTTCGTCTTCCTCTGACGATATTTTGAGCACCAGTCTGTACAGGAAACAGTCTTTCTTTTGAATTAAATGCTGCTAGTGGCCTACCTGAGATCTACTGTGGCTGAGAGCTAAGTTTAGACACGCACTGCGGGGTGGTGAGGAGAAAATTTAAACAAAGGCTGCGTGACCAGACTCAGAAGCGGGTGCAGGACGCCACGGGTCACTCAGCCCTTCTCATCCGTCACCTCGCTCAGTGTTCACCCGGCGCTTGAGAGAGACTTCACGGGGGTAACAATCAAAATGAGTTTTGCAGAGTTTATCCCTGTGGATTTTTCATACTTGCCCTATTCCAGAAATTTTATGTTCTATATTCCCTGGTCCACCTAGAGTTGACGTGGGAAGGCAGCTGTGAAGGACGTGAGGGTCAGAGGCAGGTGCAGAAGTGGTTGCCATACGTAGGTATGATTCTGACTCTCCCTCCCCATACCTCAGGGACAAGACAATGGGGAGAAAGGATTCTTCATCCCATCTTAGGCCTCCTGACCTTGTTCCCAGAAGGCCAATCTGTTGGTCAGCTCATCAAATGACATCCCAATGAGTTCTCTTACCCTCTTGCTGACTCGTGTGCTGCAGAGCAGGTTAAACCTGCTTCAGTACAGGGGAAAATTGGTCAACAGTAATTAAAAGAGAGTGTCAGCTCACACTGAAGCTTCACAGCAATAGTTTAAATGAAGATGCTCTCCATGGACAGTGAGCCTTGCATATCACAGTGCAATCTACTGCATGCAATTAGCTTGCAGAAAAACCCTCCATGTGCCAAAGGAAATACCAGGCAGGAAATCACCAGCACCTGTGCCCTTCCTCAGTAGGAAAAGGTGCATCCCATGGACCAGGCTGCCTTTCTGCTGACACAGAAATCACATGCAGCACCTGGAGAGACTCCGAGCCCAGGTCAGCCTAGATATATGCAGAGGGTATATGCAACCCAGTCTAACCACTCGGAATCTCTCTTCTTGCTGAAAAACTGAAAACACAGCCTTTTTATTACAAGTGGCTCAGCTTCTTCCCAGTTGAAGAGTCAACTTCATTTCTAGTCAATCTGGTGTCTTCAAGGCTGGGTTAGCAATGTCGGTATCATTCCTGATGCATTTGTTTGAGCTGCTCATAAACATCTTTCACACTGCACACCTTGCCCAGACAATCTACTTCACCACCTACAGCAGCCCTGCTATTACAAACTGCTTTCTCATATCTGGACTAAACTGTCCTTGCTGCAAATGTAAAACCATTTCTTCTTGTTCTACCTGACATAGCAGTAGAGCACAATGTTTTTTCCAGCTTTTCCTCACAATTCATGTTTTCAGAACACTTGATTATTAAGACTGTCCTCTCCATTTTTTTCACATCTTTCTTGAAGACCAGTGCTCAAACCTGGACATGGCATTTATTTAGTACTGAGGAGAAATGAACCTTCCATTTATTTCATCCAATCTAATTTATTTCCCATATTTTGATTTGGGAAAATGCCTCATTTGAGATTTTTGAAACCTTGGGTTGGATAATGCTGATATCACTGCTAAAAAAAGTACAAGTACAGAGTCTGGCAGCTATGAAGAAGAGGGAAGACATGGGAAGAACAAAACCATATCCCATCCACCCATTATCATGCAATTTCTGCAAAGACCAACTTCCACACCCAACTTACTGAGCACAAAGGTTGCTCCTTTCTGCAGGGGCAACTGACATTGCAAAGGCAATAAGAAACAAGCCATAGCTTGTGTGAATTTACTTAAAGCAAATTAGTGCTGTGAGGTCTAAACAAGTAGTGTTTGTACCACACCACTGCTTATGCTGTAAAAGGGATGTACCATGTAGCTACAGTGGCTGGAGCTTCCCCATGTGATACACAGGTAAGTAGAAATGGTAGTAATGACAACTACATGAACCCACAGAGCTCCTGTTCAGCTGAAGGTTTACCTCCAAGATCCTCTCTAGGTGTAGGGTGAGTCTTCAACAAGAAGGGGAAAATGTCAATTCCAGCTCTGCACTAGGGTTTTATATGTGCGTTCTCATACCTACATATTGTACCCTC
This sequence comes from Acropternis orthonyx, assembly GCA_035583155.1. NCBI lineage: Eukaryota > Metazoa > Chordata > Aves > Passeriformes > Rhinocryptidae > Acropternis > Acropternis orthonyx. Next base: position 44,990,033 of record JAWWEU010000081.1, on the reverse strand, counting down.
CTTAACCATCCTGACGTTAGAAGACATTTCTCCTCCAGTTCAAGGACTATTACTCCCACTTTATTTGTGTCTGCACAGACCTGTATCTGACCCAGCAGGCTTCCAGCAAACTTCCCTACTTTAATATCAAGTTATTGTCCAGTCTTATTGTATATACAATAATATCCATGTTAAGCTCCCTGGATGAGACACATTACATGTGACACATACCAAACACCTTGTTGTTCATATATCATACAGTAGACACCTGGTATTTTTTTATAAGTGAAACTGCATGCAAATAAGTCCGTGATACTTTCCACATAAAAAAGAGAAAAACAAAAAACCAAACGAAACAGTGAAGAAAATAGTTTCAAGTAATTCCCATTGTGAGTAAAAATGCGGCATAGTCATGTCTTTATGTCTTTTTTTTTCTCTCTTTTACATGCCAGTACAATCTAGGGACACAGTCTACAGCAATGACTAAGGGCATTAGAACAGCTGCTTTATAGTAGTGGATGGTTTATGAGCACTAGTGCAGAGCACTGCAGATAAAATGAGTATGCTACTAGACTGTCAGATTACACCCATAACTGGGGGTTATGGGTTAGAGCAAGGTGACCCATGCAAGTTATTGTGATCAATGTGAAATCTTACAGCAAAGTTATGTATGTATAACAACTCCCACATGAAACAAATTCTTCCCATGTTGCCCATGTAATTCAGCTGCCTTTAATTTTAAATTGCCACTTTCATGAACAGAATGGAACAGCATTTCTGTGGGTAGTGGATGTTCTTCTGCTTTTTCATTGCAAATACAACAACAGGCCACCATTTTTGCTGAGTGAGCTGTTTCCTTGCATAGCCAAGTCTCTGTGTTTTCATTGGCAGAGCTACATTGCAGATTTTAGGAGCCACAAGGAGCAAACCATGCTTTAGACTCTGAAACATAAGCGTTAAATAGTTCAGCACTGAAACACACTGTGGGTGCAATTAGATGTCCCAAATAAAAGTAAACACAGTTCTTGGCTGTTCACCTAAGCCCATGAGCAAGCCTGCCCAGAGTGGGGTTATTCCTCTGGGGCAACAGCCAAGCCAGGAAAAACTGAGGGTCTTGCGCAGATTTGGCAGGGCAGTATATGGGTCAGCCCTGCTCCACACCCTCTCAACAACAGGACCAGCAAGAGCTTGTGGACTCATTTCCCAGCCTGATCAAGGGCCCTTCTTGGCCAGACTAGCGCAAACCCTCATGCTGGTGCAGCATACAAGACCACAGTTCCTGAAATTGCACTGAGGACATCGAAGTTTGCAGAGATATAACAGAGGCACCTGCAAAATGAAATGTACAACACACTGCGGATGTCCTTGATATCACTTCAGTCAACCTTCCCTGGTTTTTTGCAGGCACCTCACATGATTTGACGAATTTGTTTCTTGGCCTATTTCAGAGGCAGCTCAGATGTGAATTTTAAAAATTTCCAGAAATGTCCTAATTCAGAGACAGTATTTCATGGGCTCTAAATTGCTGCCACTGAAATCAGAATTGCATGTAAATTCCAGTTTTGAGGATCCTCAGGTTCTTGTGTTCCTGAAAAAGGCCTCTTTTCCAGAGGTTTGAACATCCTTGCTCCAGAAAGGAGCTCTGCTGCAGCTTGGTGATCCAAAGTCTTCAGGCACCTAAAACTACTTAAGCTGCAATATTGTTTTTCCTGGGGAGGCATCTACAAGGATTTTCTTTAGATTCCCCTCCCCCATTCAGGCACTGCCTTCTTTTTCTGGTATGCTTTATTTTAGAACGAAGCATTCAACAAATGTTTTAGGAGTGTTGTCATAGTTATTCTTATCTCCTTCCTCAGCAGAGGGAAATCACTTATAAACATTTCCAGCTTCACTCCCCTTTGCTTAGATTAACGAAGTGACCAGTACGTCACTGCTCTTGGTGATAAGCTTCGCTGCAGTTCAGGGCAGAGTAAAACACTCCTTCCATGAGAGCATTATCAGACCGAAAGCCAGATGGTGTATTACACAGTTTCTTTGTCTCACTATAATGCTGTTTCAACATGAGTCAGTTTCTGGCACTGAGTCACCTATGAGCAGTGAAGAATCCTACCAAAATAGTGTAACCTACGAGTGGTGAAGAATTCTACCAAAAAAATATTTATATATCTTCCTTAGCCCTGAAAACTGTGGAATTGAGTCTTGGGATTTTTTTCCCCAGCCTCACATGGTCTGGATTGCCTTCAGAATTTTTTTTAAAAGGATCGGTTATCTCAACTTCTTTTCTTTGGAGCTTGTGGGATTTCACCAGTCCAAATAGGCTGTCACACTCCATTGCTTCTGAGGAGGTGGAAGAGACCTTCTGCTGGAGGACCTTCCTGCCACGTTACTGCAATCTGTGTGCAAACTATGCTGCCCATGGTGGAGAATCTGGGCATCTCCCTCCATGGGTACCTCCTTGCTGGCTAGCTGGACACCATGTCTCTTGCTTCCCTATCATCATTACAGAGGTCTTCTCCCAGTTTCCACTTCTGTAATTTTGTGCCACACATTCAGACTTTGGACTGTGAGCCCAACTGTGCATTCCAAAGTGTTGGTTATCATTGTCCACAGAAAAATGTTCTGCCCTGCACAAGAAAAGCTCACACAGAAACAGAAAAAGGAACATGAATCTTTCACCCAATATTATCACAGAGTGTCCTTCTGCTTGCCTTGATGTTCAGCCCTTCACCTGCTTATTCACCATCACCAGCCTAGAGCAACCTTCAGCCTGTGTTCAGGACTTCATTGGATGCTTTCCCTTTCATGTCATCCCCATATTTACATGTTTATCTCTTTGCACATTCCATGGGCATCACCTCCCTGAGCCAGTCAGCAGTTTGACCCTTGGGAATACCTTGCAGTTGCTGGACAGCCATAAGGGAAGTGGGACACACAGTGAATCTCACTGAAGCTGTTGGCCATACTCCTGCTCAGCTCCTCATATCATTCATTATCCTTTTCTTCATGTTTCCAAAAGACATTTGAATAGTGTCAGATATTCCTCATGACTGTTCAGTTTCCTGAGCATGAGTGCCCAGTTGTCTTTCCGGAGGACTCACTTCCTCGAGTGGGGAGATCTCCCCATGCATTCAGTGTCACAACCTTGCTCTTACAAGACCTCTGTGAATAATTTACCCTCTCCCCACACTCACCTGAGACTTTCAGTGGGAACCATGGATGCTGAGCCCAGGCATGATCAGCCCTGTCCCACAGAGCACATGGCAATGCCCGTGACTTCCACCACGTCCAAATGAGAGGCACAGCCTGCAGCAGCCCCGAGCCCAGCATCAACATGGTGTGCAAACATTATCTCCCATCTTAGAGGCAATGCCATCTGGTATGGATGTACATGTGGGAGATTAAACATGCAAAACCCAGCAGAGGCAGCAACAACAACAACAACCATTTCCATAATAGTTCCCTTTCTTTTCTTTTCCTTTTTTTTTTTTTTTTTTGAAGGAAAATACATTGACCGTCTAATTTGGATTCATAAAGGAAACCTATTAATGAAAGGCTTCAAAGAGCAGTCTCAGAACTTTTAATCAGTAGTTGTGTTTTAGCATGGAAAAGAAAAAAAAAGCAGAGGGGGCTGGGTGGTGGGCTTTTTTGTTGTTGTTTGGTTTTGTAGTTTTTGTTTAAAGCATAAGACTATTTGAAAGCAGGCTGGGCGAGGGAGCCCAGCGGGGAGCCTCTTCTCGCCCACCTGGAGAAGAGGCCCCCTGAATGCTTGTTTTCATTAGCATGGGCCTCTCTGGCTCTTCAAAACCCTTTCCACCCGTTGCCAAGGCAACCCAGAGCCGTATTGCGGCACATGGGTGTTGTGCATCAACTGGTGTGTTGCACTTAACTGAAATAAATAACTAAATAAACATGGAAAATGGCCACGGGCCAAAGAAGGGCACTGTCTTTTATCATGGACATCTAACATTTATAGGGATTTCAAACACTCTACCAGGCTTATCAGCGGAAAGGTAGTTGATCAAAAAAGGGAAATGCATGTGCACGCACAGCTGGCTCATTTCATTTTAATGGGTCTTCTTGCTTGAATAAGGTGAAAGGAATTGGGTCTAGAGCGTGCAGTCCCACTCGTGAGCCTTGAGTTACACTGTCGTGCAGTTTGAGGGTCTCGGCCAGGCCTCGCCTTTTGACAGAGCTTGGCTTCTGCTTCAGCATCAGGATCTCCATCAGCAGCTGTTTTCCCACCAGGCCTGGACACCACCAAGGATACAGGAGGAGCTGCTGAGCACTGGAAAGATGACCTCCACAGCAGAGGCTGCAAATCTGGCTTTCAGGATGCAGCTGCTCCTGGACCCCCTTCAGAGCCATTTATACTGCAGTGATACACCCCACAGCTGTGGGTATGTGAGCAAAGACCATGGACTTGAGGCTTTGGTTTCCAGGCAGTGTCAACAACCAACCTGGTGGAGAAGGAGAGTGTCTGGGGAGATACCACAGACTGTATTTGTGATTGAGGATCAGTCCCTGAAGCCATGCTAGTGGACGGGTGTGAGGGGAATGGTTTCCACCACTACCTGCATGAGTTCCTTGCAAGAGTAATAGCTGCAACACCCCTTCAGATGATTGCAGAAGAGCAAAGAAAAAACAGCATCCCTGGGAATATTTGTAGCTGGTCCAACTAAGTACGGCTGCAAAAATAGTTTTCGTTTAGATTCAGGAAGGGAGGTGCTGGCTGCAACTGCTGGCAGAGGAAGAGGGAAGGGAGCGGGGTGGGAAGCTCTGCAAGGAACAGTGTTCATTGCCCAGTACCATGCCATACTGTGCCATGCTGTGCCATACTGTGCCATGCTAGCAGCTGTCAGAGCAGGATCTGGCAGCAGGAGCTTGGCCGAGGCATGGCAGTGAGCTACGTGCAGATCCTACATGCTGTTGAGTGCAGGTGTGAGGCAGGGCAAGCCAGCAGGAAGGAGACAAGGGACTCTGGCAGGCTTCAGTGGAGCTCATGCTTCCACCAAGGTGGCTGAGAGGTGAAGAACTGCAACCTCTGTGGGCACTAACTGAATGATTTCTGAACGTGATCCTGGAGACTGAATGCAATCCCAGAACTGGGTGGTTTGCATATCTAGAGTCAGTGCTGGATCAGTCTCTGTATTTAGCCAACACTTTCTGCCTCACAGTTTGGACACAAAACAGAGCATGTGGTGTGATGTCACACCAGCCATCTCTCTTCTTCTTGCTTCACCTTGTGAACCCTACTTGCAGCTTCTCCAGAGTGAACCTCTCTTTGCCAGCACACAGCCCCCTCAACAAGACCCAAATACCTGTGGTTGCCCTTGCCCAGCACACTGAACACCCTCTGTCCCTTAACACCCTTGGGAGCTTCATAGTGCAAAAAGCACTGTGTAGGCTGTTTTTCCCACCTAGGGTCTGCATTTGAAGCATTTGCACAGGCCATACTATCAAACTGAGGTAATTTTTTTCGTGTGTGTGTGTGTGTGTAGTGTTTGCTCAACAGCTAAAGCTGTGGTCTCCCAGTGCGTGACTCCTCAGCATCAGGTAGTGCATGGAAACAAAAGACACCAAAAGACTTTCTTCTGCCCTCACCCCTCAGCACAATCTATGATTTTCCCTGCTGCTCACACAGCTTCCTTTCCTGAGAAGACTTGCAGTGCTAGCAGCTCCCCTGGCATGGCAGCTATGTTATTTTAAGCTCCCAAGTATTATTATAACACAGACCTTCCAGATGCAAGGACTCAAAAGTACCAAATGTGTAGACATGTATGGATATGTATGCCTGTGTTTGCACATGTATGTAAAGACAGGGGTGTTTTGTTGCATGTTGCATTTTATATTTTTCTATCCAAGAGATACAGACATATTTATATTTGTTTTCCCTATTTATACTCAAACACACAATGTCTTTAAAATATATGCATACCTATCAGATGTACAAAACATGTCAAGTATTTATTAAGGGCTAAGTCTTCAGATGATTTTATTCTGGTTTATATTTTCATTTCATTTTACTTCTCGTGTGAGCTGTAACCTGTTTATTTAGGACTTTCAAATATGTAGCTATATATAACTATGATTGCTGAAATGACTGTAAACATCATTAAAAAATGCATCTTCTTGTGCAAGCTCTGTAACTGTCAGAGTCATAAATACACAAATCGAGATGATGATCAGTCATGGGTGTATTGCAAAAAAATATTTATTTATGCAGCTATGAGAAACCTTGAATTGCCCAGAAGTTCCTGAAGCTGATCTTGGCAAATGCATCTCATGTAAGCCAAAGACTGAAAAATGGTTTTGCAATGACTACTCCAAAATTTTTACAAAGTTATCATCATATTTAGAACCTAAGCCCTCAGAATCAGAAGGAGCAGAAGGAAAGTGTTGTGGAAGGAGCAACAGGGTGCACCCTTTCTGGTTTGGTTTTGGTACCTGTGTTTTGCCTGCATCACCTGTGTTAGTTCTAAAGTGTGTTAGGAAAAATAGGGAAAACCTTGTGTTTCCCCCTGACATACATAAGACGACCTACTTGGGATTGATACCACAGCCACAAATCTGTGATAACATCAGGTCTCAAGTGGTGCCCATTACTGAGTGTCAAAGTTGCCTCACAGTCTCTCATAGAGCCTGATTTTCAGGATTTGACATTGATTTGCTGAGGGTTTCCCAGTCCATGCCTGCAGTGAGGGCTGTATCCTGGGAGGTGAAGACGTAGACCTGACTCCACGGAGAAAGTGGAGCTTGGGTCACAGGGAGCTTGCAGTCACACGGGCAGAGCAAAGAATAAGACCCCGTGGGTCTAATTCAAAACAAAAGACTAAACCTTCTGATCTGCCACAATAAATGGGGTTGTCTAGATCCTCGAATGGTGAAAACTGGCACAAAACCTGTTTAACTACGCCAGAGTTTCACTGATCTGTGTCAGCTGGGGACATGGTGCAGTGGAAGAGAGCAGGCTTATAGCATATGTAGTATGACCTTGTTCCCAGCTAACATCTATCAGGTTCAGTAAGGCTGTGGTGATACATATTAGAGGATGTCCAGCATGATCTATGGAGTGGTTTAAATTGCATCAGACTTAAGGTGGCCTCTCACATCGCTCTGAATGGGGAAACTCAATAATTCTGAGCTGCTGTGGCTCTGAAAAAATTGTACCCATAAATCTCTTTCTCATATGGCTCATCGCGTTTCCAAGGATGATCATGGTGCAGCTGCATTGAGTATGCACCCCACAAAGCGTGTGTGGTTCAAAGAAGCAGACTTTGTGTTTTACACATGGTAGAGAAGTGTTTCAGTTCACCTTTAAGGAACAAGCTCCAACTCACCAATCTGTTTTTCTGGTAATACATCTGTTAGGAAGGAAAAGGCATATGGGTGTGCTCTAAGGAAAAGCAAGCTGCTCTTGGTGAGCTCAGGTCCTTGGGGCTGATAGCACCAATTCTTTTCTATGTGAGATGAAACCCAGCCCAGCAGCGAGGAAGACCAGAACTCCTCTGCACCACTTCAGCCCTGTGTGCAGGAAGGGGCAGGGAGAAGAGGAGGAAACCATATGTCTGTGAAAGTATCAAATTAAGCTGGTAAGTAATCTTTGCTCCGCAGGGAGCGTGCTGTTGGTCTAATTAAGCCTCATTTCGAGATTAGGCACAAGAGTGAAGAATTGCAGGGCATGGCAGTTTATTTGCTGATCATTCCCTGGTCATGTTTCCCAGGCATTTTATAGGGGGTAGGATGAGTATTGCCCATTTCACATGGCTGAGGTAGTATTTCCCTGGAATGGGAAAATTAACCTCAAAATCAAATTAGTCTCAATTATAAGGGCCATCAAAAATCCAAATCCATCAAAACAAATCCAAACCAAAATCTCTCTAGCTCTGAAGAGGTTTCTGATGTCCAAGGGGTAAAAAATAGCTTCATGTGATGTTAACAAGCTGTGTTTGCAGTCCTGCTGCCCTCACCCTCTGGACATCACCCTGTGCTGAAATCAATGGAACATTTTAAGGATTAGGATGCTCTGATCAGTAATGCACTTAAATACACACTCAGACATCCAAACCATCCCTTTGAATTCAATGGCAACACTCACAGAGTTAAAAATAAGCCTGCTGTTAAGTGCCTTCATCAGATCAAGGTCTAATTATTTACTATATGTGAGTAGTTCCAGAGGAACTCTTGTCTTTGCTGTTTGGGTTACTGAACTTAAGAAAAATAGCCCACAGTTCTGATTTATGTAGTGGTAAAATGAAGCATACTTTGAAGAGGTGAGTGCTCTCAAAATCTTTTTGTGCAACTAAACCTGTGTCAAACAGATTAGAATAAAAAAGCAGAGATAGGTTTCTGAAAAAAATAAATCTATAGACAAAGAAATTTTGCCAGAGATCTTCTGGGTGCTCTAAAGTGATGTTTTAAGACAAGGCTTGTCTTTTGTGGATTTTAATTTACAATCTATTTCTGAAAGTTAGTTGCTATTTCTTGACAGACTTGATATGGAATGTGAATAAGGGGGGGGGAAGCAAAAATGAATACAAAATGAAATGCAGAGTCTCCATGTTAATTTCTGAATACTGCTTCTGCCATTTCAGGACTATTTGTCCCCATGCAGAAAGCTTCTCCAGAGCCTTATGCTATGTATTACATCCCTAAGTGTTTAAAGTAGGCTTTAAGGCACACAATGCCTTTATACCCTCCATTGCATCTGCTCACCTCTGGCCCAAGCTGGCAATCATGGTAGTGAAAAATCTGAGCTAAGCAAGCATGTTAAAATGCTTCTGAGTGTTTAGATCAAGATCCCCAAGCTTGGTACCTGGATGTTTCCTAAAATCTTCTGTAGCCTGTGAAATCTGAGGAGGCAACCTGTGGAAGAGTCCAGGAATGCCAGTCCTACTTGCCTCTGGTTGAACTGGAAATGCTGCAAGGACAGGGTCTTACTTAATGAATGATGCTTCCAAATAATGGTCCCAAGTGTGTGCCCGAAAGGGAAGGGTAGAGGCAAGAGCGAAATATCTTTAAAAGTTAATGGAATCTTTCATTTCAGTAATTGAGATGAGCATTTGATTTATGTTTTATTCTTTCCTGGCTGGAGGCTCTCAATCAGAGCCAGTTTGTCCCATCCTCACATGTCAAGGCCAGGATTCATCTCACCACATGCCAGGCACTTGGTGTGCAACAGCTGGGGTGAAACACAGGCTCTCCTGAGGGTGATTCACATCACAGGTGGGCTGAGTTGCCCTCAGGAGGTGCCTGCCTTGGCTATAATGGGAACCAAGGGCTGAAAGCACTCCAAACTTAGCCACCTCAGCTACGTACCTACAGCACAATAGGATGAATCTGGGCGTATACATATTTTTTTCCTCCCTTCAGGTAAAATTTCACTTTGCATTGACCTTCTGCACTGTTCCTCTCTCAAAAGCGGTCTCCAGGGCAGCATCAGGGCTCACAGAGCAAATAGACACTGCATTGACCCTGCAGACTTTTACCATTCATGTCCTTCCCTTGGGTGTTTCAGAGATGTTTTCCAGGGTTTGCATCCTTTCCATGAGACTCTGGCGCTATTAATATTCCTGATCATAAACTCCAGAGAAACACAAACAAAGCTCCCAGACTCTGAGAATAGGCTCCAGTGCTAAATATAGGGGATTTTCATGAATCTATTTGCCACTTCCATTAGTCAGGGCAGAAATACATTATTGTAAGATGCCTAAGCATTTTGTCATTGCTCACTGGCTGTATCAAAAGCCAGTCTAAGCAGTTATCACTGTATTTCTGATTAATATTATGACAACCACTGGCTAATCACAGAGTCAGCGGTGAAAACTGCTCTAATCGTTATCTTTCTGACTAAGTAACTTCCCTGTTATTTGTTGTATACTGCAGATTTTGGTGTGTGGGGGGTTCTTTTTTCTTCTAATGTTAAATGTGAGATTTTATCCTCAAAGGAGTGATTATCTCAGAGCAAAATTGGCAAGGTTAAACACTATCTATAAAAAAACATTCAGCAGTGTGCCATGAAATGAATTACATAATATATCACTCATCTACCTGGCTTTTGAAAAAGTGTGAATATGTGTTTGTTCAGTCTGGGTGAGTATTTTATATTAGGTTCCTTTTTCATGAAGGTAAAAATGACCTTGGTTATTAGAAAGCGAAGATATATTGAACCAGATAGAATCAACACAGTTCCATTTCATTTAGTCCCCACTAAAATTGAAAGAAGAGAAAATACAGATTGAATTTATTTTACTATATATTGCCTCATTTGAACTTCAGTAAAGCATTAGCCACTAAGGAAAACCCTTCTCCCACCTCCCTTCCATAATCTCCTACAGATGGCATGTTAAGGAAATTGCCTTGACTTTATTGATTCCTTTCTATAAGGTTCGGCTAACAGCTGGTGTGTTACTGGGGGAATATATGCTGTACTATAGTTACAGGAAGGTAGCTCTTTGACCTGGCAGTTCTGTCTACCTGTACAAAAAAAAAAGATCCTTCACAGTTTAAAATCACAAATTGGTATCTCTTTTTTCCCTTTTAGACATTAGTACCTCTTTACTCTAGGGCCCCGTTTTAAAAAGCTGTATTGTACCAATCTGAGCATTTTACAGAATGAAGGAAAACAGTGTCCTGCCAACGTGGAAGGGCACAGGCTGGAAACCAGCTGCTGTGTTCTGCCAGGTCACCATAATATTCCATTAGTTTCTTGCCAGAAATACTTCCTTTGCGGTTATTATAAGATGGCCAGTGTGTGATGCTGCATGCTATTGGCTTCTCACAGCTCAATAATTCATCAGCTGGAACTTCAGACACCTCCAAATTTAAATTTCCTGTTCAAGTGAAGGGATCAATGTGCACTCTTTCTTCTCTTTATTTTGATTTTAAGATTAATTGGTGTCTTAAAAATTCCGGGGAGCATTTTTATCTGGCATGAACCACTCTATTTCTAGCAGAGTCCACAGAGTCCATCCACTTCTACCAGCTTAGCAGCTGCCCCTCTGAATGTGAAAATCTACATTATCACCTGTTTTATAGGTGATAATTGCTGCCTAAGTACTGCAAGCCCAGGATATTAACACTAGTTCTGAGAAACTTCACAGTGGGTCAAATTCATCTCTACACCGAGGAGCTGATGCCACATCTTCCAACAGTTTTCCTCAGCCCCATCACTCCCCTCCATTCTTTGTCTCCTCACCAAAATGGTCCTTTTCCTGCTCCTCGAGGGGCTGAAATCCTGGCTGGAAAGCTAATGATGGAGGAGAATGAAAGCATGAAGCACCCCACTGGCAACTCCCACAAGACTCTTGACCAAAATGTTTCAGAGGTGGTTGGTTTTCATTCATTTGGTTGCTTTTTAAGTTGTGAGAAGTGTAGAGTTGCCTACCATGTAATATAACCTTAAAATACTACTTGTTGTCATGATGCTACACTGTCCCCCACAATATATGCTGGTGTTTTCCTAGAAACACTAAATTATGGGATATTTGTCTTTCACAACTCTCCAAATCTCCAAACTTTTATGCTGTTTCTGCTTGTTTGTAATGCATTTCCTTTTAAATCTTCCTGTAGGTGCTTATTTAGGCTCATAATTGGGATTGATGCAGTGCATGGGACTTGTGGTGTGATGGGCTGTGGGAGAACCAGAAAGCAACAGACAATGTGAGCCAGACTCCTGTGTGTTAGTAGTTTGGTATTTGTCATATCCTATTTTGGGGTCTGAACCTATTCTCTGGGAGGACTTCAGTGGGATGGATCACAGTTCAACATTGCATAGATCTACTTCTGTTTGACATGTCTCTGCAAAATAAACGCAACATATTAATGGTATAAATTGTCCTAAGGTTCTGATGCAAAGTTCTTCCATTCATCAGTCAAATTATGTCACTAGTAGGAAAAGTGGCTGACCTGGCCTACTGTCAGGCCCAAGTTCAAAGGCAGTATATACAGCAGTGTAATTTAGACATCTTGGCCTCATTCCTCACCTCTGCTGCAGAGCTCTGCACTGCAGAGCTCACTGGCACCAGCAGGGAGAGGCTTCCCATTTGGGATATAAAGTCATTTTCACCCCCATTAATTCCCTCTATCATGCACTAGGCTGAGAAAAAGTTTTGAATCCATTTGATCAGGTGCTCCCTTCCTGCTTCAAAGTAATTCTTGGGAGTTCCCAGATATAATCTGTACTCTGTGACCTTCAGCCATACCTGAAGTTTAAGTTGAGAATTTTTGTTGGCTCTGCTGATTTCACCTAGCAAAATCTAAGATGAGAAGGAAAATCTTCAAGGCCAGTAAGTGCCTCTTTTCACTCAATAGCTTCCTTTCCTTCTACCTGCTTTCTATCTTTGTCGTCCCCAATCGCTCTGGGGTTTGAGTGCCTCACATTGGTGCAGGTTTCTCTTCATCCCTTCCCACCAAGCGAAATGTTATTGCTTTAATTCTGCTCATTGAGGAACTACCTACAGTGAGATTAAACAACTCCCTGCAAGCCCTGTAATAAGTCAGTAGCAGAGCAGGTATTCTCCAAAGCCCCAAACTCAGCTCCCACTCTGTCCCACCCTCCCATCCTTTCCTAGAGACCACGTTTCTCACAATCACTAGCTGCATACAGCCCTACCATTCTGCTCCACCACAGCTTCATGTCACTGAAATCTCTGCATAGGAGGGCATACCCCAATTAGTTCCCTTTTTCTTCTGCCAGCACCAGTGGAAGTCTCTCCATACCATTATAAAGGGAAGGATTCTTTTAAAAGACTTTTTAAAGCTGACTCAGATGATCCAGTGCAGCCTGGAGATAGGAGGGAGATTCACAATTTGGTGACTCAGTGTGCCCAGGCACAGTGGCCAGTGTGGCACCATCATGTCACCTTATTACAAGACCTCTGAGGTACCTCCCTGCCCAATGGAGTGATGTTAAACAGTAGGAGGCTGGCTGGTGTTGTTAGAGCCCATTTTGCCTTCCACCGTTACTTTGTCACTGACTATTTGTGATGTTTAAATGACATATGACATTTCTCCAATGAAATTGTGGCTGGCATGGCTTTGTTCCCCTCCTTCCACAAGCCCCGGATGACTTTGAAGAACAAGGAAACCAACTCCGAGAGCTGGGCCTGCTGCGGGCTGCGATATTCATGCGGCATTAGATCATGTTAACATTAGGTATAATCCAGTACAAATCCTCTTAGTGTCACTGGCACTGTAAGGGCTGTTATAATTGCTCATAGCTTAAAACAATTTTGCAGCTTTTCTTCACCTCCGCAAGTCGGTTCCAATTAGAGGAAGGGAACTTTCCGAACCTGCAGAGTTTCTATTTAGGACACAGCCCTGTCCTGAAAACATGCTGTCAGCCCTGCCGAGCAGATGGGAAAATGTCCACTGTATTATAGAGACATGACAAAAACAGAGGGAGAAGAGGAACATGTGTGCTCCAATTTCTTTCAAAGTCTCTCGGAAGCACCTCCTCAGGCGTTTATTGTGTTCTGCCTGACACGGCGTTCGTGGGGCCGCACAGCCTCCTTCTGCACCGCCTGTTTTTCAAATAATGTTCCCATTTCAGAAAGTTGGAGGAAAGAGAGAGAGGAAAAAAAGAGAGCAAATCAAGTGGCAGCGAGGCTGTAAAAGTGCCTTCAGCTGGAGGGGAGGCAGGGTTTCAACCAGTGTGGACAACCCGCGTCACCCAGAGGCAAGAGGCACACGGGGCAGAGGAGACAGTGCTCAACCAGAGCCAGTGGGTTATGCTTCCCCACACAGCCGGGTGATGTAGGTGCCCCTGGGGTGACCCAGGCACCAGGGCACCTCACGGTTGGGAAGGTGGTTGTTTGTGTGATGCACATGCTGACCAGAAACCCCACGATCACCAGGATACAGATTTGGCCCCTCAGCTCTGCTGGCAACACATCCCTCTGTCCCGCCCCTCCTGTCCCCAGTGCTCACAAGCACAAGTGTCCCAAATCCATGGGTAAGCAATGGTTCGCCTGCAGGATGGCAGGAGTTGGATAGTTCAACTTCTCCATGCTTGCAAGAAACCGGCTTCCTGAGCACTGTAAGCAAAACAATGTTTTCTACCAGGCTGTTTAGCTGCCAGAGTCTCTGATACCATTCAGGATTTTCCCAGGAGTGAGCAGATACCAGCACTAGCTTTATGCTTGAGGACCAGGCAGCCAGAGACAGCACCTGCCGTGTCTTGGTCTGGCTCCAGAATAACAAGGGAAACCTGCTGCCACATCCTTGTTTTCCCAGGGGGACATCATACCAGCCTAGCATGCTATAAAAAGTGTTGGCAGAAGGAATGACCATAAATATGACCATGGCATGGGCAGACACACCATGTGAGCAAGTTCAGTTTGAGGCAAGCTTTGCAGTAGAAAGCTCTAAGTACATGGGAGATGAATCTTTTTCCAGGCTGAAGGGGTGATGTTTGAAATGCATGTGCCTCCTGAGAGCCTGAAAAACAACAGTGTGCCAAGATATCAGCTGGTGACTAAGTAATGCATGAGAGTGGGAAGCAATACAGCAGGTCACCAAAGTCAAACAAGAAAATTGTCCTCCAGTGGTTTCCCCATTTGTTGATGCAAGCGTCTACTCTCTCTCTCTCTTTCTCTCTCTGTGCCTTGCCTGTCTGAACTAGCTCTGCACCAGTTCAATTCACTAACCCAGAAAAAGAAGTTTTCTGCCAAGGTGAGCTAAATCGGTTTGGTGGAAGGTCCAGTGATTGGTGGGACACAGGAGCTCATGCACTTGGCAGCAGGGATAGACAGAGTGAGGAAGAGCAGTGAGTGACAGTGGAGCAAAACTTCCCATCCAGCAGAAGCAAAGGCTTAGAGTGGCTCAGCCACAACACATGCACAAGACAAGCAATGCACAAGCGAGCAGGTATGAAGTAAACAAACGCTCAGGGGTGTGAGATCTGAGAATAAAACAAAGATTTTCGCTTTCTTTTCTTCCTTCCTTCCTTCCTCCCTCCCTATCCACCCACCCATAGTAACAGAAACACGTAGGAGGAAATGAATTTCAGGAATCAGGTCTGGAGAGGAAGACGTACTCCTTGCTGCCTCCTGTTATGCTTGGCTCGAGTCAGGCGGACACACCTGGCATTCCAAACAGACACTATTTATACACCTCCTTCCCCACAGTGGTGTGTTCCTCTACCCACCTCTTTCCCTGCCTTGTCTGCTGGCAACCTGCCAGGGCCCAGTGGAGAACAGACCCCAGCGTTGCCTGGTGCAGACGTGGCTGGCCTCGGGGAGGCCACTTCCTGCTGCCAACACACTAAACCATCACTTCCCAACATTGGCTTCGCCTTTCCTTCTCCAGTTTCCTTGGTGCAGAGATGTGGCTGCTGTAGTTAAGCTACATCTTCCTTCCATCTCTCAGTGTCCTGGGAGCATGGGAAGGGGACCTGTTCAGTGGGTGCTGCCTGCTTGCAGCAGCTCTCCCAAAAGTCCTCTTCTCTTAGTTCCCCAATGCTGCAGCTTGTCCCCAGCCCATGGCACCTTCCACCCTCGGGTGGTTTATAGCCAAACTAAACCTCTGTGGATGAGAGACTGGGATTTGGATACCCCAGACTGGGGCTATCATGCTGGTTTCAATGCTGTGCATCAAAAATGGAGCAGGTAACTCCATGCAAGGAAAAGAGGGAGCTAGGCCTAGAAACACAGCTAAATATGGACTCTGGGATAGGAGCAAAAAAAAAAAGCAAGTCCACAGACATGGTCAACTTCATTTCTCCCTGCAAAAGAAACTGGCCAAGTGGAATTAAAATCTAATTTACCTACACCACAAAATCTATTTTCCTGATGGGAACATAAGCCAGGCCTAGAGGTTTCTCATGACCAACAACTGCAGTGAAGACATTCACCAAGAAATGGAGCCAGTCCTTCATAGTGACTGTGTGCCCTGTGCTCAGCTCCTCTAAGACTTCACAACAATAGTGGCTAAAGCTGTTTCAGCCTCTGCATTGCAGCTGGTCCGGCATCAGGACCTTGCTGGTGGATCTGCAAATCCTGCTTGATATAGCAAACAGGAAAATTACCATGGGGGAAATTAGAGTGTAAACCTGCCGAGCCAGCAGCCAGTCAGCAGTATGCCCTCCTACCCTCTGGTACCTGCAAGGTGACCTTCCCATCAGTGGAGGAGAGCAGTTCAGTTTAATAAACCAAACTTGATGTTTTGGTCACTTTGTCTTCCTCTTGCAGTGATAGCTAGCACTAAAATGAAGGTATAAATAATAAGTTAGTAAATTAAAATGACCCAGCTCTACGATGTTGAGTAAATCTGCATAGGAGCTCTGACTTGCTGAAATGCAGACCTCTCTCAGCTGCCAGTGGCCTCTCTGGGGTCTGAAAGCGTGCCATGATAGACAACAAACTACTGTCTTCTTCTTGCACATCTCTGGAGATTTTCCAAGAATTCCTGCAGGACTTTATTGACTTTGCAACAGAAAAGTTCACTGTTCAGGAAAACAGTGATTCGTCCTGGGAAGAGTTTGCTTCCATAAGAGTTTTTAGTAAGGGGGAAGGGAGGTTGAAGATGGCCATGTAGGGAGATAGCTACTTGTGTCTGCACCATGTCTGTTTACATGAGCAGGCAGAGTGCCAGGCAAGGATGTCCTCTTATTCTCCTATAACTGAATCTTTTTCTCCTGAAATGCATCTTGCCTTCCAGCTCCCAGCACATCCTCAGCCATTGGGTATTAGATGACATTTGCCCAGAGGATGCTCCCTCCACTGGGTTCTTTCAATCCTCATCCTCAGCCCCTTTCATCATATTTTACACAAGGCAGAGTCACACATTAAAAACAATTTTTTAAGCAGCTCTGTCATTTATACCAAAAGAGACACGCTGATAAATGAGGAATGATCCTTTCCCTGTGATGTCACAGCAACATGTATTCAAATTCATTTGATAGAAACAAATGTGCTTAAACTTCTGCAAATGGGAGAAATCTGACTCTGAAATTATTTCCATTTTCAAGGTCAGTAAGCAAAGAGTCGGTCCATGTTCCTTGGAGACAGCCTCCAATCAGAGAAAACGGTTCCCCTGTCAGGCAGCTGTTATCTGCATAGTCCTTCTCTGCTTTTTGATGTGCCACGGGCTTCTTGTCACTTGACTGTGAGATATTTTCATCATTCCTCTGGCTGACACCCTTCCTGTTCCCTCTTCCCTGGTGCAGAAATCCCGACATCTAATAGCAGCAAGTGATTGGGATGCACCTAAACCAGCTCAGGCTCTTTCTTGTACTGTTAGTACAATGCCATTTTTACAGAACATATTTCATGCACATCTTATAACCTCTTTAGCACTCTTTGTGGCAAATAAATGCAACAATATTAATAGCCACTTGAATTTGACCCAGAGGGGAATGATTAGGTTCTTAATGAGCTATGCAGGGTACATTCTCTACCGGCTATATATTGAGGTGCTTACTCAGGCAAATTGCCACAGAGGCTGAGGCTGTGTAAAGCACTTCCAGATGTGGCCCCTTCAAATTAACTAGAAGACTAAGCACCGTTCATTTCAGCACCAAGAAAGGAATACCAACTTAGCTCACTGGTTGATTTACAGCCTCTGGTCTCTCGTCCCTTATGCCTCCTGCCCTAACTGTGAAGGCAAAGTTGAGGAAGCACAGACAGGGATTCTGGCATGACACTGAGTTTATTTTCTCCATGCAAATGAAAGGCTGGATTATAGGGTGACTCTTCTGCTCATCAGAGTATGATTACACCACATGTTTTCAGTGAATTAGAGGCAAATCCCTGATGTGCCTGCTTGGCCCCGTGTCCCCCGCCAGTTTCAATACACACCAGGGAGAATCATCTCCAAAACCACAAACACCATGAAGTAACTCACCAAAAGCATCTATCCTCTATCAGGTTACCTCAGGCATGTCAGACGCACTGCACATGCTGACAGCAATGAGTAGTGCCAGGGCCCTCATCATTTGGGTGACCATTATTGTAGTCCCGTGGCGTAATGGTTAGCACTCTGGACTCTGAATCCCAAGGGCCCGAGTTGGAGCCTCAGTAGGGACCGTCCCCATGGCAGTTAAATGCCTCCCTGCCATCCGATCCCGTCAGATCTCAGATGCTCAGCAGGGTCAGCCCCGGTTAGTACTGGGTGCTGTAGACAGTCCCGAGGATTTCACTGTCACTGTCCAAGCTCACTCAGCTGTGGCAAATGGACCTTAGGACTTTAACAGTGGGGCCAGTTCTGCACACTCTGTGCCTCACCTAAAAAATCCACTGTGCAGGCTGGAAAGGCACACGCACATGGGGAGAGCCCTTCCCCAGATCTTCGTTCACGAAGTCTGGCCATTATTTATATATATATATTATATATATATATATAGGAAATAAGACTCTGGAAAGAAGAGATGTGGAAAGGGACCTGGGAGTCCTGGTCGATGGCAAGTTGAATCTGAGTCAGCAGTGCCCTGGCAGCCAGGAGGGCCAACCGTGTCCGGGGGGGCATCTGGCAAAGCATCATCAGTCAGTCAAGGGAGGGGATTGTCCTGCTCTGCTCTGCACTGGGGTGGCCTCACCTTGAATATTGTGGGCAGTTTTGGGCACCACAGTATGAGAAAGATAATAAGTTCTTAGAGAGCATCCAAAGGAGGGCAGCAAAGATGGTGAAAGGCCTTGAGGGGAAGCCATATGAGGAGTGACTGAGGTCACTTGGTCTGTTCAGCCTGGAGAAGAGGAGACTGAGGGGAGTCCTCATTGCAGTCTACAACTTCTTTGTGAGGGGAAATGGAGGAGCATGTACTGATCTCTTCACTCTTGTGACCAGTGATAGGACCCAAGGAAATAGCATGAAGCTGAGTCAGGGGAGACTTAGGCTGGATATCAGGAGAAACTTTTATACCCAGAGAATGGCTGAGCACTGGAACAGGCTCCCCAGGGAAGTGATCACAGCATCCAGCTGTCTTAGTTCAAAAAGCATTTGGACAATGCTCTCAGGCACATGGTGTGACTGTTGGGGTGTCCTGCATAGGACCAGGAGCCAGGAGTTAGATGATGATGATCCCTGTGTTTCCCTTCCAACTCAGCATATTCTATGACTCTATGATTCTATGAGGAGTATCAGCAGGCTTGCTAACAATTTTTCAGATCTTCATGATGTATGAGCAGTTGAAGAATGGATATAAGCTTACTCACTTACTCTTTTCAAATTAAATACCTTTGTTAGTTTTGAGTTCCCTCATTCCTTTCAGGGAAAAGAAAGTAAGAAAGAAAAAAAAGTTGGATAAATAATATAACCATGGAAAGAACTACCTTATTTTCTAAGAAAACAATTTCCTCTGAAGTCGAATCACAGTATCTTCCTTTACAGCCATAGACCAATGTTAAGGCATTGTTCTTTCCTTTCAGGCAGTTCTGATTGTCACTTTTAATTGATCTTATGTAAATGCTGACCTCAGTTAAAACCCTTGAATAAAGTACTCTCTTGGCTATATGGGCTGTTGGAATGTGAACTCAGCTCTGGACTGGAGTGGTAATTAGGAAAAGTCTCGTAAACAAGTGTGAGACAAAGCTCTAAATTTAAATTTAGGAAATAAATGGGACAGAAGCATACCAAATGCAGAGCTAAGCACTCCTGATGTGTGTCTTCTGAAACTTTAACTATTCTAATGCTGTGTACTTTGCAAATGCTTCTTCCACATTACGTCTCGCAGACTGCTAAGTAACATTACACTGTAATTGAGAACTAATTTGGTTTGTTTAGTCTACAGAAGAGAAACCTGAAGGAAGACCTGATAACAGTCTATAAGTAGAGAAAGGGCTGCAGCAAAGAGCAAAGGAGTAATCTGTTCTTCATGTCCTTGGAAAGAGGACAAGAAGAAATACACTTGAATTACAGCTAGAGAAAGTCAGGTTGGTATCAGGAAAACCTTTTTATCTGCAAGAATCACTAAGAGTGGGAATAGATTGACTTAGGTGATTGTGAAATCCCTGTCACTGTGAGCTTCTAAGGAGGGGCTAGACAAATGTTTGCCAGGGGTGGCAAAGGCAGAGTTGAATTCTTGAGGCTGAATGTATACTACATTAACTTCCATAAACCTCTGCCAACTCTTTTTTCTATGATCTTTTCTTTTACTCTTCCCATTTACACAAGGAAATTCTGCATATTTATAGAAACTCATCCATTCCATAAATCATTTGAAATACATATTTGTTTACAAACTTTCATAAAGAGAGGAATAAAAGAAAAAAGCTTGTAACAGCATGTAAAGAATAAAAATTCATAGTTCATTACAAAGGCATGGCATTACTGTTCATAGCACCAACCCCAGAAACTCAGAAGGTGACATTAAAATAAATGTTCTTCATGAAAATATATCACAACTAAAAAGCACTAAAGGCATCAAAAACTGTGACTTCATACCATATACATACATCTCTCACTTGTTAAAGCATATCTCCTGTAGTCCACGCTTTTTCTTGACAAAGTTCATAATGAGGAGAGAAATAAATGTGTTGCAGGTATCCAGATTGGGTGACTAACTTGCAAATAAAGTCCTCTCCCTCCAGCCCAAGGAAAAATATGTATAGCAGTAAGCCTAATGTTTTTAAACATAAGGCACATTATTATTTTTTTTTTTTTTTTTTTTTTTTTTTTAGACCACACACCTGATTTTGCAATTCTGGCTGACACATTTTTGCCAGAGTAACTAACATGCAGTCCTCTGATGCAAAATTTCAGCAATAAGATACTAAAGCCAGTCCTTTAGTTGCTCATTCTGTAGTCTTTTTTTAAGTAAACAATGTAGCCATTTTTCTTTTTCCTCAAAGATCCCTCAGACTGTATTAGTGCCACAGTTTTATCAGCAGTATCATAATATTTAGGACTTTTTTTTCACAGAAACAACGTTTCACACAGACCTGTGTCAAGCAAACAATTTTATCTAATTTTGTATTTGTTTTCAAAGCCTTTGCATCAAAACACAATTTCTATAAGTTGTGTTAATTTTGGAACCAAGAGCAATGAATGCATAGCCATCCTAATACCTTCTGTCTGAGTATCTGAATCAACTTTCTTTGACCATAAGCTTGCTCTTGGCATTAATGGAGGCGTGGTCCCCCCTTGGTCATTCACAGCACCAGTCAATGACAGTTTAATAAGAACAAGGGCTGCATTATAAGGATAAATATTTGGTATGATTCAAATCTTATGCAATATAGAAATAAGCTTAAGACAAGATTGCTTTTGATGCCTTACCCAGTCATTCCTATATTGTGACTTGTTATAAATCTTCTTTGCAAAAATCTACGATAAAGAAGCAGAAGGAAAGGGAACAGTCAACTAATGGTTATGTACCACAGTGCTCACATCACATGAAAATAAAAACCAGGAAAATTTAATTACTTATATACTAAATTATACACCTGCTACATTCAGATTTTTCATGTTATCCTCAAGTTTTTGCCATGATAACTTTTTCTATAAATAAAAAAGAACACAAACAAACCAAAACAAAACAAAAAACCTGCTTAAGAGGAATTTGGTTTACTTTCCAAAATCAAAATGACATCTATCTTTAGGAAATATATTTAGTTAAGCACTCTGTTCCAGCATTCCTAGAAATCTACCCAGCTGCCTTCCTCAGTGCTCCGCAATGCAGCTGCATGTGCAAGCTTCCTCACTTCTCAGCTCACTGAAGCTGTAGACAAAAACAGCAGTATATAATTTTTTAAGCTTTGTATTCATTAACATGTTTATATACATTGCTTTGTAGATACTTGGTATCATTATAACCCTTGTCTTTTTCCATCCTTCTTCTACAATTTATGTTGTTTTATTTTGACCCTTATCTTCTAAATTCAAAATGTGCCTTTATTTACATATGCAGGGCTGTAGCTCAGTTTTTGTATCTGAGGGTAAGTGATTACCACGAAAACTGCAGTAAAAATCAGTTCAGATTGTGGGAAAATACAAGCAGTTTTGCTCATCTTCTTTGTGAGCCAAAATATTCCCCAAGTACCTTGTTGGTTGGGTAACAGTCCTTCATGCATTTGGCTCCATTTTCTAACCTTTAGGGCTTTGATACACTTGCCAATGTTTTAAAACAATAAAAACCCCTAGAACATCCAAAAACTAAATACAAAACACATTAATGAAGTTTGCAAACTGTGTCTGGCCTGTGTTTTGGGCTATGTGAGTCTAGTAACTATGCAAGTTTTAATATAAAACAAGGCATACAACTCTGACACTAAATAGGAGGGAAAAAAGTGTTTACAATGTTTACAATGGAGTGTGGAAAGACTTGAATATAGAAACATTCCCTGAGCATAATTGCATAAGTAAACCAGCCTTAGTGTCACTGCAGAGGCACAGTCCAGGCTGATGTCAACTGGAAAAGTATTAGAATGATCACTGTAAACTGTACTGGTTGCAATTTTATTGCCAGAACGAATATTGTCAGGAAAATAAACTGTATGGTCAAAGAATATTTTTTATACTAATATGGTATGTTTTGTTGAGAAGCATATAGCTGTTTTCAGTTGTATTTCATATAACTCTGTCCCATTACAATTGTACAACCTATGGTTAACTCTCACATCATTTGTTTTCAGGACAATAATGTGGAAAGTTATTTACTGTGTATACAAAATCAATATGATAATGTTTACAGAAATTCAGAGAATAATGTGTGTGAAACTGACTGTCACAGCCTGTAAGCAAAAAGTGTACATCTGTATTTGGAAGAGAAATAATCCAACAAAGAGTAATGGAAGATGATGGTGATACCATCAATAATTACCCACTGTATGCCAGGTGAGCTACCAGTGGTTACTGACAGCGTACAAGTGATATAGAATTCTAATTCCTCTTGAGGGTGTTATTGTTCTTCAACTTTCTTGTAAATTGTGGGAGCCTTGTTTACTGACCAGGTGTCATGTTCCAGCATCCCAACACTGGCTCTTTCTCTGAGCAAAGCAATCGCAATCCCTAGATATATACATACATATGTACAGAGATACAGAGTTTGTATCTCTCAGGGAATTAGATCTTGAAACTTAATTGCAAGATGTTATTTTACTGCTATAAACACCCACCAGTTTTCCCAAAACTACTCAGTCTTGGAACTGTAGCACATTGTTTTCGGGGTGGGGGGTGGGGAATTATGTTTGTTGAGATTATTTTACATTTTCTAAAAGCAGTTACACATGATCCTCAGCTGGATAGTGATGAGGGAGCACTATGTTCTAGGTCATTTATAAAAGAGGTTGGATTATGGAAGATAAACTATTATATGCCTCTTTCTCACCAAATAAGTGAAAGAATTCATCATGAAACTGTTATGGAAAGCAACTTTTCTATGATTAATTCATTAGATATTTCTGACTGATGCTTTCTTATTTTCATGTTACTTTTTAGCAGTGGTGACCTTAAAGAGAATAGTGTCTACTCTTTCCGTATACCAAACAGGTCAAAGGCCTAAACAAGAGATGAAGATCTCTTTCAGCTGACAAAGTGATCTCACAAGTGGTCTCACAAGATCTCTCCCATGCTAATGGTTGAGGAATCCAAGTATTTATAGGCACCACAGGACAATTAACACCGACCTCACCATTCTTCCCAGGATGTAATATCTGCAGCTGTAAAGTAAAGGCATCTCCCTCCTATGGGGATTCCTTTGTGTTAAGGATGTAATATACGACATCATTTTCCAGTCCACAATGCCTGGAATTGGTTGTGCTGAATGCAGGCTGGCACAGCTCTGCTTTTCATAGCATGACACCAAGGATATGTGCTGCATTGCCACATGGGGTAATGTGAAAGGAATGTCCTAGATGGAAGGAGTCAGTCTGGACATGGGCTGCATCCAGGAACAGACCCTGGAACAAATTATCATGTCAACTGTTTCTAGGTCTTCTTTTTAGAAGGAAATCACTGGCTCAGTCCAGACCATAGCCTGGGAGTAAACCAGAAAACAGCTATTCACTAATGTGGGTATAGATGCACCCAGCTTCACCTTCAGTAGGACCAGATTTTTTACCACATTGAGAACCACCAAAGGAATAAAAACTCTTTTTGCTTCACATTCTCCAGCTTTGAAAGGTTTTCTTGAGATTTTGTCTGTTTGATATTGCAAGCAGAGTAGCTTAGCAGAGGAGGATAAGCTGTGCTTTGCTATGAAAATGGTGAGGCCTGCAGTGATTCTTGTAGTTTACAGATGAACACCCAGAAACACAGACCAGCTGAGGGGGAATTCTTGCCCTTGATAACAGCAGATATTACTGCAGAAGGCAACATTCTTCCCTTCAGGTGAAATACTATCCGATGTGGAAGAAAAGCTAATGGCACATGTCACTCGGGCTTTGATGGTATTGAGAAGTCTGGTCTAGTGCTGTCTTTGACAGGAACCCACCTCCAGAGAGTAGGGTGTATGGGTGCTGTCTTCACAGCAACTTCTCTTGTCCATCTGATGAATCATGAACCAGCAGGTCATTTTTTAGCTTAATCATCTCATTCTTGCAGATAATAATCAAACCTGGAGGTCACAAATGCATGGGACTGTCTCTCCTCCTGGCATGCAAAACTGGCCAGTGACTGCTGGCAGAGCTGTCAGTGTTGTATCACATATTGAGGCTGAGAAAAACAAAGGAAATCCAAATAGATCAACAGCACAAGCATGAAAGCCAGAGGAGGACCACAAAGATATCCAAAGTGCTGGAACATTTCTCTGTGAAGACAGGCTGAGAGACAGAGTTGTTCAGCCTGGAGAAGTGAAGACGTTATAGCATGTCTCCCAGTACCTAAAGGGACTACAAGAAAGATGTGGAGGGACTTCTGCCAAGGGCATTCAGTGATAGGATCAGAAGGACCAGCTTCAGACTGAGAGTAGGTTTAGATTAGAAATTAGGAATAAATTCTTCACTCTTAGCATGATGAGGCACTGGAATAGGTTGTCCAGAGTAGTTGTGGATGCTCCTTCCCTGGAGGTGTTCAAGGCCAAGCTGGATGGGCCTTTCAGCAATCTGGTCTAGTGGAAGGTGTCCCTATGGCAGGGGATTGGCAAGAACCAGATGATTTTTAAGGTACTCTTAAACCCAAACCATTATATGACTATATGATTCTCTCCTTCTCATCTTCCTTCGCAGTGTTCTGGAACTCTGGAAGGATTAAACAAATCTCTGCTGATGGGCTGTCCCCAATGTCTATGTTTGCAGACACATTTCTGCTTTATCCTGCAATTCTCAGTTCAAGTTTTTCAGTCTTTACCTTGAGGTGGGGAGACTGGTTGGAGAAGACTCACTGTCCACATTGTGGACTCATGACCATGTGTCCATAATGTGGAGAACACTCAGGATGCTGTATCTCAGAAACAGGTTGTGATACTTCCTCTCTCCAGATGGCAAAATACATCCAGAAGTTCAAAGAACATTTCCATAGCTTGGGACTCACACCATCCCACCAAATTCCCTCCAGGATGCTCACAGATTCAGCAGGCAACTTCTTTATGCACTTGAAACACTACACTGAGCATGTTGCTCCTGGA
Source organism: Acropternis orthonyx (assembly GCA_035583155.1). Lineage (NCBI taxonomy): Eukaryota > Metazoa > Chordata > Aves > Passeriformes > Rhinocryptidae > Acropternis > Acropternis orthonyx. The sequence goes on along the minus strand of JAWWEU010000081.1, from coordinate 44,964,559 downwards.
TCCAAACATGACTCCTGCACTCTTCCCCCCTCATTAAACACACTTACCATCTCTGTGGGGCTTCACTCTGCTTACAGTCTCCTCTCCTAACACTCGAGTTCTGTGCTAACCTTTGGCAAACTGCCCACTGCTCCAGTCCTGCAACCTCTTGATCACTCAGACCTTGGCCAGCCCACTGCCCCAAGGTGTTTCATGCTCTGCAGTTGCCTGTTAAGATTTAATGACCACCTTACCAGGTAGGTCTCATCAAGCCATTCAGCAGCTAACAGAGAAGTGTTTGTGGCACAGCAATTTTCATAGCAGTAACTCCACAATAACTTCATGATGTGAGTTTACTGAGTTCATTAAAACCAACACACTGGCCACATTTAAATTAATCTGTTAAAGGTTATCATAATTTTAAAGGCTGGATCTTTTTTCACTATCATTTGATTACCACAACAACTCTTCTTTTGAATTTTTTGCTTCTTAAACCTATTGATTGGTAATGTAAGATAACTGCATTAAAATGCATAAGAGCTCAGGACACAACAGTAATTAACTTTGTTTTAGAAATTAATGTATAGAGTATATAGTTACAAGTCAGGTGGCTGCTTCAGTTTTAGCATGTCTGGAAACTCTCTGAAAACCCTTTTCATAGAAGCATGGAACCAAATGTCTGTATCAGGGCTACTTGCTTTCCATTTGATTTTATCTTAATGCTAGGGGTGATTATCCAATATTAGAAGACATACATGGTGCTATTTTTTTCAACTACATATGTTATTTCTAAGAATAAAAGGGACCCTCTTTTACTTCAGATTATATATTTTCTCCATCAACTGTTTGAAATTTTGTGGTTTGTTTATGAACCCGAATTTTAGGTCAAATACTGCATATGTTTTATGAATCAGGATGGGAAGTCACCACAGTGGGAACTGGTTTATCTGTTGTGGAGAGCAGTGTAGCTTTGACATGTTTCTACCCCCAGCAAAGCCATGAGTTAAACTTTGACCTATTCTCTTTCAGATAGTAGATGTACATTATGGATTTCATATACGTAACTATGATGATTCTGGATGGGATGAAATGGATTACCTCTTCTAGCTAGCAGACTTTGTACTAGAGACACTAATTTTAATGGCAGAGATGGAGAACACTGACATTGAGAGAGGTACCATTAAAAATTACTCTTAGATTTTTTATTATTTTTTATTCTTTATTATTGTTTTATTCTTAGTAACAACTGGCAGTAGGCAGACCCCTGGTCAGTCTGTTTAGCTGCAAGGGTCATGCAATTTAGCTTTTACTCTGTTGCATCCTGGAAGATGTTCTATCAGCCTTGGTTACCAGAGCATCTTAATTTAGGAGTTAAATCTACAGCATCCAAGAATCAAACTCTGTATTCCAGATGCTGATGTTTCATCTTGGCAAACTGTCCATTCATTTAGCCTACAGGCAGGCACACAGGGTAGAAGTAATAAGGTCAATGAACAAATTTTCCTCAGGACAGCTGAGCTATTATTTACAGATGTGCTCTGGGCTTTTTTGATCTCGAACATTCAAAATACTTTCTTGTAGAAACCAAAAGGTAAGAACATTTAGTATGCTTCTGGTGCTATTGCTCATTTCTTCCTTTCTTTTTGGAAATATAGAACCAAAGAAAAAAAGCCTAATATCATGGTTTTGGATTCAGGATTAAAACAACTGTGAGGCACAAAGGGCATGGTTTGAGCTTGTAATTTGTGTAATTTGTGGCTATTTAGAAAATAAAATTTTTGCTTGAAAAGTTTGACAACAACTATACTATAGTTAGTTAAAACCCCAGATGTACCTACTTCTTAATTAAATGCTTAGACCAACATTCCTTAAAATGGAAAACACATGCTCTTTGTAATTCAGATATATCCACATCAGGGCCCCTTTCAGTGTGTTTTTAAAAGTCATGTTCTGATGGAAGAGCAAATAAAAGGAAATTTCACCACCATTAAAGAAGTCAGATTACCAGGAGTTCAGCTGTAACAGTGTTTTATGTGACTGCCTTTCATAAGCCACCTGCAACTGCTTGGAAACCCGGGCAGTGTGGAGCATACTCCGTAGGTCTGTCAGACTCATGGTCCCTCTGAGGTCATCATGTGGCAATGGATCCCAGTCACAGTTTCCCAGAGCAGCACCTGTGCAGATGCAGCTGACAACTCCTTCTCCTCCACTTGCTACTTGGGTCTCTGTAAACCAAACAGTAGAATTCTTTTCAAATTTCCAAACTTTCAGGTTAAAAAAAGAAAAAGAAATTAGACTTACAATTACAATACAACGCTTGAAATAAAAAATACTTTCAGCTAGAGAAAAGACAGGATAAAAGATATATAGTGTCCCATCTGGCCTCATCTCAGCTTAAGGGCTTGATGCATATAACAAACATGGCTATTGCAGTCAGTCCTCCAAATTCAACCTGATTCCTCTCAAAGTCAGTACTGAAACTGTTCCTGATATTAGTGGTCCAGGACTGTATTTTCCTTACTCCGACTTAGGAATGGGAGGATGCAGGCACCCAAGGACTTAGACACCTAAAATGCACTCCTGATAAAAGTATTCAATAATGCACTCCTTTTTTTTTTCAAGAAAAAAGTACGATTTGAGCCATAAGTTGGAAAAAGCTCCAAGTGATGATTTTCACCTTGAGCTTCTGCAACTTACCTAAGCTGGACGTCATCAGTTTCTTCTTATCTATGTGTGAAATTTTAGCCTGCTGAAACATTTTTGTCCCTCAGCAGAAGAAAGCTGTATTTTAATGCAAAGCAGAGCACTGCAACTCAACTCATTCACAACACAGGCTCAAGCTAAACTACTTTTCATCAATTGTGCTGCTCCGAAAAACAGCTGATGTTCTTTTACCCTGAGCTCATCAAGATATTTCTGAATCAACTGCAGCAATGCTTCTGTGAGCAAAGGGTTGGCAGCATGGGATGCACTGGTGACCATCAAAAGCCAAACACTGAACCTTCATTACATCTCGGGGCTTCTCTTGTGGTAAGTTAAGAGTCTCACTAATGTGTATATTCCTGGGTGAGAGAAACTGAATCATTAGTTACACTCAGGAAAGCACAACTATAATTTCCTTGAATATCTTGGTTCATGTGACTTTGGTTGTATTTTCTTAGGAATTTTTCCTGGAAAGCTCAGGCATCCTAACTCTGCAAACTCAGTTTTTCTGATGGATTTGCTCCCAGAATAAATTCTAGTTTTCAGATGGCTGGGTGGAAAATTTCTTGTGAACCTGCTCTCTTACTGCTGAAGCATCTGGCCCATGAAGACTTTTCAACAGATCATTTGTTTAGAACTTCTCTGTTCTCTCAGAGCTGTTATTCCTGTTTTTCATTTTAGCTGCCTTGCCTCCCAGTTCAGGCCCTGTTTCAGACCCTCCCTGCAGATTTCACATCACCCTGTACCAAATGCAAACCAATATAAATTTCAGAGAAGGAATTCAATGCCTCATGAGCCAATTTTATTAGACAAGAAACATTTGTCTATCAATATAATTGATTTCAAATTTCAAAATGTTTTAGTACAGCTATCTTGTTTGGAAAAATTTCAATTCATCTTGGAAATCATTCCAGTGATAAGTCTTCTATTACAGGACCACATTTCCTGGTTCATCCTGTTGCAAAGAAACTGTTAAAGGCAGTGCTAACTCTGCTAATTTATCAGCACTATGAAAGCACTGCTCATGATTTCTATAGATGCACAGATTTAAATTCAATCATATACTTTTAAATGCTAATAAAATTTATGGGCACCAAATGAGACAGTGAAATTTTCACAGCATTTCCTCCAACCCTATACACATAATTTCCCTTAATTGGAGAAGGTTTTTGACTCATCTGCTCTTCACAGTGTGGTTTTGGGTTTTTTTTACCACACATCATGTTTTTCTGAGCCATGATTGTTATTATTTAATTTTCAATAGTCAAGTATGAGTATTTGTGAATGCACTTTGAAATATGAGACTCATACACCCTTGAAAACATAGATGTTAAAATCACAGTGCCTGCTGCTATTTGAGAAAGGTATTCTTCAGGCAGAGAACAGTCTGGCTTCCTCTTGATCTGCAGAATCATTCTGCAGGTCAAATCCTGAAAATCACTCAACTAGCAAGTGCTTCCCTTCTAATATGCCCTTGTACTTGATTATAAGAATAATGAAAATGTAAAAAGTTAGTCATAAAAGTTAGTCAGATGAACGAAAATTAGAGCCTTCAAACTTCCACTTCAGTCAGTCTAATAAACCGATGAGCAAAATGAATTTCAGTGCATGATGCACAAATGTCCTTTGAAGACAAAATGCAGATACCAGTTATTGTTTCAAGAGACACTTGAACTGCTTGATTTGTCCTACACACCCTCAGAAGACAATCCACAGCACCATTTTTCAGGGAAGTCAAAACACAGAGAATGTCTAATCTTGGACAACAATACAAATTATAATCCCATAATCATAAAGGTTTTGCCTTCATATTTTATAATTTTCTACAAATTCTTTTGGATTGTAAACCTGTTAGGTAGGGGGACATTTTTGATGTTTTTCCTTGGTAGGGGGGAAGAATTTAGCACTGCATGATCATATAGGAATAGCTATAACTTGAATTATTATCTGTCATCTTACCCAACCAGTTTCCACAGTTGATAATCTAAATCAATGCTTGTCACCAAATATTTGCCTTTCATTACTAAAATACTTCTAAATATACTTCAGTCATCTACTCAGTGGGTTGATTATTCCATGTCCTATGAATCAGGTGACTGATCATACATCAGGAATAAATAATTGCGACTAGAGAGAACTCAATGAGCAACTGATAGGAAGAAAATTATTGAACCTACTCAGTGATATGTTGTGATTAATGTATGTATGATAAATTTCCAATTGTTTGTGAGTATAAACAAGCATAAACAACATTAATTTGTAATATAAATTGGCTTCAGGTGGTATGCAAGAGTCAACAGAAAGGTCAATTCAAGATTCAGGAAACTAGATAAGTCCTGTCAGCTAGCAATGATGTAGCAGTCAGTGGCAAACAATGACTCTGCATTTAATTTCTTTATCTTTCTTTTGTATTTTTTTCCTATTTTCTTTTATTGTTTCTAATTTCTTCTCAGTTTCTTGTTTCCCTCTTGCAGTCAGACTTGACTTACAGTGTGCAAGGACTCAGAAAAATTTTCAAAGGACAACAAGTGTAAATGAAAGAATCCAGAAGTGATTTAAAGTACTGGATGTCTTCTAATGAGCACTTTCAACACTTGCCTGTAAGAAGAAGATCTGTCAACAGCAAAGTAACATAAATTATACAGTATTTTATTGGTCTGCATTTTTTACTATGATACAATTTCAAATCAGCCAGGGAGAATATTGAAATTATGGCCTGAGAGTCTTTAAATATCTTTTGCCATATTACAGCATATTGAGAAAAAGCAAGGTAATACAATGCTTTAAACTATCTCCCATACTTAAATATGCAGAAATGGGATGAATAAAAAAGAAAGGCGGGGGGGGGGGGGGGGGGGGGGGGGGGGG
>JAWWEU010000081.1:44911378-44958909 GCA_035583155.1 Acropternis orthonyx | reverse complement strand
AAAAATCCACTGCGCAGGCTGGAAGGGCACACCCACATGGGGAGAGCCCTTCCCCAGATCTTCGTTCACAAAGTCTGACCATTATTATTATTGCTCCCTAAAACCACATGGTTTTGACTGGCAGTGCTCTCACTGCCTGGCGTGCAGAGTGGGAGACACTTGGAAGACAGCAAGCTGACTGCCATGGAGTGCTTTATGCTGAACTGACATAGGAAAGAAGTTTACACTGTGAACACCAAATTGCTTCAAAACACTACAAGGCAGAAAAGTCTTAAAGTTATATGACCAAAACCATATATCACTTGTTCAAGGTACTAATAAGGTTGCGTCTTTAAGAATGTGACAATGTTATTTAGAAAACATGGAGACAAGAGAGCAGAACAAAATGAATCAGTAGTTTTAGGAAACCCAGAAACAATTGCTTCAAAAGTGCAACTTTTTAACCTGGGAAACTTTATGATATTGCAAGGGATTCTCTCCCTTGTGCATCTGTCTGAAGAACCAATGGGAAAGGCATTTTTTTATATCTACAGGCTTGGTAAGGTCTGTAAACATGGAAACAGACCAAAATATCTCACTTCTCTTACAGAACTGTTTGAATATTGATAGATACCAAGGAGAAATTATTTCTCTTATGTTTAGATCACACAATATCTCTATTAATATCATGTTTTGGTATTATCTGTAGCTGCATGAAGAGCATGCACATAGAGCAGAAGTAACCTCTATATATCATAACTCTACATGTGGTATAAACATGACAGATGTACTATAATGCAGTATAAAATATCCTGTATATTACTCTGTTATGCACTGTGTATCAGTTTAACACCATATATATCTTGTGCTTGACTGTCAGATACAGCAAGATGTAATCTTCACAGTTAACACAAGGAAAAGTCACAGGAAAAACAAGAGTGTGAATTAAGAGAACAAACAGCAATATGACCATGGCACATTCGATACAATTGCCCAACATTACCCACACAGTCAGCTCCTTACTTAGAGCACCAAGGGCAAGGCAGGGCAAGGGGTTGGGGAAGCTTTTGCTAGGCAGGCAGAATCTGGTCTACATGGAACTTATAACTCTGCAGATTCTTTTATAAATTTCAAAAGGGCCTTGCAAAGTGCACAGGGTCCACCTCCATGACCCAGCTGCAGCACTGGAACCATACTCAGGTGCTGGAGCTCTGCTGGTCATGCCAAGGTGACCTCAGCACTTCATACAGCAGCCTTGGCACTGGTGCTGTCATGGGAATGCACATGAAACTAGAACAGATAGTAATATATTGTAACACAACTAGGGACACAAGCATTACTGTAGAAGCCATGATTTTAATAATCTTAATCATGTCCCAGAGAGAAAAAGGAGGGAGAAAGCTCTCTCCTGTTTCTTTAGCTGAACAGAAACCAATAGCTGTTCTTAAAAGTGATGATGAGGTTAGTTTCTCTTACCTCTTGTATGTTGCAATATCCAAAGAGTGACTGCAAAGTCAGCCTGTGCTTTGCTATTTCTTGTAACAAAACAGTTTCCTCACCTACTCGGTGGTTTTACCACTTCCACAAAATCCTGCATTCAGATGAGTTCTGGTCAAACAGTAGAAACAAATAACTGAGAATATAAATACTGCTGTGAGTAAAGAAGCTAAATTTATCTCTCTTGGACTTCTAGAAAGTAATTACTGCTTTTGAAGACTCAGAAACCTGTTAACATTGATGAGAATACTCACATACCCTGATCATCCTGTTGATTTTTGCAGAATTGCTGGCTGTGTTTGGTGAATAAACACATCCCGAAAATGCTCAGTGAACCATCCAGTAGCAGCACCAGGGACTCTGTGACTTGTATGCTCATTCATGGGCTGAGAGTACCATACTTTAACTCAGCTGTTGAAGGTTTGATGCAAGTGCTCCCCTGAGGGCTCAATGTACATGCTTTTGTGCAACAACAACCACGTCTTTGTTGTTATTGGTGCAACATCAATGGCTTCAGATGCTATGGATGCAATACCAATGTAACTAATGGCAATTCAAACAAGTGGCGAAGTTGTTCCAGGGTGTCCCTTGACTTGCTCACAAGTGATTCATGAGTCAAAATGGCTCAATCCACTCTCAGCCTTTACTAAAGTAACCAGCACTGCTAGAATTCAAAATCAGTTCCTGCTCTTCAGACCCCTACAATAAAGTAGTCCCCCTTCTCCCACCTCAGAAAGACCTGTATATTACCATCATTCTTCATTTTAAAGAGTTGACTCATGAGCTAATGTAACTTCAGGAAAAGGCAGAGAATATATAGCTATTCTTGTTTTTCTCTAGAAAAATTTCTGTGGGTCATTGCAGCTTTAATTCAGAATTGTATTGACTGATTTCTTTCTGCATCCTTAGTAGTTGCTAAGCAACATGGATTCTCTCTCGCCATGCATTTGTCAAGACAGAGAAAAGTGGGAAGAAATAGGAAAAGATTCACCTCCTCTAGTATATCTATCAAGCCTCAGACTATCACTTATTTCAGTTTCACCCAGAGTTATACTATTGATATATTATTCACTTCCTCAGTCTCTAGCTGGTTCTAGAGTCTAAGTTTAAAAGCAGTGAAAGTCTCATTTTTGTTCTTGTTGATAAGGCACCATTGATTGATAAGGCACCGTTCAATGATGACTTTCACCCATGAGTCCACCCTTAGTCTGTGGCTCATAAGTCTGCTTATACATTATAAATAGGCAGTGAATAGCCCATCGTGCCAAATTCCTAGGCGGGTCTTCTCATGGGAAGCAAAGAGTTGGGGAAGAAGGCTTTGGCTGTCCTCAGCTTGGAGCTCCCTGAGGTCTGTGGAAAAGGTGAGTCACTCCAGGCAGCCAGCACAGCCTGAATGCTCCCGTTTGGGCTTTACAGACACTGCAGTCATGTTTTATGAGCCACTGCAACAACATGATCAATCAGAGAGGGTATGCCAATGCTGTGATGATTACCATAGTACACTCTGTAGCCTTTATATTCAACACAGGCAGACTATGGTTTCATGGCAATGCTGCTTGAAAGGTTTGTCAGAAACCCACATGTGGTCACCAAACATATTTATAAAAAACTCACTACATTTTAATGACTAACATATTCTCCAAGACAATGGCCACCAAGTTTTATGGATTGTCTTCTTTTCTTTGCTCTTTAACGAAATGATTTTTGCTGGGTGGTTGTTCCTCACACTGCATGTTAAGCGTCTACCTCACCTCAGAAAGGAGAACTGGTATTTGCCACCTATGACTCTTGCTCTCTCAGAGTTGTACTGCAAATAGTTTTGTACAAGCAGTAAAAGTATAATTTTTGTGTTGTTGTTGCTGCTGAAAAATTCAGATGTAACTTGGTATACAGAGAGGTGAAGCCAAATTTTGCAGTTCATTGCACTAAGGAAAACTAGGAAAAAAAATCTATTGATTTTAATGTCCTGATGCTATGTGTAGTCAATGAAGCCATTCCTTATTCACTGAGAACAGAATTTGGGCTTCTTTGCTGCACTTTAATGCAGGTTTTTTGCCCTCAGAAACATCTGTTTGTGATACCAGTTAACAACACGTATCTGAGAACTCTCAAACTGGACAGCAGTAAAGTGTTATTGATTGACTTTACCCCTGTTTTTCATTATAAGTTCTGCTTCTTCTGAACAGCCTTTTGAGGGTCGAAATGATCAACCCCATTTTCTTATTCTGAAAGAAATATCACAGTAATGAATGGACAATTGTAATGGAATATTGTAAAACTTTGTTTGTATTTCAGAAACTTTGTCAAATGGTGGATGTGGCTCCCTGTGTTTTGTCTGACACTTTAACTGCAAGATTTGGAGTATGGTTTCAGTACTTAATAGCCATTTCCCATTGCTATTCTTACACTTATTGTCAGACACATGGGTAAAAAAAATGGTTTTAATCATATACTGGGAGGTTAATGGTATATATAATGTACAAACACGAATAATATATATATAATGTACAAACACATGTACACCAAGTCCCTGTCTGTAGAAATTAACCTAAAGTAAGTCAGGAAAGGGAAGAATCACATATGACCTCATGTGCAGGTTCAAAGGAACTTGAAGGGCATCCACCAGACCATCCCATGGTGGATGAGACAGGGATCCAGTTTCCTTTGAGCAGTTCAGTGAGGATTTCCAAACTCTGGAATTCTTCAAGGTGCAAAAAACCCCACCCAATTCCTCAATTTCTGTTCAAGGACTGTAGACAGATTGAATGGGTCTATAATACAAATACAATCTCTGCACACTGGGAAATTTCCCTCAATCAATAAATAACAAAACTTTTCAGGTCTGAAAATTTAAATACAATTTCTACAATCTCAACCCCCTTTTCTTATCTTGAAAAATCAATATGATACGCAACTCCAAACCCTGCTGAATATACAGTTCAATTTACAGGTCTGGTGCAAATTTCTGTGCTTATGAGCCACTATTCTCAGTAGATTTGAATACTCATTTGAACAAACCCTGTAAAAGTGATTTGGGGATTAGGCTCTATTTATTAGAAACGTTGAACTTTCATTTTTTTCCTTATTTTTTTCAATTATACTGTCTTGGGCTATAGTGTGCTGGTAATGTATCTGAGTCAGAGTCTCTGTGCGTGCATGTATATGTATGTGTAGTTATATATAGCTCGCTGTATTTATAACTGTGAATCTTGAGTCTGGTGCAGCAACCCACCGAACAAAGCAAATTGGAAAAGCACTTTTCTTAAGCAATAAGAAGACAAGCTATCAGTGCCTTTCTGCACAATTACTGCCTGCCCCAGGCACTGCTCTAAGGCACAAAGTCAAAGGTTGGCTTTCTCAACCACTCGATAAATACTTTAAATCTCATTCTTTTTGGTACTTTGACATGAAAAGGGGAGGGGAGGGAGGAGGCTTAATAGATATGCGTTCATTAGGAGTTGTCACTGAATTTCTTTACCTACTCGGATCATCCTACGTTTGAGAACCTCAGAGATCTTACAAACACTATGGAATCACGTCTCACCACACCTGTGAGACTTATTAGCCTGATCTTGAAGTCAGCATTTGTCTTTCCATGAATGTGCCTGGAGTTCGGCTCAGTCATTCATTTTTAAAAGCATCTGCGTTTTTACAGGCAAAAAATTAGCAGGAAGGTTAATTGACTTTGCCAGGTTCACACAGGATGCTGTAGCAGCTTGGAACAGAGTTGTCTCCTGACTTGTCCTCTGGACTTTGTGGCCAGGTTGACATTTGCCACCTCTCCTAGGAGAATAGTCTTGGAAAATAATCTGGATCAAAAATCATACTAAAAGTCCCTCTTCCCCAAGCTAATTCTTTGAGGACCCCTACCTGCTGATGTATTTGAAGAGAATCAACCTTTCTGTACTAAAGTTAAAACACATTAGTGGAGATATCTGTGAGCACACCACATTTCCTGAGATACAAGTCATTCTTATGAGGAGCTGTTGCCAACCAATAAGAAAAATGCTCTGTTCAGTCATCCCATGTCAAATTTGACAGCTGAAGTAATTTTACCAATACTTAGAAACAAAAAACCCAGCGAAACTTGGGAGACATAGGATGGAAAATTCCAGCTTAATGCAAAAGAAATGGACAAAACTGTTACCTTTGACAGAAAAATAGGAAAAGAGAAGCTGCTTTACAACTTTATTGGTAATATCTGGTAGCACCTGCACACTAAAAACAGCACACCACAAAGAAAAAACATTAATTAATACATCTAACATACTCTAGACTTTGCATATCATGTTTACTGCCTCATTTTTCCCTCTCTCTTGAAATTCCAAAATGCACAATGATGCAATGCACATATCTCACTTCATAAGACTGCACTGTAATGCAGACCTAAATCCCAACCTCCTCCAAGGAGAACAATTCTGCATAAAGTTCCCTGGAGCATGGCTATATAGCAGACAAGGGCTTTGATACACCACGGCTTTGCATCAGAATGAGAAAGTGAAAGAGTGACTGATATTTAACATTTGTTTCTTTTTCTACTTTCCAGTGACCAAAGTGCCCTGAAAAAGTTCCCAGAAAACTCAAAGAGAACTTTCTATTCTGAAAATAAATAGATTTTTTAAAAAAAATATTATTTCATTTTGGCTCCACCAGGATGCTAAACCGAATTCCTTAGTATAAAACCTGCTACAGAGCTACGGCATCTCTTCCATGACAGAGTCAGGATGAACATACCTTCAAGCTGACTATAATTCTCCCCTTTTGAACCCTTCAAAATCACAAAAAATGTGTGCAGCTGATGAATGCATACTACTTCTTGCTATTTGCAGAGGAGCTTGCAGCATTTTTAGGATGCAATGCCCTGGACTGTCACACAGTAAGTAGCTTTCCTGCATGGGATATACCCTCTAGGCTGAGTTATAGCCAAATCCAGAGGGAAGAGCCCCGTAACAACCCCTTTGCTGGACAGCAGAGACACCACCAGCTGTTGGCATATAGTGGTGCAACTCCATGGTCTCCTGCGCTGCTTGCACAGGTCCAGGGTCTGCTTCTGAGGCACTACTCACTGTGATTCTCCTCACTGTCTCTGCATCAGGCTGGCATTCCATCAACTTCCCTGAGTGATGCCACTGTGAAAATGTTACATGTGTATCTGAATGTACAACATCTGCACCCATGAAGTCTTTGTTGGTGCACATTCTCTTCAGCACAAAGGGTCCCACTGACTTTGCTGTTTGGATCCCTCCTCATCTGATGGGAGCAGAGCAGCACAAGAAAGCAGAGAGTTTCCGACTGTCTCTGGAAGAAGGGAGGCTCTTGCTGGTTGTTTATCCCAGTTTGAGTCTGGAATAAACCTTTTGGTAAACAGACCCCAGTAGAATAGGTTCAGATAAAGGGATTCTGTGAAGGACTAATACCTTCACATTTAAAACAAAAGCATTGTACTCTGGGGGCAATCTGAGCCCAAACACATCAGGCATAGGTCTCTGCTGTCTTTTATGTGGGCCTACATCTGCAGCTCGGAGAAACAGCTCCTTTGGTTGCTCCAGTATGTCTAGTCTTTGACCACTGTGTGAGCCTGGATCCAAAGTCCTTTGAAGCCAGTGGGAGTATTTCCACGGAGGCTGCTGGTCTCTGGGTTTGCTTGATGTGGCCTTGCAATCAGAACTGAGCTAGGGAAGAGGAAGGCCACACCACTGCCACCAGGATGGATGTCATCTCAAACCACAGCCAACAGCACAGAGAAACTGAAGGAATAATTGTCATGGAAATTTCCCAAGAGAAGAAGTGGTTTTTTCCAAAGTTTTGGTCTTAGGGATTTACTGTAACAGCAACCAGAAAAAAAAAAAAAAAGCTTCTGCATTTGTGCAGAAGGAGTAAGCTGAAGAAGGAAATGCTGACTCCTCTTCATCTCTGTCTGTGATCGAAATAATGTCTGATTTTGCCCTGTGACCTTCCCATGCACTTCCTATGGAAATCATAATTCATGTAGTAGCTACAGTAACTGCTGCCTTCCACCCCCAGCCACTCAAAAGGGGACACATGTCACATTTTTCCTCTCTCCTGGCCTATAGAGATGCATCAGCCATTTTAGGGACTGTTGGGTGTTCCTCACCCAACACTTCTGCGCGGCTGGAGCACCTGGTGAAAAGTGAGGGAGAAGAAATCTGGGGTGCAGTGCCACTGCAAGCTGAGCCACCTACCCAGAGCTGTTTCTCTGTGGGGAGCACTAGGAAATCACAGCAAAACTCAGTGTAGGTGATTCTCAGCTTTGCCCATATACAGTTCTTCTGTCAGCACTGAAGAACAGAGCCTTCAAACTGAAAAATACATCATTATCATAGACATTTTTTGTTTAAATTACTGCCTTTTTGTCTAGCCCAACAGAGAGATGCTAGTGCTCACTGGCACTGGAAGAGATACAGAAGTGAGCATTTCCCCTCTGACTATAGGAATTTTCTCTTTGTTCTTATCCCAAATCATTGTACTAAAGTTGAAGGTGGAAGAAGGTGGATTTTCTGCTCATGCAAAACTGCCTCACCCTTTATCTTCGGTGAAGTGGCAAGAGTTCATATGAGCTGAGGACGCTGATTGAGCTTGGCTGATCTTATAACCAGAGCTGATCCCCTGACACAGCAGGAGAAAGGGCCTCTTCTTATGGCTATTGTGGATGAGCTGCCATGCCTCACCATCTGGGCACAAGCTGAAGGTGGGAATGTCCATGCCCTTCCCCTCTGACACCAGACAGGGATTACGTGCAGTAACATTTTGCTTTACAAGTGCGTGTTTCTTGGCTTGTTACACTGATGAGTTACACTTGTGATTTGGTGCCACAACCTACACTGTTTGCTCTCAGACTGCCTTTAAATGTTTTGGTCTTTTAATTAACAACAGCAAAACCAAAATGTTGTCAGTGTTTGTGGCATTCAGCTGCCACTCTGATGCCAGCTGCTGTGTGCAGATCTCAGTGAGAACACAGTGTTCTGGGTACTTCATCTTCCCGAAGAAAGTGGGTGGTATATCATGATATGTGATATACCACAATGTCATGATAGGTGACATTAGAAGCCATGCTGCCTACTGTCAGGATCAATGCAACAGACAGTAATGATGGTGATAACATGTGTCCTTAGGTGAAGTTTGGGGATAAGGGACGAAAGTCCTTAACTAAGTGCATAAATGAAGGCCATAGTAGATGAGAGAAATATTTCAGAAAATCAAAAAATAAACCTAATAGGACATTTCCTTCACCTTCTCCCTTGGCTGCTTTAGGGGCAGAAGAATTTCAAATTGCCCCTGTCTGCCCTCACAGAACACAACACAGAGGTCTTACAATAAAAACAAATACAGATTTATCAACATAATCCTCTGTATTTTTACACTTTTATTACATTTTTTATCTTTTAACTCCGCTATATTTCTGATTTAGCAATGGATCCAGAGAATTACCTTGGTAACTCATGTCACCTCCTCACCCTTACTGGACTGGCAATTCAGGTTGCAAACACTGTGGACTTCAGTTTGCCCCAACAGCTCTGCCAAGCCCTTCTGAAGAAAGGGGGTACCAGTGCAGCACTGAGGGTCCCTGAAAGGCACATTTCCCCTGGGGCTGCAGCACCTCCTCCTGTGGTCAGCCTTCACTCCTGCTGGGAGCCTCACCAGCCTTGGCATGCTCACTCCCATGAGTAATTGCACCTCACTCCGGAAGGATTTAGCCTTGTCACCAAATTTACTCCAATTCTGGAGGGGCAATGACCAAGTGGATTGCTTTGTTTTGTGGGCAGCTTCAATAATGCCTCTTACTGGCTGCAGAGACTCTGGCTATTAAGAGCTGGCCCTACCTGGTTTGTAATGGATGGGTGGAAGAGACAGTATGAACTAACTAACTCCCATCACACCACATTATCTCCCATTTTCAGCCATTTGTTCTTTAAGCCTTTTCTCAGGTAGTTCATAAAATATTAACGTGAAAGGTCCCAGAAATCTCTCTTATTCTCCTTTGCTGTAAGTAAAAAAAATTTAAAATTACAGAAGTGCTTCTCTTCAACCAGTTTTTTTTGTTTTTGTTTTTTGGTTTTGTTTTTTTTGGTTTTTTTTTTTTTTTAGGAGAGATATTTTATCTAGCCACTGAGATAACAATTTCTGTTTTTAAAAACAGGAAGAAAAGTATAAACAATGTGCAGCCAGAAAAAATAATAGAGGATGTTTGGCAACCACATTCCTAAATGCACATATACATTATCTGTGAACAAAACTGCTACAGCCCTTGATTCCTGACATTCAGAACTGTCATACCACTTATTTTAGGCTTAAGATTTATGAAAGATTAATGATGATAAAGACCTAATGCTAGTTCTAAGCAAACTGGGAATCTCTTGCAATTTGGAAACTGTCCCCAGTGGTCGTTGCAGAAGAATAGAAGAAACCACAGTGGTGGATGCAGGGCACACGGAGACAAAACTCTCCTCTCTACCCTTGCAGATCTCGGTCACACTTCCCACCTCTGGGAGTGGAACTTTTGTACATGCTGTGCAGAGTCTGCAGTGGAAAAACCAGAAGGATTTCCCTGAAGAAGAGCACTGCAGGACTCTGGTGCACGGGCTTTAGCAGATCCTGCTGCAGGGGTGTGGGATGTCTCAGCCCTCAGCTGTCTCCAGCCCTCTGCAAGGAGTACCAGCCCCACCACAGCATCTGCACATCAGCTCCTGTGCCTGCATTGCACCCATCAAGGTTCAGCCCTAAGTTCTAAGTGTAAACTCCTGAGGAGGGTGAGTTTGCACTGACATCAAGCTGAGAGAGAGAGAGAGAGAGAGAGAGTGAGAGAGTACTGGTGGGACTGGTGCTGACAAGGCGGTGATGCTGGCAGAAGGGCAGACACAAGCTGCAGGGTTGCAGACATTGCTATCCAAACAGTCTGATTAGTGTATGCAAGTCCAGACCCACAAGCACTCTTCTTTCTGTTGAATTTGTCTGTAGCAGAAGTTTTCTATTCTGATAGGTCTGCTTATGTTTTCTGGGCTACAGCCCACTCTTTGGTTTTAGCAAAGGGCCAAATGCAGGAGGACAGGCTGGTGTGTAAACTCTGTGATGTGTAAATTGGGTGTTCACTGCCCCGTCTCACCAGTGGTACACGTTGTAGCCTGTAAGAACCCTCTCTGTTCACACCAAACTGCTTTAAGTGATGTGCTCTCTCCAGCCCTTCCTTGTGCCCTATACACGAGTTTTGTACCAAATTTGCATATTGGCTTGAAACCTAATCTGTAATGGGAGAGTGAAAAAGAGTGTGGTGCTTTCAGCTAAGAACATGTTCTCATCTCTCCAGTGAATGCTTTAATTTTCTCCTTTGTTCTTGTTTGCCTGTCCCAGGTATGAGTAGGTTGTCCCAGCAAACCTTGGTCCCACTGGGAGGGCAGCTGATGTGTCTGTGCCCCAGAGAGCACTTCAGTGCCTGCAGCCTGTCACCCAGGGTGTACCTGCCCTGCCACTGAGTGGGGATGCTGGTGCTGATTTAGAAACATCTTTTATGCAATTTCCTGTCCAGGCAGTGCTAATGGTGGCATTGCAGTCAGGTCCTGGGAAAGAGATATAGGGGCGACCATCAGAGACACACAAGGCTATTCAGTGATCAGGGCCCAGGGGAAAAATCAGGGCAACACATTTGAGATAGAAAGGCTTTGGATTGGTTTAAATGCCAGGGAAGGGAAGAGGAAGCTATTTTGAAGTAACTAAGAATTAAGAAATAAAAAGTGAGGCAAGAACCCTCATAAGGTTATTGTTTAAAGCTGCTGAAGCAGTCCTGGAGGCAGGAAAACTATGAAAAGGTGAGCAAGCACTCCTCCCATGTTCACTGGAATATTGATTCTTGTTCTCAGCTATCAGAAAGGTATCCATAAGAAATATTGACTCCCACCCTACCACAGGACTTACATAAGTGCTCCGGACACATCTGTTTGCAGACATTATGATCTGTGACTTTGACTCTCTGTACAAGTCTCATTATAAATGATGAGCCAATAAATACTCTTGGAAAAGTTTTTACGATGTTTTAGTTGACATTTGGGAGCTTCAAAGCATCGCACAGAGTTGCCTTCAATCTATATGCACTGTTCTTCATTGATTAGGTGGGATCATTGATTTCTACCAAGATCAAAGGTAGAAGCAACTGTTGGAGAGGATAAATAGGGGGAAGACCTACTTAAACCCCTTTGCCAGTTACCTACTAGAGTAGAAGTTGTTTTTCCCATATAGCAGCCAACAAAATATCCCTTCCACTCTTACATGATTCCAGAAATTGTTTGAACATGTGGTGACAGGGTTTCTTCTTCCAGCCCTGGTAGCTCCCAGTGTTAAAAATCTTCTTCTGCAATTCAGCCTGCTATTGGCCACAGATTACTTCATCCATGTGCTTCCATCATCTCTGGTGCTGCTTCTCTGCTGTGTTGGGCTGCCCTTCTGAGAATCATTTTGCTGATTCCCTATTGAGGAGGAACCCACAGCTTTCAGGAAACAGGGATGTTACAAGAAACGAGAGCAGTCATAGCTAAATCAAAAGGTCTCCCTAATGATGGCCAGTGGCAGATGAATTGAAGAAGCACATAAAAAGTGTAAATATAAGAGCCTTTCCTGGTGGCATCTGTCAGTCTGTAGACACCTCCAGAACTGGCACTCATGTCAGGAGTTTTGAGTGTGAAAGCCTTTGATGGATCTTATTCCCAGGAGTTTCTTTTCTTTTTGAAGTAATTTGTAGTAACAGTTCAGCCCAAACAGGTGAGATGCGTTTTGCCTTTACACTGCACTCCAGGCTCTTTTCCAGTTCGTGGCCACCCAGTATCCAATATTTTTCTGAGCACCATTGCTGAGTAGGGTTTTTTTTTCAGTTAACATCTGCATTTTTGTGCTATTTTCTTCAGCTCTGTTAACTGGCATTTTTTGAAATGAACATCCTTAATTGGATCAATTTGAAAGGATATTAATCTTCTGTCCATTTATTCAATCTCCCATTCTCCCCACTGGGGTTCATAACCCCTCTGAATCTGAGCAGCACCAATGAATACAAATAATATAGAGTACACATATGATATCAGATCATTAGTGAGAATGTTACATAAGATCGGGCCTCATACTGATCTCTGGAGCACCTAACTTTCCAGCTATTCCCCATCTAACCACGCTGATGACTAATGATGCCTTCTACAGCCAGGCAAATGAGGTTTTGGCTTACTGCCAGTCCCAAAAAATCAGGAGAAAGCAAGATAGGAGCTGGTTTCAATCATGCTGGAAAGGGGGAAAAAAAATCAACACTTTCTGGTGATAAAATTACCTATACTCAGTTTGGATCAGATGGTGTTTTTCCTTACTTGATTGACATGGTGGTTTCAGTTTTGTTTAAAACACTATGAAGTGCTTTAAAACTCACTTAAGCTGCACATTAAAGGAAAAACTCTAAAAAGAACCAGCTTTGAATGAGAAAATACAAGAATTGCTTCCCAAATGATCCACTCAGATGTCAGATATTTTTTAATGTGGTTAATTTTGCAAGACTGAACAACTTAGGAAAACTCAGACACTAAGTACCAAGTGTAAGTTTGTAACTGACAAATCTATGTTTTTCATCCACTCTAACTATGGCCTACTAGAAAAAGAAAATTTTAGATTAAAAACGTCATTACACCAGGTTTTAACTTCTTTTTAACTTATTTCCATTTCCATTTGTGGATGTAAATGGGACAGGCAGTTACAGTGATTTTTCTGAGTTACGAAGCATTATTGCTTGCTGTTATAATTAATGATATTTGGTGCAGAAATGCCTAAGAGAATTTATCTGTGGCCAGAACCCTGTGGGTCTGGGCTCAGAAGAAGCACAGGAGAGTGGGCAGATGCTTCTACTGAGAGAATGAAGCTGGACACCCACTGGCTATAGCAGACTGCAACACACAAGATGTTGAGCACTGGGACAGGAGCAGCTCTCATGTTTGGTGCACCGTTCCATTTTACTGCCTTATAGTTTGTGTGTATCGGATTTAGTCAGAAAGGGCTAAACCAGTTGGAAAGAAGATCAGTGTTGGCTGTACACTGTGCTCCTTGTTCTGCAGTGTTGCCAAGCTGCTCCAGGCTGCTCTACCTCCTTCGGGGCAGATAATGGCCCTGAGCCCCTTAAAGATGAGATGTGGCATGAACTGCTACCACCTCTGACCATCCCCTTCTAGCCCTTCTACACAGGTAGGGCAGCTTTCAGACTTGCAGTCTCAGAGCCTCTTGCAAACAGAATCTAGGACAGCTGAGTCTTTGTGCAAACTCATTCCTTCCTCAACAGATGTCAGCCAACCCAGTCTCCCCAATTACTCATTGCCTCACATATGCCTGCCCTCTCTATAAAGTTTCCTCCTTGTTTTTCACTGATGCCCCAGTTAAGAGCTAATGGGGTATAAAGCTTCAGGCAGAAAAAAAGGCGAAGGGATGCTGGAGCGCTGTCCCAAACGGCAAACCAGAGCCTGCTGATTATATATCCAGGCTCAGAGTCCTTGGCATGTGCGAATGGAGGAAGGGGAGAAGGGAGATGCTTATTAGACCAAATGGGAGCTCTGTGCATGGGAGAGGAGCGCTCTGCGGCCCTGAGGATGTAAGGAAGATTTGCTAACTTTGCTTTATAGTATTCATGCAGATAAGGAAGACTCTCAGTCTCCAATCATAAATCGGTATTATACAGTATACTCCCAAAGGCCATAATTACTTCCAGAAGCAGAAATTTGAATGACCCAGATAATTAGTTCAGTGCAGCTGGTCCAAAAATTATTTACATAAAAGCCAGTTTTACTTGAGGGGGAAGAAAAACAACCTTGCTACCAAAAGCAAATGACCCAGTTAGCTTCATGCAATGAGTCTGAGGAGACAGAACATGAGTGGCAACACGGTGGCCTGTGCCATCGTTTCTTCCCTCTTGTTTTCAGAGGGCAAGCAATGGCAAATGAGCCTCTCTATAGGAAAACATGCAGGAAGGCAGTAAACAAACAGGAAAACTGCATGAGCTTGACCTTATGCTCTCTGTGAGGGTCAGTCCCAGGGAGATGTGAGGGTCCACAGCACCCAGAGGAAGACAATTCACTTGCAGAGCACAGGCACCCAGGGAACAGTGAGAGGGGCAAGGAGCAGCACAGCTTTGCTCCAGGCACTGAGGGAGCTGGCATCAGTCCTTCCACACAGGGGACTGATACAGCTGGAAACTAATCACTGTGGTTATCTGGATTAATCTTTAACCAAACCCAGTTCCTCTGTCCAGCTTAGCACATAGCTGGGCAGCAGCGGGGGTGTCCGGGAAGGGAATGCCCACCAGCCCCGTGGTTAAGTTCTCCAGGGGCCCCATACTGATATTTCAGAGGTTTCCCTCTAAACTGCTAGGTTAAAAAGGAAAGGATATGCTTTTAGAAAGCATTTAATTTTAAAAGCATTTGAGTGATTCAGCTCCTTGCTGGTGACTCTGTGCACTTTTAGCATGAACAAATGGCACACTAACCACTGCCAGGTTAACCACTGCTGTTTATTTATGATTGTGTCCCATGTGCACAAACACTGAGACTGAGCTCTGCAGTGCTCTGGCTCCATTCCCAGGGTCAGTTTCTCTGTCCCTGCCAGGGTTTTTGCCCTGCAGGTAGTGAGGATGGTCACTCAACCAATTCACAGCTTCCTTCTGCCAGAACATGAGGGTCACCCACCACAAGTAGTTTTGGGACAAACTGGTACTTGCTTCTAACAGACTGGGACACATTCACTGCCCATCAGTGAATCAAGATGTGCTTCTGCAAAAATAGCAAGACACAGAGGTGCAGGGAAATGTGAGGAAGAAGGAATCCTGAGCTCCATATCCCCGTTTATTGTGTCCTTGCATCTTTGCCACCTTTTCAATCACGTTGTGGCCACTACAGAATCTGACTGTTCTGCAACAAAAATATGCCAGCAAAGGTATCTGCTGTCCCCAGTATGCCACAGGCGTCATCTGGCGTCACCACTCCTTAGCACTATCTCAAAGTATAAGTGGTTTTGTGCTGCTGCTTCTCAGAAAGTTTGCTCACTCAGAACAGCGTTCTCCTCCCCCAAAAGGAATAAGAAGACAAACAAAATGTGTGAGAAACAAAACAGGATAAAATGGTCTTTTGTATTCAAGAGAGAACACACATATGCTTACTTAAAAAAAACCAAATTGTTCTCCTAAAATGTTGTAAAATATATAAATAATAACAGTAAATTGCTGTGCATTTCACCAGCATCCCATTATTGTCTGGTATTAAGTTTGCCATGGCCACTTGTCACTTAACAGCACAGTAAATAATCAGATAACATCCCCATAACACCACTGAATCTGATTCACCTTCCACTTAGCTTTTATGCTAGTATGTGCCCATTGCCTTAATGGGGTCAATCTTAATTTACAGCAGTGTAAATGGAAAGGTGAATTCGAGACCACAGAAGACAAGTTGGAGAGGATGTGATTTTCTGTGGTCTGGGCCCTGATGGCAGTAACACACACGGGGGTGGCGGGGTAGCTCCACCAAGCTTAAGAGCTTCAGTTGTCAGGGTAGAGGCAATGGAAATTCAGGCCCTGCTGCGCTTTTTTTCCCCCAAATGCATATGCATATCTTGCACAGCACAAAGTGCAGCAGGATCCCTTCCCTTATCTTCACCACACCTCTCTCCATGTGTCTCAGGGACACAGCCTGAACCCATGGAGGTCTTCACAACATTTTGCTCTGCCCGGTGCCTAAAGGCAGTGCACACGAGGTCCTAGGGGTATGCATTGCATGCATGGGGCATGAGCTGATCTTGTGAGGTGGGTGTTCAGAAACCAGTTCACTTGAAGACTGGTGCAAACTGTGGTGCATCCGTCAGTCTTGTTCATCAAACTGAAGCTTGCTCTGCTTTATGACTCCTGTGTTCCTGAGCCCAAAGCCTGTGCTCAGGCCACCACCATGGACACCTTGCACCTCATACAAAGGCTCAGGATCAGCAGATGACAGGTCCTGGAGGAAAAATATTAGTGAACAGAAGAGAGAGGAGCTTCTTGCAGGATCAGGGAATGGATGAGAAAGGGGTCTTCAGGACCATTTGGGTGAGCAAGCAGTGCCATTCTCCCCAGGCCATCCTGATTTCACACTTGCTGTTTGGGGGCCTGTCAGTGGAGATTTGCGGGGGTGTGTGCATTTGTATCTGTCTCTCTCTTTCAGCATGTGAGAACCAACCAGCTCCTCAGATGCTGTCAGGCAACAGCAACTGAGCTCAGCAGAAGCACAGCAGTTCCCACTAGCAGCAGAGCTGGTCCTCCAGGACGCCTCTCTTGAAGGAATAGCACAGCTTGGGCTTTTGGAAGCAGCACAGTTGGTAAATACACCCTTGTTTACACTTCCTGATACACAAGGGGAATATTTCCTCTCCTGGGTCCTCGTTGCCCCATGCAGCATGGTATGCTTGCAGGGCACACAGGAAAGGATGCAGGATATGCTCCTGTTCCCTGCTCCCAGCACACCCACCACATCCTCGCTCCATGCAAGGGCTGTTGATGGAAACTACTTCTCCCTGTGGTCTAACTTGGCTCCCAGTCAGGGTGGCACTTATGCTGCTGTAATGGGTAGTCCCAAAATGAATCCATCAATAGGAAATGCATGCTAAGCAGGTGCTGAAAGCTGTGCCAGGTTTGATGACTGCTGTGTGCCAGGGCCGCAGTTGTAGGCTGGTGAATGTAAGGAGCACCCAGGTGGAAGTGAGAAGCAGATCTCGACCTTGTATTCACTCCAGTTGCAGACATGGAGAGCGAGGGGTGCTTCGGGGCAGCTGCTTCCCTGATAAAACGCCTCCTGTCATGCAGCAGAAATAAATTTGCCCCTCTGGACCAGCTGCTCCCCAGTGTGGGAAGTTCAGAAACCTTCCCTGAGGTGCAAACAGTCATTTCCAGCAGCAACAAAATATACATGAACATTTTAAAAGATCACTTTAAAATTCTAGCTCTCCCCCTCAGCTGCTTGCCACCATCTGATTTCTAAATGAGCAGGATTTCTCCCATGTTCAGCTGCATACATGTATATATATATATATATATATACACACATAATCATGCCCACCTTGTACACAAAGTATTCCCCATCTTCAAGCTACAAGTCTCAGCAGAGTACGGAATTAGATCCTGTCTCCACTTCATAAACTTGCCCTCTCTGTTAGTTTATGTAAAGCCATTTCAACCCTGAAGGAGCTGGCATCTCTCATTCCTGCCTTCTGAATGTACAGAGCAGAGGAGTAAAGAACAAAATAGTGCGGGTGAGAGGGGATGTTCTGTTTCTGCTCAGTAACATGAAACATCACAGAGTTAAATACCAACAAAATAATCAGTGTTAATGTTTAATATTGCTGGAAACTCGTCACCTCCACTTTCTGTCTTGAAGCTGCCATTCTCTCACAGACTCCCACGTCTGAGCTCTGGGCCTAACATGCCTTCCCATTATATACTAGAAGAAAAAAAATAATAAAACGAAAAGCCAAGAAGTAGGGAGAGCCAGTCACTCTGTCTGGGCTACAAAGCTGGGTTAGCGCTTTTTTCCCATTTTTGTTTGCAGGAATAAAATTACTCACATGGCAGAACTCCTGAACTGCTCCTTTTCAGGGGTGACCTCTTTGAAACATCCCTTCCATAACATCTGAGAGATGCCCTTGGATGTACAGAGATTTGCACTGGGTAACCATCCCCACTCTGATCCCCTCAGTTCCCAGTCAGAACCTACACAGCTGTTCTGCAGACTCAGGAGCACAGAAACTGGGTGATCTAGGGACAGAACAGCGCCTAGAACAACAGGAATTAAGACTTTACCTGCCACACTTTAAAATCAGCTTGAGGCTGATTTGCCTCATGAAGGTCCTCTTGAAAAATGCATGGATGCTGTTTCACAGAGCTTGTTTGCAAACTAGAGAGTATTTCTGCAGCTTGGTGCCATCCCAAACATCTCCCTTTCACTGCTGGAAACTCAAGAACCACAAAAACAAGAAGTCAAACCTCTTCATGATCAGTGGAAAGACTGTGCATCACACTGCAAACAGAATCAGGCCATTCTGCCTGTCTCTCTGGTTTCTGTAAAATGACTTATTATCCCTCTAGGCTGAGTGGTTAATGGAAATTCAAACTCTTCTAGCTTATTCTAGTTAGGAGGAGAGGTGGGTGATGCAATCAGATATCTCTGCTGCAGTTCTGTTTATTTGGAAGGCTATACAAAACCCTGCTTCTTTCAGCACAGGAGAAACCAAAATAACAACAGAAAATGGTAATTTCCCTACTCTTCCCTCCTAACCTCCTTTGGTCACTAGCCTGACCCAAAACTGATGCCAGTATTCTGCCAAAGCCATGACACTCTGCTAAAACTTTCTTCTCTGAGCTCTGTTATTCCCTCTACACCTTTAGCTTTTTCTCCCCTACAGCAATAAGCATGTTCAACACACCCCTGAAACAACACTCAGCCCAGTAACTGCTGTGCAGAGCAGCCAAATCCCAAAAAATACCCAGGCTGCCTTTTGCAGCAAGCTGGAGAGAGGGAGGTGAGACATTCTTAATGCCTCTTACAGCTGTGTTAAATGAAAGATGCCTCTAAACTGCCTTTCTTGCAAAGGTTTAACAACACTCCCCATCTTTATATAATTCTTGCACCCAAAACTTTTGGTTAAAAAGCAAACAAACAAAACCAGGCAAACTTAGATTTTTTGTGGAGTTCTGCAAGTGGGTCCATTAGGCTTATAACACACTCTCAGAGATGTGCTGTCATCCATCTGAGCCTGCAAACAAGCCATGGCTGCAGGAGGATTGTAAACTACCTCTCCTTTTCCCATGCCTTTCAGCATCACTTTTGTTTTGAGGATGATCCAAATGCCACTTCACTACTGATCATTTGGATACAAACCTGCAAAACATCCAGCAGGGTCAGACCAAATAGCCCAGAAAGCTGTCTCTGGCAGCCAGTGAGAGCAGATGCTTCAGGAAACATGCAAGAAAAGGGCAGATTCAGATTCATCCTTCCTCTGGCGTGCGCTTCCAGCTTCTGACAAGCCGAACTGAAGGATGCCTTCACATTGCTGTATTTAATATCCCTCAAGAGTCTTTTCTGATCTCAATCTGTCCAATCACTTTTTGATTACATTTTGCTCTTGGCCTCCATGGCATACTCTAACAATCAGCTCCACAATTTAATTACATGTGTTAGTTAGAAATTTGCTGCCTGGTCACCCAAAAACCCCCCACCCTGAGCTATGGGACACCAAATAAAATGCTGAGAAATAGTAAACACCTATTCTTTGTTCCTCTTCTCTTTGGTATTCATGGTTGCATTTTCATTTATCATGTTTAATCAATCTTACCCCACAAAATTTATGCAATAAACTTTTGAACCTGTTTATACCTTTGCCCTCTGAATATCCTGTGGCAATGACTTTCCAGCATAAGACTCTGCTGGTGACTTCATTCGATTGGCTTTAAATCCACTCCTTGATTAATTCACTGGGTATCCCCTTTTCACTGTCAAGAATAGCAAATAATCCTTCTGTTTGTATCTTCTCCAGTCATTTGCACCTTTATAACACTGCTATGGTCCACCTTGGCCCCAGACATCTCTCTCTAGACTGAAGTGTCCTGGTCTCTTTAATAATAGATTGCAGCTAAACTTAACCATTGCTGCTGGAAGGAGCGGTGAGTGTAAAGGCAGTTTGTGTGGCTGCTCTCAGGGTTTCAGTTTCCTGTTTCATTGACCTTAGACAGTGTCTTTCTGGAGAGTATTTAGGTGACAGGAATGTAAGATAGTGGAAAAAATGGGAAAGATTATGTAAAGAAAATGTATTCTGAAATGTTTCGGGGAGGGGAGGAAGTGAACTTTATATGCAACTTCTAGAAACAAGATGCAAGAAATATATTCATAATTACATTCAAAAGTAACACATACAGGGTTTTGTCAGGCACTCTTCTGAAATAATCAGAAATTATTTTTTTATTAATGAACTTGGACCAGTGATGGAGCTGTTAAGGGAGCTGATGATGGTTTTTCTGTTGACATATCTCTAAAGAAAGGGAAAATATAGAAAATGGAAGACATCGATATCACTGACTTGCAAACAAGAAGAGAGGTTAAGACAGAAAGGTTTGAACTGAAGTGTACACGGAGACAGAGTGTGCAGTGCAGATGCAGCAGCTATTCATGTTTCCAGGCAGATGGACAGAGAGATTATATATCAAATATTACACAGTGACTCAAAATAGTTTTATGCTTACCTGCATTAATTTGGAAGGAGAATCATATACTACTATGAGTTTTGAAATAAAAGTGCCTCCATGAAAATGTTCATGGAAAACTGCTTCTGGAAAGGTGATAAGCAGCACCAAGAGCATTTTGAATGGAATTCCAAATTCTTTCTTTTTGTTTGTTTTTTTATTCCTAAAAAGAGTATTTCATTGCAATTTCTTTCAATTTTGCCAAAATGTATGCATTAGGTCTTGAGCTAAAATGGAGACAAATCATGTCCTGAAAATTTCCAGGAATCATTCAGGCTCATATATCCTAAGGTATGCTAACACACTGGAGAAATTGAAGGTGTTTACAGCTACTTCTGAATTAGTTGTGAAAAAAACAGCATTAAGATTATATTTAGGAGCCTGAATGAGCAAGCAATTTTCTGCCTTGCTCTAGCCCTATAACTTGGTTGCAACTCATCTATGATCGATGCATGATTGCCTTGAATTTCTTGGTTTGTAGTTGCCAGCTTCACAGTTTTGATGAACATCCAGGAGTTCATGTTTTTCTTCATGAGTTGCTCACAGTCATGTTATCAGGATTATTCGGTCATTCAATATTTAGTGCCTGTACTCCAGTGCAGAAGTGGTCTTGACTTCCTGGTTGTGTGATGCCAGTTTTAGCCAAAGAAATAGAGACTTGAAGAAATCAGCTTAAGACCCTCGACAAGGAGAAATACCTACAGCAACCACTTTGTCCCACACTAAACCTCTGGGAGGCGGCTAAAAGTGCTAATGGGGCTTTGCTTCTCTCAGCTCACTGCAGCTGGAATTCAGCTCAGGCAAAACTACCCCATCATTTTACACATGGGGTGTGAAGGAGATTTCTCACATTTCTCACACCAAGTGTCTGGTTTTAAGAAGATTTATTTAAAACAGTGCAAAGGGATGAATTCTTCCCAATTGCTTATATCTTAGGCTGGTTGGGACTTGAGTTATCATCTTGAATCTCTGACTTCAGTTCCTCAAGGAACGCCTGATGGTCACAAAACAAAGCATGTTCATGGAAGAGGTTTAATCAGATGTTTTTGTCCGGCATTTGGAATGGTCCAAGTTGGTTACTGCAACTGAGCTGGCACAAGATAACGTGGGCTGTGAGCCTGGCGGTTGGGTGGGTTGGGCAGTACCTCACACTACACGAAAATACACCGGTGTTCAACCTGAGCAGCGCTGTTTGTCCCCAGCTGTGTGAGCACTGATTTGACAATGCTGGTGGGAACAGAAGCACATCGGGCCTTTAAACTGTTATTTAATCCATGCAGGTATTCTTATTTCAAACTGGGAGGCACTCACTTCATCTTAGCTCTGGCCCACCTGTTCTCCTCTCCCCTACAGAACTGGTGAATATTGCCTATAGGAAGCAAACTTTCTGGATGTTTGAGACCTGTGCATATTTGATAGCACACTTTCTGCCAAAAGAAAATAAAAAAAGTTTGAGCAACTCTAATTGGAGGCCTGAAGAGAAAGCTAAAAGAGATGGAAAGAAGGTCTTACTGAACATTAGTGCTGTGCAGGAGGAAAGCTCTGGCACAATCATATTGGGGGGTATGACAGCCTCTATCTGTCAATGCCAATATGCCACGTGGAGAGAAACGTCTCCCTTTACAACTCCAAGTGCATCAGTGATGTATTTGAAGCATACTCATCACCAGAGGACACAAGTATGAGAAGCGTTTTGTTTTGCAGCAATAAAAAAGATAAAACATTGCAAAAGATTGCCAACAAAACAAGCCCTGTGGTGAACCACAGCTAGCTCTGTTGAAGATCTGGAAAAGATACGGAAACTTTTAAAAAAGGAAGCAAAGGGGGGGAACCCCCTGCCAGAAGAAATTACCTACCATTAATTTGGGAGTTACTCGTAACACTCTGGAGGGGAACACCCGGGGGAGGACGAGGAAGGGATTACTGAGGCCACTGAAAGAGGAGAGGATGGTGCAGCGAAGGGAGGATGTGCTGGAAACCCGTGACTTTGCCTCTCCTGTGGGTTCCAGGGTGTCCTTGGGGAGGCCAGAGGGCCTGTGCACCTTCCCACACACCAGGAAGTGTACTGCTGTGTTTTGGGGATGGGATGGGGTAAGTGCACACCATGGCAGCCTTCTTCTTCCTCCTCCTCTCGGGTGTGCTACAGTTGCTCTTGCACAGCTGGTTCAAGGATTGTGGATTCATTTTTGGGGCACTTTCCTTTACAAATTAAGCTCACACAACCTGCTTGAGTGCCCATCTGTTAGACTCCCCTGGTAACTCTGGAAGCCTTTTGTTTTCAGGCACATTGACAGAGAGGTAAAGTTTCAGAAATACCTCATCTCTCTGGGTTTTGTGAAAATAAAGGACTAGGTAGAGAAGAGAGACCCTCTTCGCTTTTCCGCTGAAGGACTGACTGCAAGGGCTCGGCTGTTATTAGGCATCAGAAACCCACATGGACAAGTCCCTCCCTGGGTTTCATTGCTTCTGCTCCACAGGAACTCACTCACGTATGAACTGAATTCTCTCGCCCTTTCCTTTATAAAGCTAGTGCTCCACTGTAACAGGGATAATGACATATTTCTCCTGAAATAGGATGCTTATGAGAGCCTAGTTTGAAATAAAGATTATAAAAATGTAATGTCTAGCAATTGTAGTATCGTCCATGGAGTGGAAGAGAGACAACACAGACACATAGGTAGGCAGACAGATAGTTTTCTTAATTGAACTCTCTGTTTGGCTGTATTTCCTTTAGGCAAGAACCATAGATGACTAACAATAAAGGACCATAAGGAAGAAGATGTAGGGTTTTTAACAAATTTGACTTATCACAGACAGGCTTTTACACTTGCATCAGCCTATACTGAAAATCCCTAAATAATTCAAAGCATTCAGTCCAACATTAGCAAAGTAGTATTCTCCCCACAGGTGCTTAAAAGTAGAAAACAAGGTGGCAATATTTCCTCCTTTAAAATACAAATAATATTTCATCCCCCTGCTGCAGAACATTTAATATCCTATATAAATCAATACCTACCTCACTATCAATAAATGAATAATTACATTTCTGCCTATTCCCAGATGCTCTGAAACCATTTTTTCTAGTCATTTAATCACAAAGGTGTTATTGCAGGGGAAATTCAAGCAGACATGAATACATAAAGCCAAAAATAGAGAGCTAAGCTGAGAACTTCAACATAATAGCAGTTTCTTCCAAAGCAAGCCACGACTCGCTTTCCCAGGAGATGTAGTAGGTAACTCTTCACTTTTCAAAACAATAACTGGTACTATAAAGCTCAGTCAAGCAAAACAAAACTTCACTCCCTTCACTTTTCTGCAGTCAACATTTGAATGCAACAGGGAATCCTTGCTGGTCTGATCAGGAGCTCTCTCTTTCCCTGTCAAAGGACTTGAGGTCCCAAAATGTCCTCACACTGGAGCCTCCATTTGAAAAGGAGTTCTGTAGCAAGACTTAACTGTCTGTATAGAATAATTTGTTCATCTCAAATCAGTTCTCTTCTTCTGTGCATCTTTGAATGTGTCTAAGAAAACTGAAAATATCCACCTTCACTCCATGGAAATCTTATTTTACCCACAACAACAATATTACTCTTCCCAGTTTGCTCACTGTCCTGTTGATGCCATGTGCCTGCTGTTAGGAGACCAGATATATGTGCATTAGAGGTGGGGGCAGAGTGGTGGAGGGGGTGTGTGTGCACATACAGACTATACATAAGATTCAGGGAAGAGTCCAGATATTTGATATGAGCATGGTAGTTTCTCATTCACTGCCATTAACACAATTTTCCTCCTGTACCTTGGAGATGGCTAAATTACACTAAGTCAAAATACTTAACAAGTATTAACTGTATAAACCTCCCTCCCATCTCAATTAGATATGTAATTTTTGTCTGTAAGAAGGATCAGACGACTTGCAGAGTTCAGAAAGCACCATATGTTCTCCCAGCTCCCCATCCTATCAAAACCTGTTCTTCCTTCCAGACAGGCTGGGTATGTTTACCGTCTCTACCTTTGTTTTTGCTCACCTTCCGTCCCTACAGGGAGCCCTCAAGCACGTATTTATTTGCACTTTGAACCTGTGCTTGCTTTCATGGCTGTGCTTTAGCTCAAGCTGGGACCCGATTGCTTTAGGGAAGACAGGGACGAGATTGCCTGAGTGTCAGTAAAGCTTCAGTGCTTTTGTCCACAATTCCCCCATTCACCCCAGCACTCCAAGTTCTCCTTCAGCTGATATCAATGAGTGGAAAAGAATCCTACAGCAATTCAGAGCAAACGGTGTGCAGCACAATGCCCACGGGGAAGTGCAAAATCACGCCATCAGATTAATGTGGACTGAACTTAGCTTTAAACAGCAGAAACAGCAAAAGCCTTTATGCATATCCTAAAATGTACCATGAATGTTTCTGAATGTTTAGATGATTATTATGCCAGATTTAGCTTTGGGAGGTGTCTTGCATCCTATAAATGCTAGGTTTCAAAAAACATGGACATATGTATGTATGTATGTACTTGTATAAATACATGTGTCTAGGTCTTTGTGAAAAAAAGCACCCAAATAGCTGGATGGATAGCTGACTAATTAGACAGCTGTACACATCCTCAAAATGAAAAGAAAATAAAAAACTATAGGTATCTTTCCACACCAACTTGACTTCTAAACCCCTAAGTACGCTGAGAAGGCTGCAGCTATCTCGGGTTCCATCAGCTTGAATTTTCACTGGGCACATGTTCCTGGAACGTGCTCTGCATGTCTCAACACTCCCAGGAGAACAGGCAGACATGGTGGATCAGTTGGGTGACTTGGTCCTCCATTGTTTGTCTTTAACCAGCAAAGATTTGGTGGGTATAATTTGAATGGTAGCCAGGCAAACAGGACCATGATAATGCAAGAGCCAGGAAAGGCCTGGCAAAGTCTTTTTCTAGTCTCTGTGGTATCCACGTTAACAAATATTTTTCAAGGGTGAACCTGAACATGTCCTGTTCCTGTGTCTCAGTAGCCTGCCTGTGTCAGAGGTGAGACAGACAGCCCTTGCCCCCCACGGCTCACAGGCAGGGCTGCCGCAGCCCTTGCATCCCAACACAGACGTGCTCTCACTCTGAAGTTAGAACTAGGCAAGAAGGTCCTTTCAGACCTAATATTCACCAGTGCTAAGTTCAAATAGGTGGACATTTTTGTGGCACTTCTCAGTCCCAAGATGGAGCTTGCCCTGCTCATTTTGAATGGTAGTGGGATACCTGTGACTTCGCAGCAGCAGAGGAATAGCATCCAATTTGCAAGGAAGAAATGCTCCTGATATGAGTAGACATGTGAAGAGCTCAGGCCAGCTCTCTTCCCTACCTTCAGTGTCGACATGGATGGGAAATTAATAAAGAAAATCTCAGACACAACTGCAACTTTGCTATTCCTCTTCCTTTGGAGGATGTAGCAGCTCCTACCTGTGTTGGGTCCAGGCTTGAGACCAGGAGAACCACCATGGCTTTGTGAGGCCACAGAGCTGCTCCAGCTGCAGAGGGCAGTTTGGCAGAGGAGACACACCTGGCCCGTTGTCAGGGGCTGGGAGTTGATCCCAGTCCAAATCCACTGTTGAGATAGCAGATCAAGACTAACCCTCCTCAGAAATCACCATGCTGCACAGATCTGTCTGCTTGCGGGATTTGTGCTAGCTTGATGAAAGGGTTGGCTCCTATCCTCAGCTGAACTCTCATGGTTCAAAGTTGTGCTGGCTTTTTTCTGTGTCCTTTGGGGTGAAAAATGTCTTGCAGCTGCTGCTTATAATTCTTTCCCCTATGTTTCAACATTCTCCAGATGAATGTCACCCGAAGCAGTGCTCTGAGAGACTGCAATCATGATTGCCAATAGCCAACATCCAAACTAAAAATAAAAAGCCACAGTATGGGACTGAGACACAAGCAATACATCCTCTGGCAAAAATCACCCATCATGGGAAAAAAAGGGCCTCAGCCCTCCGGCCCTGTCTTCTCCACACTGAAAGAAGCTTTCCCCTATAAGCATCCTCCTCTGATGTCATCAAGAAATCAAGATGGCTTGTAGAAGGCACTAAGTGAGCTGACCTCTCCTGTTCCTAAGTGCCTTTGTTTAATAGCCATGAAATTCTGACTGTTCAATAAATAAGGTGGAGGGAAAGACAAGATTTTTCAGTGGAACATTTATTTGCCCCTTGGAGGAACCCGGGGAGCTGTTGCCAAAGACCTGTTTTTAGCCCCAGAGCTAGCACATTATATTCTTTTTCCCTATGGCCTCAACAGCCACCTTTTATAGAGGTTCATTAGCTTGAAAAGATCCCACTGCAGAAGGGAAGGAAACCTAAGAAAAATATCTTCTGGGAGAGAGCTACAGTTCCTGCCTTGCTTCCTCCTGGCTCTCACAGCCCAGAAAGGAGGGAGAGCTGCTGAGAGCAATGTTTCCAGGAGTGCTGATGTGTGGATGGGGTAAGGGGGCGAGGAGCAGAGCCATGGGCTGCCTTTTCCCTGTGTGTGTGCTCAGTACAGAGGGTGTTGGGGTGCACAGCACAACCCTGCTGCAGAGAGAGGACCCACCAGGATGCACACTTTGGCACTGGGTAGCACGAGCTCTTTGGACCAAGCCTTGTACCCTGTGTAGCACATGGCCAGCCTGGCAGGAAGCAAGCTTGCAAGGCTTCTGAATTAGCTGTCCACTACAACTCAGGGTTTTGCCCAGTATATCAATTTTTGTGTATTATACCTGAGATGGGCTGCAATATTTATATCCCTTCTTGCTGATTAGTATTTAACACACAAGGAGAATCTGCTCATTTGTCAGGCTGACCTTGCTCAGGATGGGGTCTGGAGACCAATACTTTCTGTGCTGCCAGTAGCACATATACTTGGGCTAAGTAGAAACATTTTGTGGCAGCTGATCCGCCAGTTCACTGCAGGGTTAGGGCTGATCCTAGCCTTGAATTTTCTACACGATAACCTCACAGGGTAAAGACACTCTAAAAAAAAAAAAATAACGTGACAATCTTACCCTTGTGAAAATAAATAAAAGGCCACATCTTTGAACAGCAGTGGTGAGATGTTTTATTTGCACTCATTTACCCCATGCCTGGGAGACATGAAATCTCAATCACTATTGCTACACAGTCTTAAATGTGAAATGAAGTGCTTCATGTGAATGATAATAATTGTTTCCAAGCAGACTCTAAACACCCAGTTGGGAAAGGATAGAACTGTCTTTGAAACAAAAACATGGTTTAGGAGGGAAGGAGAAAGATTCTAGCTCTTGTTTTCCACTTTCACAAGTTTCCTGAGCTCTCTATCTCAGTCTGGGCAGTCCTGAGCAGATCATTTCCCTGACATCTTGCTCCTTGGGAAAACCACAACTCCTGCCACATTCTCATTCAGTTGAAAGGATCCCCAGTTAAAACCACAGCACTTGATAGCTTTTGATAACTTGTCTGACCCACTGTTTTTAAGA
Organism: Acropternis orthonyx; assembly: GCA_035583155.1. Lineage (NCBI taxonomy): Eukaryota > Metazoa > Chordata > Aves > Passeriformes > Rhinocryptidae > Acropternis > Acropternis orthonyx. The sequence continues at coordinate 44,930,692 of JAWWEU010000081.1, read as the reverse complement.
GGTTGCAGAGCTAGAAATATGCTGTTGGGGAAGACTTTGCTGCCATGAACAAGTGACTGGTGTATTATTAGATTCAGGACTAGAAAGAATGGAGTCTAGACATTCCCTTACTAAGAAATGAGAATTTTTACTTAGCATTTCCTCTCTGTGTTGTGAAGTGATAAATATGAGAAATAAGTGTCTAATATCTCAAGTCAAGACTCAGTCCCAACGTTGGCCTTCCGCTCCCTCAGAAGATTACACAGGCACATGCATCTGATGATGTATCTTCTTGGGGAAAAAGCTTAACATAATATTTTCCAAGTCTGTACCTGCTCTAAAAAGGGGCCCCTTTTCACTTGTGATAAGATATGGGGATTTCAGACAGAGGAGGAAGAAGAAAAAAGGTATCATATCTGAACTAGGGAAAGAGTGGAAAACCTTTTCTTCTTTAGCTGATCTACTGAAAACACCTCTCCTCCATCAGTGATGTGTAGTACCTACAAAGAGTTTTCCTGCGTGTACCACTGGCTGCACCTATTGCAAGGAGCACTGGAATTACAAGTTTGCAGGCTGGTGGGGCCCATGTGAATCATAGGAAAAAGCAGACCCAACTTTCTGTTAAAAAACAGTCATGGTGATTTTCCTGAAGGTGTGGGAATTTCCATTAATTTTGCTGGCCAGATCAACATCATTGCAAGGAGGTAGAGGGGAAGTTTTGAGTACTTCCCCACCTGCACCCATCAGAGGCAGCGTGTGCAAAATCCTTCCCTCCCAATCACAGCACACACAGGATTTAAGAAGATCACTTTTCCAAATAAATCCCACGGAAATGGCACAAAAATCAATAAAAAGCAAAAAAATCTAAGATACACATCTGACAGGCATTGCAGGCTCAGACACAACAGACTTGGGTTTTTAGACTTCTAGGCTTTTTTCTCCTGTTAGTGCTTATGGGTTGACACAAGTAGAAGGAAACAGAAGTTTTCTGAACCAAAAATGCACAGAACAAACTCAGAAACAGGAAAATGCTTCTCAAAGTCTTTAGGCCTGCTAATTTAATGACACTGTAGCCACATACACCTTTAGTCCAACCCCCACAAACACAGCATCAGTGCCCATCGTCCTGCTAAGCCTGCCCTGACCCTCCCAAAATGACATCATACTGAACATTGGTGTCCCATTGGCCAAACCCACCTCTGCTGAAATTTCAGACAAAAACCCTTGGATGGACCATCCTTTGAGGCAGGGACCATGTCACACAGCTAATGGGAGTTCTGGCAGACCTTTCAGCTTGGGCTATTCTGATGGAAATCAGAGGATAACACATCAGATTTGGGTGCATTGTTTTCATGACCAAGAGTATATTGCTCAAAAAAATATCTTGCCATCTGTAAATACTCTGAAAGTAAGGGCCTGTTCAAGATATGACTGCTGCTAATACTTTAGGCAGGTTGACTATGTCCTAATTCACACTTGCTAGACTACGTGATTGTCAAATCTCAAAGCAACCAGTGTTTCTAGTCATATTTTATCCAAGAACATTGTTATCAGCTAATATCTGTGCCTTATTTAGACTAGAATTTGAAATCATGTATGCAAACATATGCTAGCCTCCTTGGCTAAAAACCAGGCGTCAGCATACATTTAAACACCTTTGTCCTGTCTGGAATATTCTGCAGCACTTTAACTCCATGATGATGCCATGGTAGTTTCTAACCTGAGAGAGATGAGTGCTGAAGCAGCACAGTGAGATGTGTTTCACACCACCCAGAGATCACCACAGCACATCTTCCAGACTTATTTCTCCCATAAAGTACAGTGGAGGGGACAGGCTCTGCTTATGTCCACATTCAGCACACCAGGTGAAGTGCAGAGGCTCTTGTGGTGAGAGGAGGAGCTGCCAGAGTAGCAGGAAATTCCACTTTTCCAAGTGTTTCCTAATTAGCACCATTTCTGCAGGCAAAGAACCTAATCCCAGGGTGCAGGACTGAACTGGTTACTGAAAGTAGGCATTGTCTAATCCTGGTTGGTCGCTGTTTTCCCTGCTCTGGAATATACTTATTACATGCTCACATAACCAGGCTCTGCACTTCTCACTCAGAAACAAACCAGCTGGGACTCAGAGAAGCACCTCTGCCCAGCAGGTGATGTTTGATGGGGTATCCATGCACAAATACCATGGTTTCCATATAAATACAAATACAGGTGCCAAAGGGGAGCACACTGCTCTGCTTATGAAATACACCCCTACAAGTGCTCCAAATGCCTGCTTGTGATGTCTCTACAGCCAGCAGATCATCCAAGATAGCACGATTGTCACATCTCAGAGACCACAGTTGGCTCTCTAGGCCAGGGATTATCAGCTCACCAAGCCCACGGTTCCCGCAGTTTCAGGTGACTATTCCCATTTCTCACAGCTCACTCCCTTTCTCACACACAAGCTATGAAATCTGCACTTGGCAGGTGGGGCAGCAGAAGGTGTTTACCTTGTCCTCTCCTGGGGTCTGCTCACCCCCTGTAGCTCTGCAGAGCTCCATAACACAGCCCTGGTCCTGCCTGCCAGTGCTGCACCGAGCAAAGCAATCCCCAACCGTGATTTCATGGGACCCGCCAGACCCATCTCCTGGAAAGGCACTTCCAGCAGCACCTGCATATAAGGAAAAGCACCATATGAGCCCTTGTGTCAGGCAGAGAAAGGCTCGGGAGGCTGAAAAAGCAACCAAAGGGGGCTGTGTACATCTTATCTGGGATGCCAGAACACCGCCTTTATAAGCAGAGCCCTGTATTATCAGAAAGGAGGCTATTTTAGGCTTCTTAGCTCACCCTCTGGAGCAGTGGGTGACCGGTGCTGCAGGAGCTCATTTAGGAGTCAGGAGATAGAGAGACACGGCAAAGCAGACAGGGATTTCTGGGAATGCAGGGTCAGCCTGCATCCGCACCAGCCTCTCTGCATGCTTCCAGCAGCAGAGTGGAACAGGCTCCGTGGAATGAGGCAGGTGCCATTCAATTACCATAATTTAAAGCATTTTTTGCCTAGCGTGCTAAGCTACTGACCTTTTTTTTTCAGCCCTGCACCGACGAAGAGAGGGAATGCAATGGGGATAAATAGACGTAGATTTTATTATGTTAATACCAGGATTATTTTAATACATGCAATAAAATTTAACTCTGCTCAGAAAGTTAAATAGTTCACCATGTTTCTATGCATAGTGCACTGAAAAAATGCACTGTTAAAGCAATAAATTATGTTTGACAACAGGAAACAGCTGACAAAAGAAAACCTCTTTTGTTTTAGATTTACAGACTGTTTCCCATGTGTTATGTTTGCTTTGGCTGTCTCTCTGGCATCCGTTGGGAGAGATGAGAATGAGGGGAAAGCAAGGGTGTTGCTCAAAACACAGGACCCCCAAATGTTTTTACTCCTGTTGTTCTCTTCATAAATGCAGTAAGGATCCTTCTGAACAGTTTTCCTCCTCCCCAGAGCTTTTTTAAGGTAACTGTGTGAGGCGACTGTCTGAGCAGGGCTCCATAAACTCTTTGGAAACACATCACAAACTTCCCAGGAATAGACAGGCTAGGAAGTCCATAGTCTGGGGAGACAGAGGGGGAGCAAAAATAAAAGAATAGGCTAAAGAAACCAGTAAACAGTTGCTCCCATATATTAATCTGCAATACTTTGTGCTTGGCTGGTGACTTTATTTGCTGAATGAAGAACTCCTTAATGACCATCACATTTGTGCCACTGCCTGTCTAGCCTCCCTTCCCCTCTCTGAGGAGTGAGCTTCCACACATTTCAGGTTGTGCACATCCCTACTCTGCTGGGTGGCTCGGGGGACCTTTCAGATGGCCCTTCACAGCACCTTGGGTAAGACACCGCTCACCATGTGCTGAAGTTGTACCTGTGCCCTCTGCTCCCAGCACTGGGCAAATGAGGCAGCCCGGTGCCTGAGAAGCCTGGAGACCATGGCCTCAGACAGGGTTCATAAAGGGAGAGAAGAAGGGTTTCTTGCGTCTTCTTAATGATGAGCAAAGAGGCTTTGAGAGTGCCTTCTGTTTCCTTCTGGCCTGAGGAACAGCAGGACTGCTACATTTCATGGTGGTGTTTTTATTCTTTCTTTTCCACTGGAGAACCTTCCAGAGATCTCAGAGATGGGGAAAAGCAGGATATTCAATCTCCTCTGCTCAATAGTCCTTACAGCCTGAAAGAAGGGCTCATGAACCCTAAGCTTGTCTGTGCTTCCTGGCTCTCAAGTAGGTCTTGCAAAAGCTGTGACCTTCATGTGCAGGCAGGAACCACCAAAAGATGCTGTCAAGACACTTCTGTGTTCCAGGCTTTGGGGATTTTAAATATTGTGATGTGGTGATAAAGTAACTGCACCATGTATTTAAAACTGTCTGAGCTTTCCACTGTAGACCTTAAACACAGTGCTAAATAGGGCAAACAAAAATAGCTGTTACTTTGACAAGTGCTTATTTAGAGCCTGTTTTGTCAGCATTGCTGCCCTGGATATGACAGGGAAGTTGTCTAGAAATTGCATAATTACCAATATTAAAGCAAAAGCAAAACAGCACCACACAATTCAATAATAGAGCAGGTCACATTTGCCTTGGCTGTTGTTGCCTCTGTTAAGGCTGCAGCAACCCCATCTCAATCCATGGCCTCAGGAAAGCTCAGCTGAGCTGCTGCTGCTGCTGCTGCTCATCTGCTCTCAGCCCAGAGGATTGCTCAGCTGTGGGCACTCAGACTACTATGCTGGAGAGGCAGTAGGGCCCCTATTTTCTTGCTCATCCCCATGCTGCTGAAAGAAGGCAGCATTACTGCCTTTGCAATTTCTTCTTCAAGTGTCTCGCACTTGTTGCTGGACTTTCACTGGATTTCAATGACAGGACTGGGGGCTGGAGAAGGAGGGGAGAAACAGCCCAGAAAGAAGAGGTGCCCCTTTTTGCACATGATAAAAATTTGCAACTAGTTCAACCCCTGAGGAATAAAAGAAAATATTCAGTGCTCTTTCCCTCCCCTTCTTCTGGCCTTGCTTTTCCTCATGGTAGAAAGGAAGTGAGAGAAGATGATCAGCTCAGAGAAGCTTTTTTAGTGGCTTGATTTCAGACTTTGTGCTGTTTACATAGCCCTCATATTCCTTGTGACCTCCAGGGGCACTTTCATATGTTTTTTCCTTCTATTTTCTATCAGCTCAGGAGGTCATTCAAAGAGCCTACCCACCTGATCCATGTTTCAGTGAAAGGGTAGCAGGAAACATTGCAGCAAGCTCCACACCACCTTTCTCCCCACCTCTTTCCCTCCCCAAGTTTATTGCGTGCACCAGAGCAGGTTTCTGCCTACGAACGCCTGCTACACGTGTCATACTTATCTGAATGTGAGCTTAGTATCGACCTGCTCTGCACTTTAGTCTAGCTCGTTCACTTTCAGGAAAAAAACACAGGGAAACTGAGCAGGGAGCTTTGGCCTGCTGCTTAAGATCCTCTCTGCAGCATTGCTTGCCCACTGTCTCACCTGGGAAGAGCAGCAGCAGGGTCGGCAGCCTTTGGATGCCGAGGCAGGTGCCTTGGAAGTGACAGCTTTGCATTTTGCATCCACCAGTGAAAAACCTGCCTTAAGTGACTTAGTCAGCACCATATCCAGATGCAGTGGCAGGAGCAAGTAGAATTTTAAACCTTCTTGTAACTTGCTGCCTCATGGACTGCACGTCTTTCAGCTACAGGAGCACTTGGGATGAGGACCCTACAGCCAAGGACTTTCTTCACAATACAGTCTTCATTAATTTTAACAGCTCAGTCAACCTCTGCAGTACATGAGGATGGGGACTTGGGGAAAATAATTAGCATCATCATTTAATTAAAGATGGATCATAATAACCAAATCTTCACAAAGGGACTGGAGTGGGATTATGAAGAGAACATTAATTGTGAAATTCTTCCTATTTGACTTTGAGTTTTTGATTTTTCAATTGTTTCAAGAGCTTTGGCATGCAATTTCCTATTAAAAAAAATAAATTAGGAGAGACTGTTATCTTTCAGTTTCACACTGACACCTGTATGTTCCATCAGTCGCTGGAATCTCTTCTATCCAAGATGCTTCTCACTTGATGCAAGGATTAACTGATAGCAATGAGAGGTTGTGCTCTGGCCTGCTCATAGCAGACCAAATATCAGGGCAGTTTGGCTAAAGCACTCTTCTCTGTGGCAAGCACATGCAAACTAACAAATGCTATAAATTTAGTTTCAGTAAATTTAAGGCAAATTTTTTTTTGGCTGACAATATAGTGATATCAGACTTTCAGTCCCTGCTTCAAATGAGGGATACTGTCAATGCTTTCTAAAGATAAAGTTGCCAGTGTTCTCTTTTCCCATGGGTGAAAATCCCCTTTTTTTTTTTTTAAGTTATGTTTGGGAGGTCTAAAATGTTTCAGCTGAAACTAACTATATAAACACTCCTACCAAAAAAAAAAAAAAAAAAAAACAAAAAAAAACCCCAAAAAAAAATGCAAAAAAAAACCCCCCCACCAAACCATGCTTCAGAAGACATCTGAAGACAATTTCATGCTGAACAGCTGAAGCTTAGCAACAGTTACACAAAGCTGAAAACAGGACCTTCTCATCCAAAACACTGTATGCCTTTAACAATCAATAGTGCTCCCCGGTTGCCGAGGTTTACCTTGGCATGCAGAGGATCATCACCCTCACTTCTTTCAGGAAAGCCTTTTAGACCTACTGGTGAAAATGAAGAAACTGTCATCATCACCAGGCCCACAGACGGTGATTATTAATGTTATCTGGAAGAAAAGCAGGGCTTTGTTCACACACAGGATTTCCTAACAATGAACCTGTGTACAACATCCCATACGTAAGAGCAGAGCTTCCCTTCTTGCCTGGGCTGACAATCACATTTCAGGCAAGGCTCTGCCCCACGGGCAGCACTCACTGGGCAGCTGAAGGTGCTGTAAAAGGGGTTTCAACACTGTCGTGCCAGGCACGTTTGCAGGGCTCAGCCCTGCTGCTGCCCAGTGCTTTGAGCACCCCTTGGTGCTGCTATGAATGACCTCGCTGGGTGCAGACAGTGCTGAACCATTTCCCGCTGCCAGCATCCCAAACAGACACCAGTGAAGATGTAAAACGCTGCCAACTTGCACTTTTCTTGCAAAGAAACTTAAGAGCAGGTGCAAATAGCAGAGCGGCACAAAGCACCTGGAAAGCAAACAGTCATTTGCCTGTAAATTATTAACAAACACATCTAACTCTGTTTTCAACTGAGATGATTCAAATATTTTTATTTTTGTGGCTACACGGATCCTGAGCTTTCTTTATGGTGCTTTTAAATTCAAGGAAACAGAAAGAAAACTGCTCAAGTTCAAAGTTCTTGACATTATTGTCAGTTTATTTCCATGAAGCTGAATGCTGAATATTATGAAATAGCTCAGGAATGCAGGACATAAAGGGAGATTTCCTTTTTTCCCCCTTCAGCTGAAATATCTTTTGGCAATAAATCCCCGCCGGAAATGTGCTTTCCCTGATTCCCCGGCTTAATTAGCTCAAACAATGTAAGATATGTAACACTGACCACCATGGGAAACCTGATAACAAAGAGCAGTGATACAATACAAGCCTTTCAAACAGATGCAGCCAGTACCCTGCTAAGACAAAAGTGGATTCAGTGTGGTGTCAAGCCTTTTCTTCCTTCACTGCTGCAGGAGACACCAGCACTACGGTGAGACAAGTTAATCTTTGCCATGTTTTTCCCCAGTAATGATCTAAAATTGCCAATTCCTGTGTAGTATGCAGGTCACACATCAGTATTTTTGTCAAGGAAGAGACAGCAACTAATGCTGCAGCCCCTTGGCACTCAGGATGCGTTCACTGCTATTGCCATAGGAAAGACTCTGAGAAAACTGACCCCAAAACTCATGTGGAGACGAGCAGTGTTCCTGGTTGGCATGACAGCATGGCCTCGTGTGCTCCTCTCTGAGAGAGTTGAGGCTGCAATTTCCTTAAGATTTCTTTCCTGGGTTATATCCAGAGCAGTCCTACCTCCTGTACCCGCTGAGCACTTGATCCTACGCCTTACATCATCCTTCAGCAATGGTTTGTGCAAATGGACAATAAGAAAGAAGGATGTGTTGACTCGGGCTGCAAATATCCTTTTTCTTTTTGCCTTTCCTCCCTGCATTACTGCTACTGGAGTGAGTTCTCCAGGGCCAGCCCCTGCACAGTGCTGGGTACTGCGGGAGTTGCAAAGCTGAAGGAAAGGTGGGGGATCCGGAGCATGAGCAGGGGGCGAGCAAGGATGATGGCACTGCAAATAGAAATAAGGCCTCTCCTGCTGGCAAACAGAACTGGGACCCTACTTAGGTCAGAACAAAACTGAACAAAACAGCTGGGGTCTGGATTGGTGCCCACATTGTGGATAGTCCCAGTGTATCTTAAAGCTGCTCTACCACAGTATCATTAAAGATGCCAGAGAAGAAGAGTTGCAACAGGCTTTTGTCTATTTTCCCATTTATAGTTTAGAATTTTCAAGTTCAGACATATTTATAGATTTCTTTTCTGTTATACTTGCAGTAGAACCTTGAGTCTTACTACTTCTCTTCCTCAAAATACTCAGTGGACACCAGAGAACTTGACAGTATTATAATGTCACATGAAGGGAAGTGCAAGTAAACACAGGAACAGGGATTTCTTAATTAGAACGTTTATAGTTTGCTACCTCTTTTGGTTTTGTCATTAGCTGTGCAACTCAGATGCCTTCAGGAGAACAATGAAATGACTTTGCCAGGTCCACCCAGCAGAGCTCTGTTGACTCAGCAATGTCCAGCGGGGACATGAAGTTGGTCAGAGAGCCAACCTCCATCCATGCCTGATGTGCAGGGCTGTGCTTTACTGGCTCAACTTGTTTCACTTATACACAGGTCCAGAAGTGCACTGCTGGTGAAAGAGCATGTCCTACCAATGCAGTTCTTCCATATATACCTGGCTCTTTGGAACAGGTGAGAAACTCCAAATCCAGAAGAATTCCTTCAGGAGGGCTTCTAGACAAAACAGAGAAACAGCAAATCCAACCAGTGCTGGGTCTAATGACTTGTGTATTCCTAGTAAAAAATCAAACCGAGTTAAGAAAGCCCAACACCCATCTCTTGATCTTCATTGTTGTGAAGAACCAAAGGTCACAGGCTCACTTTTCTTCTGTGGGTTGCCTTTGAAGTACGGGTGTCACTGCAGGGCCCCGCGGAGAAGGTCCCATTTGATCCGAGCCTGTAGGTGGCTAGCTCTTTTTGGCATCTCTAGTTAACACCTTTGTTTTACAAGGCCAGTTGCAATCTGACTGATCTGTTGAACAAATTAAATTCATCCCTCTGGCTCTGCTAAAATTCAAGTGTAGTCCTCAGCTGGGTAAAGCACAGACACTCCAGTTTTATTTATATTAATGTAATTATAGATAGACCAATATTGAAATGGCCAAGTTGCACTGTAGGCAAATAAACAAATGCTTCTTTGGTGATCAGTGCATCATGAGGCTTTTTTAATTATAGCCTGCATGCTTACTCTAGACCATACCTAGAAAACGTGACACTCTTAATTCTCAGAGACAGTAAACCCTGCTCATTTTCCAATATATCAAAGCAAGAGTGTCTACAGAGTATGAAATTATTTTATACACCAGTCATGAAAATATTTCATACAGCAGTTATTAAATCTCAGTCCCACAAAAGTCATTGGCAAAATTGCCAGTAATCAGGAGAGACAGCACTTTAGACTAGGAGGGTATGTTTGTGTATGCAGTGAACAAATGTAAGAAGCCTAAGGAAAGGAAAAGAAATATCAGGAACCTACAGGAGATGACAAAATCTACCACGTGTATCAAGAGTGCTGGGCAGCCACACATGGCCTGCATTTGGTTCTCCAAATTAATCCCATACATGACTGCAGCATCACTTACAAAAAACATCCCAGTTCACGAAGTCTTGTAGAGCTGTTATTAAATACTGTTTACTAGGCACAGCTGTGCTTAATTTCTGCCTATATAGTTCTTGGTTTCATTAGAGATTATGAAGACGTTCCTATTATCACCGCAACTTTGGAAATAAAACTTGCATGAGAAAGCAAAGATGGAGAGCTCCTTCTTCACCAACTTTTCAAGCCAGGCAACCGACTACACTGTCAGTACAGTAACACCAAACCCCTGGTTTTATGCAGAATAACTGGTGTGAACATTTTCTTTGGTTTGCCTCCAGAGGGGATAACAGTTTTGCTGGGATTTGGGTCAGATTGTTCACTGTTTTCTCAAAAACAGCTCCCCCAGGGCTCTGGTAGAGTTTGGTTTGTAACTTCTGAGGCTCTGCCCCTGGAGATCTGCCAAGCCTCTGCCTTTGAGTGATGCACGCTCCCATTTAGTGGGAATCTACCGCCCCTGTCCCAAACACGCACTTGGTTTCAGGCAGAGAGTACGACTTTTTCCTGAAAAATTTCTGCCGTGCAGGCACACAACTGTTGCATCTGAGCAGTCACACAGCTGCGGGAGGCACCAGCTCTGCTGGGCACGTGGCAGACGGTCGGACGCCTCTCACACAGCAAAACCTCTGCATCCTGTTGCTCACATACGGGGTGGCTCTGTACCTCAGGTTCCTCTGAGCCTGACATGTCTGGAGCTAGTGAATCAGCTAACCTTCCAAATCACTGCACAGCACTCTGTCAATGTCACCGGGCTTCCCATGCGCTTGGTATGATGACTCAATTAAACCAAGATTTTCAGTCTGTTGCCTGGTGTTTCCTTGGCTCAGGTTCACTTAAACAGACATCTCCATAAGGTTAGCTCAGGAAGGTAATGAAACATGAGCCAGAAAAAATATATGGTTGCTTAGGGTACTTTTACCAACCTAGCAGAAATGTGCACAGGGCAATTTCATCCCTGCCTGATTCAGCTGGTTGCACAAAGTGAAGAATATGCAAGAAATACATTCCTAAACTAATAAACATATATCAGTATTTAGCCACTAAATTACAAGATGTGATTTTGCATTCAGAGGCATTTCAATTGTTTTCTTTAGTTTGCAATTGGTTAAAGGAAGACAAACTCATTGAATCATTTCACCTGATTTGTGTTACTGGGGAAAATAGAATATTTCAGTACTTCAGTACTTAAGAACTTCACTTTATAGAGAATAGCCAAAATGAAGATCTGTTGCAGGCTTACAAAGTCTTTCTGGAGATACACATATTTTTCTTTACCTGGTGTACTTCTGATCTTTATTTACTGTGCAGCCAGAAAAAAACACTTGGCTTGCTAGAAATTTGCAGCAGCACTAAGCTTACACAGCAACTGTTTCTTTGCTGGCAGTACTTTGGCACTGATGCCAAAGGAGGCAGTGGTTGGTGTAGTCAGGAAAGAAGGCATCTATATCTGAATCTCTTTTTTCTCTCTCATTCATCCCAAAAAGGACTCCTAAAGTTTCATGCAAGCTCCAGCTGTGGATATAAAATAGCTTGGCTTGTTCTCCATGTACAGAAAGCCTTATCCCTGTAAGTTTATGGTCTACCCCTAGGTAATCGCTGAGCCCAGATTCAAGGGATGGCCAAACAGAACTGACACAACATCAAGGAATAGGCTCCACTGACATTCCAAGGAGTCAGTCCAAAGTCTCTGAGCTGAACACCCCAATCTTTCCAAACATCAGGCTACAAATTGTGTGGCTCATGGCTGTGCCGATCTACATACATGCATGTATAGTTATTTTGTGTTGCTGACAGCTTCCAAGTCTTTTGATAATGAAGTCTTCCACTCTGAAGGGCAAATGATTGTCACAGAAGTGGTTTTTAATGCATTTACTTTGCATGTACCTGTCTCCAGGTAACCCCAGGACTCCATCCACATTGCTAGTCACTGTATTTTCAAAATTAAGTCTTTTCTCATGAACACTGCGTAAAGACAAAATCAATCTGTCTCTCATCACACTGTGTGAATAAAACTGAGGCTGTAGGATTATGCCAGACCACACATTTGTGGGAACATTTAAGCATTTTCTTAACTCCCTTGGACTGTTGTGAAATTTGAGCATGTGCTTAAAAACCTTAGCACTATTGCATTCTTTGAGGTCAAAGTATTGACAGGGAACGTGGCCGGAGAGCTATATTCATCTGACAGGTCTTATACACTACTCCAAAATTTTTGGTGGATCAAAAGCCTTTCACTGATTTATTTTAACTGATGTACCAAAGCTTGGTCTTCTTTTAGTCAGATGATATTTTGTGTAACTCATAGTCCCAAGATAGTGATGAGAATAAATGAAGAATATAGCTGAGGAGGTTCAGGGCCTTGGGCCTGTAAAGTGCACCCTGCAAGCAAGATGTTAAACCCTAGTGACATCTCAGCGTGGACTGTGCAAGCTCCACTTCCCCAGATCAGCTCTGAAACCAATGCAGGATTCATTGCCTTATGGCATTCTATTGATGCCAGCAGACAGTAACTTTAAATAAAGTAAGGTGCTCATTCACATTCGTAGAGTAAGTGTTGTTATTGCATTTCATCTGTTTCTTACCACTCACCTGCTGGGTTACGTCTCCTGACAACAAAGTTGACAGGAGGGAACTGGTGTCTGAGCCTCAGTCCTTATAATTTAGACACTGCGCAGTCCAGCACCTTAGCGTGAACCCTTCCTTCTTAGTGGCTTGAACTAAAGAGACAATGAGGTACAACCTGGAGTGGCTGAGAGGTAGGTACAATGTACCTGCTATTACCTCTGTCCCAGAGGGGTGATTGTCCAATGTCAAAGCTCCTGCTTATGTGGGGGAATAAGATACATGTGAAAGGCAAATTAAAAAGCTCATGGTGTTTTACACCCAGCCACTGGCACTTACCAATACATAAACCAAGTCTGATTGTGGGCTCTGCTGCAGCACCCGGCAAGTAACCTCCCACTCCTCCCACCGGGCACCCAGCCCAGCCCACACCAGTGGAACAAGCTCCCATAGGGCTCTGCCGTGAGCCACAGCATCAGCTGCTGAAGGCACAGCCAAACCTGCCCCAGCAGTGGAGGCTGTATCCAGTGCCTGCTATCCCTGTCCTGCAAGGTCCCACCACCCTGCCATGGTTTCCCCCCAGATCGCTCCATTTCAGATGTGTCAGTTCTCACCCACAATCACACCTTTCTCCCATGCTGTCCACAGTAGCATTCACCTGTGTTTCCAAGCACAAGGCTTCCTCTTCAAGGAAACTTTAAAAAAATGCAAACTCAGGCAAAGCGTTCCACAGTTTCAGATGCTGCCATACCTTTTGGAGCCATTACTACAGACTGACATAGAGTATTTATATCATGGAACCCGCATTTGGATTTTAAGTGTCCTTTGAATTTTCCCAGCTCAGGTTTGGATTCTTACTTTACTATTACAGTTTTATTATTGCAATATATTTTTTAATTACTGTTGTTAATTATTACTTAGCTGTATTGGTTATTAGGTTCATCACTGCTTGGAAACTTCTGTGTTAGATTTGGTCTGGAAAAATATTAAAAGTTTTGGATACTTTTCTGAAAATTTTGAATATGCAAAATTATCCATATTCCTGGAAAGGAATGGGAGTTAGCATTTGAAAGAGGAAGAATCAGACAAAGTAGGACAAATTAAAGGACAGACTCTAGTACCTCCCGTCTCTGGGAGAATTTCCTTAAAACTGAGACACATCATCCTAGTGAGTCTGTTCCTGCATAGCTTGTGTTAATTTAAAGCACCTGTGTTGTGTCTTTACCCTTTGTTATCAGGCTTTCTCTAATGGTCAGGGTTACATATCTCAAGCCATGTGAGCTAATTAAGTCAGGATCTGCAATTCTTGGAGTGATATCATCTCAGACACTGGCTGTGCTTAGAGAAAAAGTAAAGTAAATTCATTTTTGAAACTGGGTCTAGTTTAAGTCTTCACCCAGACATCTGTTCAGGGCCTTCTCTATAGAAAGATCTGGGGAAGGAGGAAGGTCTTTGGTGGGAATCTTAGAATAAAATACCTGTTGATGGTCAATTCTTTTCAGTACATCTCATTTAACTCCCCTGGGGAGAAAACTCATTGTCAGGGTTGCATGTGCTGTAAACAACAGCCAATTGCATGTCCCTCCAAGGCAAATGAGGTGCCTCCATCCCCACCGTGGTGGTCCCCAACACAGTTGCACAGGACACCCACCCAGGGTAGCTGGACCAAGGGAACAACTCTCCTCTTACTGCCCCACTTGGGCCTGGGGTAGATTTGAGTTGGGTTTGGTTGTGCCACGGTCACACCAGGTCCAGTAAAATGCAAGGCTGTCGTGGTAGACTGGACCCAAGCAGAGCACTTGGCTGTGGATACAGGGATAGCCCATGAAATGCTGAAGATGTTTGAGACAAAAAAGAAAACTAAGTCTGAGAAAACCTTACATGTTTGGTCTTGAGCTTTTGTAAAGATGGGGGTGTGATGTGAGCTGGATCAACCCAAAAAGTAGATTTGCCTTGAACAGTGAGAACTCTTACAGCCAAATTTCTTTCTCTGCCTGGGGAATACCAACCTTAGCAACAGCTGAAGACACTTTATCTCCATGTCATGGAGATAAAGTAATGCTCTGGAGATCCCCTGTTGCATTTATTGAAGTTACACAGAGCTATTTCAAGAAAATTTATGCTCAACTCTGGCCGTTCACTATTGCTTTTGAAGAACATTTGGACTTGAATCAACTTTTTGAAGAGCCACTTTTGGAAGCATCCAGATATTGTATCAGTTTTGCTTTCTGTAGAAAAAAAAAGACCCATGAAGGCTGGCAGTTGAAAATCATTTCACACAAACCCACACATTTTGATGAAAAAGTTCACACCAAAAATTTACCGAGGCCTAGCATGATTTAAGTGCAACTATGCAGTTCCCTTGTAAATTCTGATTTATTTATTTCTGCATAGGAATGCGAAGAAATTAACAGCATCTTTGACAAAAGTATAAATGTTTATTTCACAAAATGCTCAAGCAGAACTGACATCAATTGGCCATTTCAAATATCCCATAGCCTTTTTAGCTTTTTCCCCCCACCCCCACCCCCCCCCACATTTGATTCTTAATGCTGGGAATTGCTCCATACGAGGGGTGTGCACACCAAGATTATAAACAGTCACGGTGTGGCTTGCCTGCTGATACAGAACTAATTCAGTGGGCTCCCCCAACCAAGTGAATTTACATCCTTCCACCTTCACATAATACCTTTGCACAGGAACTTAGGTCATCAGTGTGATTACACGAGAAAATGCAATCCAAACTGATGAACTAATCTGAAGGAGAAGAAATTCAATGCCAGGAACATCCCTGCCTCCTAAAGTGGAGCTGAAATGTGGATTATTTGTGTTTCAACATACCCAGGCAAAGCAGCACACTGCGTTCAACTTCACAAGGACAGCTTTAATGAATTTTCCCTCTAGGTACAACTGAGTGGAGGATTTTTCCCTGTGTAACAGACACTTCCTTTTTCTGCAGCGCTTTTGTAACCAACAACATCTCCATATGTTATTTCAGCTTTTGCAAGAACAGGACAAAATTGCTTCACCTATTAGAGAATATATAGTTCAATTGGAATAATTTTTCAGTTTACATCAGTGGTAAACTTAGTTTAAAACATTTTACATATAGGGTAGACAAACACAGCATCCTGAGCTGAGAATGGATTGTAATTACTAGACTGCAGTTTTCTCCCCGCCAGTCTTACACCTGTCTTAAAGAGAACTCCCATACTTGTTTTCCTTGAGACTTAATTACTGTACACCTTAAATATGCCATCCTCTACTTTTCTTATGGCTATGAATAAAGGTTTAAAGGATTTGTTTTCTGGATTATTAAGGAGAAGATTTTCAAATTCTCGGTTGCATATTTGTGAAAATATTTGATCTGAAGTAAGACATTATGTGTTAAGCTGTCGTGAATAAAATTGCCATTATTTCTGATGGTGATGAGAGGAATGGAATTCAAATTCAGACATCTTGGTAATTGTCAGTTTCTTCCTTCCCCTTGAAAATCAATGAAAATGAAATCCATAACTTATAATCCACATTTAGAATTGTGCTTAATAGCTGATGACATGATATGACCTATGGGAAGAAAATAACAGAAGAACTCTCAACTTGTAGAAATTTGAGCCTAGACATCTAGGGAAAATAATCCAAAACTCAGCTATTCCTCGGAAGGGAAAATGAGGAAAGTAATGCTGAAAGAAGCCTGAGGGTGATAGTAGAGAGTGTATTAAATGTGACTGAGAAAAAGAAAGAGAAAGGGAAATTTTTGGCTGGAAATTCAAAGACATCACCTTCTGGAAAAGGGAAGAAAAGATTCCACTCCATATGGCTTTGGTGTGACCACACTAGGAATACTAAATTCACTCCCAGATACCTTATTAGCATCTAAAAGGGCAGGTTCAGTGGAGAGCAACAATAGTGTCTAAGGGATTGTCTGGACTGACTTTATGGAAAGATTAAAATAGTTTAGGGGTGGATTGGGGCACCTTTTATTCCCGTGGAGTAGCACTTTAATTTTTATTCCATGCTTTCCCCCTACATTTTAACAGGCCTACTTACAAAGAAAAAATATTATGGGCAAGTGTGTAGAAGTCTGGCCCTAAAGATATCTGTATCGGCCAAGCAGTGAACAGGGGAAGTTCCAATAGGCATCTGTGTGTGTCAGAAGGGTTATTAACACCAGTGGGCATAACTTGCAACAGGACAATATTTGCGAAGGCAAAAATGTAAAAAGAAACGAAAACTTATTGGCAGGTCTTTTAGGGTATTGACTACTCTCATAAGTGAAGGGATGCATCTCTTGATACATTTAAAACTGTGCTTGCAAAGCACAAGCAACTGTACTCGAGAGAGAAATCCTGCACTGGTCAGAAGACGGACTAGATGGCTTAGTGGGTGTCTCTATTTCTACTTGCATTGACTTAGAAACTTTAATGAGAGATACGGTGTTACAAGACACTTAGTAATAAATATGCCCCACTGTCTAATGTATTATTTGGCCAAAGCCCAGATAATTCCTGAAGTAGACCTCAGGGCCTCATAAGGACTCCTGTGCTAAGTGTCTTACAGCCTCACCTCTGCCTGGCTGGGGCAGTGAAACACTGCACAGTGTAAACAAGAAACCAGCCAGTACTCGTAAGCTGGAGTCTCTAATAATAGTGTTGGGGAGACTTTTTGGATCTGCTGGAAATGGTGTTTAGATCAGCTTTGTTCAGGGTTTAAGTCTACTAAAATCTCTCCGGCACTGTTGCTTTCACAGAGTTTCTCTGCTGTGCCCTCTTCATGTAGCATCTTCCCCTTCCTCCTTGTCCAGGCCCAGGGCTTCCATCAGGAGGCGTATCCTTCAGTAAGGGCAAAAAGTTCAGATGCTCTGATGGACAGGACCGGCCACACTTTGACACTGCCAACATTCAGCAGTGACTGACATTCAGCCAAACAGGGCTCCTGCACCCACCCCCTGCAGCCCACTTGCACCCCATGGCAGGATGCTCATCCTGTCCCCCAGGATGCCCTCTCCTCTCCAGCACTTAGGCAGGCTCTGTCAACACCTTCAGCTTTTTGGCAAGAGTGGATTGTTTTACCTTCATAGGTCATTAAATCTCTATTGATTTCAAGCAACTGGTTCTCCCCACTGCAGACTTTGTTATAAAGTAAGGGTTGTGAGGTGCTTCGTCTCCCCATCTGGTGTATTCAGCAATGAGTTTTGGGTGGATATCTCTCCTGTTAGTCATCATGGTTCCCACACAACAACAGAGCTAACTTAAGCAGAAAGCAGAGGTGAGCTTCCAGTCTGGTCCATTGGCTCAGGAAGAAGGTGCAGCTGCCACTTTGCAGGTAACAAAAATCTCCTGTCATCTTGTTTATTAGGCTTTTTCAGAGAGGCACTGCTGCCCAGTGCAATGGGCTGATCTTGGAAAAGAGAGACCTTTTCCCTGGAGCTCCCTGGGCAGCTGATCATCCCTTCAGAGAATTCCACTGAGGCTTTTTGTTACTATTTGGACAGAAACCAAAATCATGCAGGCTGAACCTTAGTTTAACATTGTACTAAGGTAAGGGCATTGGCATCCTTCTGTGACACACATTACATCATCCTTTTAACTGGTAATATTTTAATGTATATATTCCACTAGGCAGCAGGCTGATAAAGTTTTTGACCTTTTAAAGTCACACAAAATATTTACCAGTTTTGCTATCTGAGAGCATTACAAAGGCAGTCAGCCCCAGGAATGTGAGATGGGAACGGTTCACATTTACTTCAGGTGGTATTCTGTGTATCTATTATACACACACATATATAGGTATTTACAGAAAACTAAGCAGAGAGGCCTGCTATAGAGACAGACTGTATATATAAAAAATTATTATAAGTACAAGAATCTCACAACAGCCTTCGGAATGTGTGAGTGCCAGAAACTATACATGACATTCCAGACTGGAAGAAATATATTGCATTTATGGAAATCATTAATTTTCCTTGTCTGGGAACCTCTTGAATATAAATAATATTTTCATTTATAAATTTCAAAGTGCTGTCCTAAGAATGGGTAAGAATCATTATCTTCATTGTACAGTTGGAGTAACAAAGAGCAGACTGTTTTAAGCAGCAGTCTAAGGTCACATGGAGTAAATGAAGTCAAACCTCATCTCCCAAGCCTGACTTTCCCTTGAGAGAACATACCAGAGAGCACACCACTCACAACTTTATCAGCTGAAACTCTTCAGTGAGTATGCTAATGGTATTGGCAGCCCTGAGCCTGCACAGATCATGACTGAGTTTTCAAATGATCAGCAAATTCACTTTAAATGTATAACATTAGAAACACCCAAATAAATACACTTGTGTTTCTTCTATTTTTCTTCTGTTTTCTGAGCCTTTGGAGTATGCTAAGGAAATTGTTTTCAGGTATTTCCACCACCAAAAGATCCAGGCATCTTTCCTTAAAAAAAAAAGAGGGGGGTGGGAAGGGCAGTACCAAGCAAACAGCTCTAAATACTGTAAATAAAATCTGGAGACTTGTCAAAACAATGCAGAGTTCACAACTATTTCTGGCACATGCTGAAGGCTGCTCTCTTTATAAAATGATCTCCTCACCCTACTCTATCGTAAAAGCAGGTGTTGCTTTCAGAGCCACAGCAGTCCCCAGTGATGGCTCCTGAGAACGATTAACATCCATCACCACCTCAGTTTGGATCCTCCAGACCTTTACAAAGGTGCAACAGCTTGGGGGAAAGCTCAGACTACACCACAGGAGCCATGAGTCTTTCTGAGATGTTTGAACCCAATATCTGATGTGGCCAGAGCACAGCAGCTTAGAG
>JAWWEU010000081.1:44826948-44911278 GCA_035583155.1 Acropternis orthonyx | reverse complement strand
AATCAAAACCATTCTTCCCCCAGTACAAGCCAATTCCTCGTGTTCAAATTGGTAACATGGGATCAAAGCGGCCACAGCCACATGAAGCAGGATGTTGGTCCAGCCTGAGCTCCTTCCTCCTGCTAAAATGTACTGGTGGGTTAACTCGGTGCCGTTGAAGCTTTACATCAGACGCTGTTTATCTGCACCCTTCTTAATTCGTGCCAGATGAAATTCACAACTCTGAAGCGATGGTGTTCAATTTAAGGGTTTTTTTTTTCCCCCTTAAGACCTGTCTTTTTTAAATGTCTCCAAATTAGACAATCGCTAGGGGCACTGATAGTTGTTTTGCTTTTAAGTCAGAGGCACTATTTGCTTTTTCAGTCCCTCAGTTGTTTTATCTCTTATTATGTTGAATCATTTTGAAAGCAATATCTTCCATTTAAAAGTCATATCCCATTATCTAGGAGGGAATTTGAAAAGGTTGGTGTTAAAAGAAAACACAAGCTAAAACAACCCCAACACTCAAGCCTTCAACACTAACTAACCCACACGATATTGAAGGTTAATTAGACTTTAAGAAAACGTTCAGGCAATACATGTGGCATGCTACTGATAAAATGACATTGCTTATAATGAATTAAATTATAGCAGAACCTCAGTGAGGCACTAATCATGGGCAAACCACTGGAAAAAAAAATGTTTAGTCAGGCTGGGGTCTCTTTAAGTTAATAAACAAAACAGTACAATGTATTCTTGTGTGTGGCTTTCAACTATTACAGTTCAGTTTTACTAGGTCTTAATGCACTTGCGTATATGTTGCAAAAAAAATAACAGTTGTAGTTATATGACAGCTCTGGAAATACCAGGTGGTCTCTAAAGAGTGTGAACTAGCAGTATGTTATTTGACGGGTTTTTTTAACATGGAGCATGAGATATCTCATTTGTTTCTCCATATCTGCTACCATTCAGGTATTGGAACAGGCATAGTAAATACTGGGGAGAAGCACATATGGACATTCAAAAAACTGAAATCAAGCTAAATGTGTTATCCAGCTTTCATCTCTCTCTCAGGGTCTTAAAATTGCATGCTGGTGCACACTTGCTGGAGTGCGAAAAATAAAGTATAAGTTGTGACTGAATTTCAGTTTTAGCAGTGTGTGCGCTGTATATTGTAAGGGCATATAACGTGCTCTGCTAATAAATAAATCAATCAGATCTGAGAGCCAAGTCCTTGGTTTTCCGATAACTTGCTGACAGATTCTGGTAAATGCAGTTGCTCAGATTTCTGCATGCTGTAACCCTTGAAAATGTTACAAATGCTTTGACAACAGTTAGCCTGAAGATGCAGCACCACACAGAATCCATATTGCTAACACATGAATGGCCTTTACTGTCTGCAGAGCCTTCAATCAAATCCATTATATTCCTCTCAAAGACAGACATGAAATGCATTTGACACTAGCACAGTTTCATTAGCTAAAACTTCACTATCTGATCTGTCAGGCAACCATCACCTTTAGAGGAAAACGCAGATCTCATCCATTTGACTTTGTTGCTTTTGAGCATTCAGAAATCCACACAAATAAAAATCCCATGTTTGAAAGAAGTGGGAGGAGAAGGACTCAAAGAAATAAAGAATAATTAGTTCTACAAACTTTGTTTTGATGGCACTTGGATATGTCAAGACATATGCTTCTTGAGAATGTGCTGGGGAGCAAAAGTCACAGATACAGACATGTCATCACAACATGAACACAGTTCTGCAAAACACTTAATTGAAAGGAGCCAGCAACATGGAGTCATCACAATTTTAATTCAACATCTTAAAGATAAGGCATTAAAATGTCTCAAACCAGATAACATTGGCTCCCATTTCAGTTGATCATTAAACTTATTCCATCTGTTTGGGGTTGCAGACCTGCCTGACCCCCTCTGAATAGCAACTGATGCATGAAAGCATCACAGAGGCAGATCTATCCGTACCATGATTAAAACACACACACAGATACCTGTCTGGACTGTTACGCAGAATGAAAACACGAATTTTTTTCCTTTTGCATTCCTCCAAAACACATCCCTCTTTTAACCCAAAGCTTTAGTCACTACAAAACTGAAGAAAACACTGGAAGTTGGAGCATATTTTTTAACAGTTTCCAGGCAGCCTGCATCAGCCCTGAGCAAAGAAGGGTCTGGTAAGCTGTCTTCCATCTTCTCAACTATTCTTATCTCTAGCTCTGTTTCTAAGGTCAGTAAAAAACATACAGAAGTGATTATGCAGAAACTAGCTCTGAGGGATTACACTATTTGTCAGAGTAGTAACAGTGAATTCAATATGCGTAAATCTCTTCCCCCTGTGCAGGAGAGCTGTGCTCTGGAATACCAGTGGGATGCTGATAGGAGTAATTTCCTAAGAAGTTTACCTTTGGGGGAAGTTTGTGGTTGATATAATAAGAAACCCATTTTTTAAAGAACCCACAAGTTGCAAGGGACAGTCCCCTGGGCCCTTTCTGCCAACAAAAACAGCTGAGTTACTTTGCATTTTTACAAGTGACCTGGAAAAAAATATAAAATCCTTGAGGAGAAATTTGGCAGATGACACAAAGGCTGGGGGTGAACAAAGAAGAGAGGTCACTGATGCAGGGTGAGCTATTAGTAAACAGACAGCACATTTTCTAATCCACCCCAATATAAAGATATAAATAAGCTATGACTGTAGGAGGTCATTACAGAATCTGTGACTCTGTCCTGGAAAGCAGTGACAGCCTGATCATGGAGAACAGCCAATCCCTGGGGAGACGCAGCAGCCAAAAGACCAAGCCTCTAAGGCAAGAGTCAGAGAACCTTGCGATACAGAGGTTGTCTCTTGGGTTCTCCAAGGGCACCTAAAGGCTGCCAGAATATGTGCTCCTAGCAGGAACACCAGCCTTCCATGCCGTGGTGTGCCAGAGGCTGCCGCGTGGATGCGTGGAACTGGTCAATAAGACAAACAGCTTTAGCTCACCACATCACCTTTTAGGTATTTCAGGCACAGTCTAGATGCAGCCTCTTCATCCCATCCTGGTGCCTGTGGGCTAGAAGGGTGTTAATGAGCTGTAAAGCAGAGTAGGTGTGGTGTAGTAAAAGGTTGACACTTTATCACAGGGAAAATGAAGGGCTGGATTTGATCAGTCTGTAAGAACAGAACTTCATGCTGGGCTGTGTGCTAAGGAAGGCAGAGGTGTACCATCACCCAGAAGCTGCAAGTTGAAACTGGACAAGTTCAGACTAGACTTTAGAAGTGCTGATGTTTGACTGCTACAAGAACGTCCCGAAGGATTTGCCGGGTTCCCCGGCCGTGGGAATTTTTAAATTCAAGATTAGATTTCTTCTAGCAAAGGACCAGATGAGTTAAGCACAGCAGTACCTCTAGCTTCCTAATCCACAACCTCAAGCCCACCCTGAGCTTCCCTTTCTCTTCCCCCTTTTCAGAAATTTTGATTAAGAGGGGACACCCCCACAGGAGCGTTGGAAATATTTCAGTTGACTTTGATTCCAAACTGGATGTTTCAGAGGACAGTCACAGGTTATTCTAGGTGAGGTGCCGAACGAATTCAGCTCCCATTTGATACTGTATTGCTGGGCATGATAACAGCTTCAGGCAGGCCTGAAGGGAGAAGTCAAGCCAGTTTTCTTCTGTCATACTGACCAGGAATAAATCTGGCATTCCCACTTGAACAAAGTTTGTTTGGATGAGAGCCAGAGTGCGAAGATGCAACTACCTGAGGGGCCCTCTAGAACGGGAAGAGCAGTTTGGGGCTGGGGATACAACAGGGGCTCACCTAATATGTCAGGGTAAGTAGGAATTTGGTTGTCAGTATATTATTATATGAGGCTATAAATAGGTTTTTGGAAAGTTTGGAAGCTCACACAGTTATTGCTTGTTATTTTAAAAGGTTAATGTGGATTTCAAGCTCATGAAAGGCACCAGATTGCTGGTGAAGACCTGTCTAGCCACATATAGGAACAGCAAGAAATTCAGGTTCTTCCATACCACTCAGCCTTGCCATGGAAGAAAGACCAGCTCCTGGTGAGTTTTGGTCTTTATGAACAATTCAGCCCTCAGGGCCCTCTGATGGTCTGTGCCAACTCTGATGCCTTGTGATACAGATGTATGTTACCAGCAACTAATTTCTTTTTCCTTATATTCCTTCTCATTGTTTTTTTAAAAAATATTGTAGCACAGAGTTTTGTCTGATATTGTCTAATGCTCACAGGGACTTTTACAGGATCCCCCACCACACCCATAGCTATTGTGTCTCACTGGAAAAACTTAAAACAGATACAAATTGTACAAATATGTACAGGCAAAATATGTCTCTTCAAAAGTACCTCTATGCACTGGATTATGAGATCATCACTCTAGGACTGATGGTTTCTAAAGAATTTGGCTTGTGTCTCCTTGACTTCTAGCAGGTTCCCTTAACATTTGGTGCCCCCTCCCAGCAGCATGCAACTAGAGACCAAATGGCTACAGCCTGGCTTTTTTGCAGATTCTGTGTCTTATTGTGAAATTTGCTCACATTAATTCCAGCTAGGAGGAAAAAAATCAAGTTGTTTGGGGAAATACATTTTATTTTATCTTTTACTTTAGCTTCTATCATTAAGAAACAGCATAAGTTGTTTTCTGGCCTGGATGAGTCAGATGGAGCTGATAGCCATTAGCACTGCATTAAAACACTGCAGTTAAAAAAATAAAATACTTCTTGTAAACATCTGATTCAAAAAAACCCTCCAAAACAAAATAAAAACCCAACGCAATGGTTAGAAGCTGACAGAAATTATTAGCAATAAGCTCTTTTGCATAGAAATTGGTTTATTACCATATTTTCCAACCTGAACAATTCTACGATTCCATGCACTTGCAGCAGCTGGCATGAGCCTGGCATGGTGCCAGCCAACTGCATCCTGCAAGCACCATATCCCCACCTGATCCTAGGAAAACACCAGCAAGAGAATCCCTGCAAAATACACTCCCATAGAGCCCTGCAGGGGTTTTGTGCATATGCATGTGTGAAGAGCACGGTCCAAACCCAAGAAACAGTCTTGCCTTTTCAGATGGTGGACCTGTGAGCAAGGACTGTGGGCTGCCTTTAAAAGACTGGGGTAGAAGGGGAGGGGAATGTATTTTGCTACATCATTGAAAGCTAATAGAGGCTACTCAAGAAGGAAAGAATAAAGTAGTCACAGATCATAGACATATGAAGATCATAGGTAAAATCAGATTTGTTAGAGGGTATAGTGATTTGGTTTGGTTTTTGTTTCTTTGCTTGTTCCTTAAATCAGCAGAAAATTGCCCTCTGCATGGTGTGTTGCCTGCTCTTGGGTCTGCCCACACTCAGATTTTGAAGCACATTTGTGGTTTGTTGAGCTCTAGTGTTGTTTGCTTGCTTTTTTTTGGTCAAGGACTTTTCCATATGATTACACTCTAAAAGTGTGGCATAGATTACATGGTCCATAACCAGGTTACAAGGAGAGAACACAGATCTGCATTTAGGAAAACATCTTTAATCCCAATAGGAACAGCTTCAAATGTTCAGCATTCAAACTCCTACATTATTTACTTGGTTAAATGTAGGGACAGATCCTGCAAATGTCAGGGGTGTTCATTTCACTGGGGAACAAAAATACTCACAATTAAAATTAAAACTGAACCAGAAGAACCCAAAACACAGATTGGGCTTCAGGTATGGAAAGTACAATGTTAAAAACTTGGTGTGACACAAATCCAGTGATTTTTGCATTTATTCTAAAAGGCCAAAACATGTAAGATTTTGCCAACTCTTCAGTTTAATGAGGGTGAAAAATACTGAGTGTAAAGGAGGTGATTGAAATGGTCTGTGAGGCTTTATGGGTAACACAAGAATCGCTACTGAAACAATGATCCCCCCGCAGTTGAAAACACTGACCTTTGCTGAAGAAATTCACAAGTCTTGAACATGCTTGCTGCTTAGTCCAATTTCAAGTCAATTGAAGGAAGCGAAATACAAAGGGAAAGGTCATATTGACTTAGTATAACAATCTTAATGAATCTTGGCCCTCTGTTTTGCACTTCCAGTGGAAATATGAACTCAGTGGGTCATTCCCTTCCTCTCTGTGCCGCTTTCAAAAACACTGGCAAAAGGAATGAGCTTTTGCTCAGCTCGATCCCTCAGCAGCACCATGTCTCTGTTAAAACAGAGCCTGAAAAACTGCCTCCTTATTTTTAGAAACAACATTTACTAAAAGAAACTGTTGTTGACAAGAAAAGTCACTCATATTCGAATATGAAAGGTTTCCAGCACTCTGAGTATGAGGGAAAGGGTAAGCAATTCAGGAGTCAAAATCAGTAAAGAAAAGAAGGATTTCTGAACAGGGAATGCTTCTTTTTCTCCCAATAGCGTTTGCCCTGTGCTATATCAGTGTATCTTTTGGGACTGCTGTAGCTTATAGATGGACCAGCACTTGTCTGAGTAAGGTATCGTACATATGCAGAACAGAAAGACAAATCTAAGACAAGAGCTCAGAGATGGATGCAGACAGACAGCTGGGGGAGTAGAAGGAAACAGAGTGGCATTATAATAATTGAGTCCTTATTTCAGATAAACAGTGAAAGGCACAATGACAAAATTTCTTCACAATTTTAAAAGCTGCTGCTCCCTCTGTCAGCCCCAACCCTGCCATCCCCCAAGCCTAAATGAAACAAATCAGCCTGTTAATAAAGACTGAGCAGCACTGGCAGCCAAGGACGGAAGTCTAGTGAAAGACAAATGGTTAAAGTTTACTAAGCAGTTACAAACAACCAAAACCAAGTCTTAAAATGGGAAGTGTCAGGCAAGCCCTTAATAACAGGTAATACTAGCAGCCCCACCTATAATTATGGTACTCGTCTCCCCACCCTCTGAATGTCACTCGTTTCCATCAATTGCAGGCTTTTCAGAGCACAGACAGTGCCTTGGCAATGTCTGCACACTGCCTTACAAAAATGGGGTGATGTTTTTTATCTGAGCTTCTGAGAAGCTGCTGCAATATACATATTAGATAACAATAGCACAAATAGTAGCAATAATAACAAAACAGAAGGGTCAGCTCTGCCCACACCTAGCTGTGCTGATACTATCATATCCCCAGTACCGTTTGAGGCAACCTTGAAAGACTGTGTGTAGATGTATTGAAAGGAATATATTTACCGAACATCACATAGTCCCCATTAGGAGATTTTTATGATCACATTACTATGTGCTTTGTCTTCAAACGGAGACTTCACTGGCTTTTCTACCCATAAGCAAAAAAGAATACTTGCCACACTCATTATCGGTCTCTTGATTCAGATTTTCTCTCTGATGTACAGCTGCTTCATTTTGTCTCTCAGTTTCAACAAGACGTATTGTTGTCATCTTTTCCGTAACAATTTCCATATACTCCTGGAACTAGGTGACAGCCAGGGATATTGCTATGAGCCTGAGAATGGTACATACTTAAAAATGTTTTAAATGTGAAGAGATGATTGAACGTTTTTATTTAGTTGCTATTTTACACATTTACCTCCGTTTGGGTCAGAGGATTTTTTAAAATTACATCAGTGCTTACTCACAAGCCTTGTAATCTTGTTCAAACTGCTCGGACTATTTAGAGGGGGGGGCGCTCAATGACCATGCAAATCACATGGAAATGTCTACACTTGCTGATTTGAGATGGGATGCTTTTTAAACGTCTGATTCAGTATTCAAGAAAGAATAATAAAAAAAAATAAATGTATGGGATGAATTTTCAAATAAATAGAGGTTTGTGAAGCAGATTAGGGAAGATTCTGAGAGACTTAGTGCCTCAGTGAACAAGCTGCTGAGTATTTGCAATAATATAGCCCACAAATCACAGTAAACCAAGTGTGGTGCTTTGATTTGTGAAAATATGCAAGAATATCCTTTTAACTATCTGATCAGCTCCATATTGAGCCCTCACAGTACCAAAAGGTCAGAATCCAAAAGGGTTAAGTATTGACTGACAAGAGGATGAAAGGAAAAGCAACAGAATGTAGGTGTATAAAGGTCTTGAGGGACATTCCTAAAAGTCAGTATCAGTTTTTACACTTCTTGCACAGGACCAGATATGAATTTCAAATAATGAATAGACTCGGATCATCTGTACTTTTCAAAAACGTGAAACTCATATTTATCTGTGCCCATGCCACAAACTTTTCTTCTTTTTTCTTACTCAAGCCTCCATTATTTTGAAAATTCATGTCAAAAATTTATTATTTTTACTCTTTTTTCACCCATTTTCTCCTGTTTAGGACATCATCCCCTTTCCTGTCTTTGACCATATCATTTGTACAGTCACTCACTGAACAATGCAGCCTAAGAGTTTACAAAACAACGTATATGGCTGAAATTTGCTAGTCACCAGGTGTGACAATATGTTAGAAACAAATGGGTTTGAAAGCAAATAAAAACTGGGATGTTGCCTATTTCCAGTACCACCAAAAATTGCTTTGGATCCTAAATTCAACAAGCAGGTTAGTGACTTGCATAAACGGGGAATGTGCCCCTGCCCCTCAGTCCTGCTACAGCAGAGCCTTAAAAGGCTGTTACAGGAGCTTCCATGGTGACAGTGTCAGGATGGGAGACTCACAGTGTGCGGGGGTGACTACAAAAGGTCCTTGGCAATCTGTGCTCCACTTTCCTTTTTTTAGGGGCAGGATGTTTTGGTAAGAGAGAGTTTGCTGGCAACCTGATCCTCCGGTTGTGGAGATCTTCAAAGGAGACGTGTCAGCAGCTGATATTCTGTTTCTCCTGTTGGGTTTTTCTCACTCACACTGCAGATCCCTCCCACAACAGACCTCCCGATCAGCTCCTTCTTCCTTCCACAGCACAAGCTCAGCCACATTCGAGTCCCTTAGTACCATGAGCTACATCAGGGAGCCTCCCCATGTTGTTTATAGGGCAGAGTGGCTCCACTGTGCAGTGGCATTAGCCAGCTTCAAAACAAATAATAATTTGAGAAGTTGTGTGGCTTCTAAATGGGAGCAAGAACCTCATGGCTGAGAAAGGCAGTGACAAACAGAGTGAGACTGGGAGGCCAAAGGAAGAAGTTTATGAGGAGGCAATAGCTGCCAACCCAGCCTTGCCACCCAGGACTTCCCAGTAACCATAGTAGTTTCATCTCTGACCCACAATATTTCACGTGCACCAGGCACCTACACAGGGATACATAAACATGTTGGCAAGGTTGGCAGAGCCCTTTCCCCACTCCTGCTTCTAGAGGCTTTGGTGCCCAGAGCTAAAACCTTCACCCAAAGACACTCTCCAAGCCATCCCTCTGTGCTGGGGGTAATCTGATACAGAGAAAGAGAGCCTCACTTTTCCAGCCCTGCAGAAAAGCAAAAGAAATGCTCAAAAACCCTCAGTACCCGTGCCCTGAGATGTGGCACAGCCCTCTCAGGGCTGGCTGGGGATGGGCTGCAGGGACCCCCAGCATATGTAGCAGTACATCCACGTGCTGCCTCCTCCACAGCCCCGTGGATGTTACCTGACAAATCATAACCATAACGCTGCTGTAAATGGCAACATCTCTTGGAATGGTTTCAGTCAAACCACACTTCTCTGGCAGTGCACGGGGAGAAAGGTGGGTGTAAGTAAAAAGGCAGAGCCAGCTCAGTAGCAAATATTGACACAAAACAATAACAAAATATTATTGTAAAAACCCAAACAATGAACAGGTGAGTCTGTGGATGATCACAGCCCAGGAAAGGGCTTCAGACTCACACATTCATGTTCACATTTCTAGTGCTAAGGAATACACTGCAGAAATGGAACCTGAGTAAGAACACACTGCAGAAACTGAGGTGAGGCAAATCAAAAATAAGTCATTGATAATTATGCAGAAGGGCAGATATTACCAGATACAACAAAGTGTTAACACAATCACTCACTATGGGGTTTGTTTGTTTGTTAATTTTTAATGAGGGTACTCCCTTTGACCATCCTTAACTCTCAACAAATGCTTTCTGGATTGGGTGCTCAGCAGCAGAGAGGACTAGACTGACATTCAACATTCACAATAAAGCTTAATCTTGAGCCACGTTAGCCCATGAACAAAAAATAGTCTCTACTTTGTTAGTTATACCTACAGCAATGTAAAGTTGCCAGTCACACTACCTGCATTGTACAGATTGTCTTGCACTTAACTACCTGCTTTTCTCCAGAGCCAGCCATCAGAGCTCATCTTCTCCATTTTTGTTCTTTGCTGAGGGAGGAGTGGTTTACAGAGGAAAATAAACAGCGTGTTGTACCTACTCTCTGCCCTCCATTAAATTAATTGGGTGGTTTAATACCTCCAAAAGTATTTGCATATGCTTTCTTAATGAAGTCACCCATGTCTCCCACCGTGTAATGTTTTGTTGTGCAAAGTCACTGTTCTCCAACACGTGTATTTCTGTTGGGCAGGCCTAAGTCAACCATAGTTTCTCCCAGTTTTCCTGATGAATGCCAAGCAAGTCGCTTTAGTTGGCATACAGCAAATTTGCAAAATCACCTTCTAACAGGAGCAAGGGACAGTACGGAGTACTCCACTATCTGCCTAAATAACCTGAAAACCTGTCCCTCAGTCCTGCTCAGATCTCCAGTTTTGATTTGTGTTTTCCTGTGTAATGTGGCCCTGATAACCTGAGCCAGGCAGTGCTTGGATACTTCCAGCAGCATGATGTAGTCAGTTGGACATCCTTTGAGAAGATGAGTAGTACTCTGCCTCCTAAAAGGAAGATACCAAGAATCTGAGGGATAGAGCACAACACACCACTGCTTTGTAGCACCGGCTTTACTTTATGAGAAAGGAGACACTGACTGGGCTGTAGAAATACCTGCACAGAAGTTTGCGAAAGAACATTTTCACCCTATGCTTCATATGCAGAAATATTATTTACTCATTTGGATGATGACTGGGAGACACATTACCATGAACTATTATGGAGATGAATGCTTCAATTTTAGGAACTCATATCCCAGTTGTTACTCTAAGAAAATAGCTATGGACATAGACGGAAGCTGAGTCCAACTAATAACTTAAAAATCAGATCTCAGGAGTAGACATGAAGAAGCCACAGAAAACAAAACCAGAGTTTGATTCAAAAGCAGCCTTAAAACTAAAACCATTTTCACTAGCACAGTTAAGCATCTTTGCTTAACTGATTATATGTTTTCTTCCTTGGGTAGAAGGGATTTGAGACATGCAAATTCTAGCTTAGGGATGAGTTGGGTAACGTCACACTTGCTCATGAGTAATCCGATTGACCTTCCCAGGCCGACTCATGTGAGCAAGCGCTCCTCGCCACCACCGAGGGTTGCACAATCAGTGGGGTTTTATTGTGCCTCTTTATCTGCACCACCCTCCCAGGGCAGCACTGCATCTGCCTGCCTTCAGCACAAGTGCTTCCTGGAGCTTCTCTGATCGCTACAATGCTACGCCAAAACACAGAGCATAAGTGTTCTGTGTGAGGCATTAGTCTGGTTAGTTCTCTTAGGATACACACAGTACTTTTTTTCAGGACTGTAGAAAGAACATTTCAAGGTTACTCCATAAGAATAATCAATCTTTTAAAACACACAAGTTCTCTAATTACATTTGCAAAGAAAACAGAAAAAAAGCGGTGTGTATACCGTGGCAATGAAAAAGCTAGTAAAGTCAGCACAGCTGAGCCCTTAATTTTGCCTTTTCGTCAGGTTTCAGACAATTAGGTCTGTGAGCAGTAAAAATAAAAGGGGGAGGGGGAAAAAAAATAAAGAAAAAAACACACAGTCAATTTTTATGACACAGTGCCCAAATGAGAAGAGACCACTAGGCTTCATCTAACTTCCCATCTTCGTAGTCTGAAGAATGCTGCAACATGCTACTGGTACATGCCTGTAAGGTACTTAGTAACTGGCTTTCATCAACACTATATTTACCAGAAGAAAAAACAGTAAAAATCCCTGCTTAGTTCACTGCTCATTAAACAAGCCAAATTGCAAAGAGATTTTTTTTTTCCTCTGCAATGAAGCAAATGGAAGGGCCAACACATACAAATATGCATCTGTTACTAATGAGATGTTTACAGCCCCTGCCTTGCCAATTGCACGTATGTAATACCTTGCTGTGTCCTTACCTATAGAGCTCTGGTTAAGAGACAATAGGTGCAAATTAATGTCTAAACTGACATTATCTCTTCAAGCCTGGACATGACTTGAAGCCTTGTTAAATATTTTTAAATGCCACAGTTTTCTACTAAGGTATTAAAATCCTTTCTTCTACTCTTTGCTGATGGTTAAAGTGTTCGGGGGACAGGACAAGATATTTATAATAACAGGACATTTCACTCTGCACTTTGTTTTAGCATGTGGGGGGAATAATAATTGTATTCAGACTTGAAATGGCTTGGGTTATGCAGTTCAGAGCACAAGCACCTGCAGCAAATTAATTTGTTGTAGCACATTTATTATCTCATAGCTTCTATTTAGGCTGCAGCTGTTGCTATTATGTTAATAATGTTTTTTATCACCACTGTAGACAACAGGTTATGGTAATACAGAAATTTTGGGGTGTGGGGTGTTGGTATGGGGTTTTTTAAAAATTTTATTTCTTGGAAAGAAAAAAGATGGGGAGAATACAACACATAAGCATTGATCAGGCATTTAGCTTTCTGTTTATTAGCTGATTTGAAAGAGAATGGGCAAGAGAAATTAGAAAAGAGTAACAATAGACAAAGATGGCGGGTGCAGAATTTGTGAAAGCAAAAAAGAAGAAGAGATGGAAAAAAAGAAAGAAAGAAAGAAAGACCGAACACTGCAGTGCTGGGGTGGTGAGTGTTCGGGTGGGGGCGGGGAAAATGCTGCAGTTTTCGTGAAATAATAAGGTGGAAAAAAAGGCATACAAAGAGTAGGTTTTTCATTGTCTGTAAAATATAAACACAGATGAATTCTGTCTTTGGTTTGTTCATGCTTTTCACTCTGCACAGCAGGGATGTTCTTAAGAAGTTGCCCTCTGCGAAATTTCACTAAATGGAAACCGTGGACCCTGCATGATGCGATTATAATCACACCAGCCATTCTTTTTACATAATTTTTTGTTTAAAATCCAGTAATGCTTCTTGTTTTTAAAACATATATCTATATCTATACATGCATCTAAAACAGCGCTGGTTTACGTCCCCCCAGCAAAGTGCAAGCTGAAGCTGTAACTGGCTGTATCCCATCTGCAAATCTCCATGGACTCAAAAACAATATGAAAATTTTTAGCTGACAAGAACATGTCTGCTGCCTGCAGTCACTGCAATAGCTCACCATGTTGCCTACTAACCAAAAGATCAAAAATTATCGATTTCATGGCGCTGCGTGCTTGGGATAGAAAAGCTACTTTAAAATTTGCATTATTTAAGAAATGAATTAAGAGAAAAGACTCATGTTTTAGAGCACTT
Organism: Acropternis orthonyx; assembly: GCA_035583155.1. Lineage (NCBI taxonomy): Eukaryota > Metazoa > Chordata > Aves > Passeriformes > Rhinocryptidae > Acropternis > Acropternis orthonyx. Next base: position 44,897,834 of record JAWWEU010000081.1, on the reverse strand, counting down.
TGGAACATAAAAATGGCTTTATGTTTTAATCTTATCAATGATTTACTATAATTCTATTATTTTTAGCAGCTGGTTCTGGAAATGATTTTTTTTTTGCCGATGAATTTAGGATTTTGCCGCAGTATACATCTGCAGTCCCAGAATCCTCTGGTAAGATAATCCCTCCTGCGATGGGGAAACGCCTTTAACCTTTTCGTGAATGAAAAATATGCAACCATTTTGAAATAAAAAAAGGGAGAAAGAATGATGATTTCTAAGAGCTGGAGTGAAATTTACTGTGAATTGAAAGAACAAGGAAAGGAAAACATACTGTAATCGCGTTGTGGCGTTGGAGTTTCTAGCTGTTGTCTCCATCGCTCCTACCCTTTCTTCAACGGTGTCCGTAAATATGCCTGGAGTATGGTGTTACCCATATCTCAGGCGGGTGAGAAATCGAGAACCAAGACCCTAAGAAACACAGTGTTTCCTCGCCATGACTGCAGAAATGCTCCAACTACAACAACCTCCATGCTGCAGGCTTTGAGGAAAATTTTGATTGCTGGTCATTGAAATTCATTTGACCGGTAGATTCTTAGAGATGGCCAGGCTGCGTTCGGGGAGCCAAGCCTATAGATAGCATGAGGTGTTTACAGCTGCTCGGGGTTTTCAGCTAGAAAAGGAAGAGGGAATTTTTCTGCGGCACAAAGACATCCTGAAGCCCTAGTCCGTGCACAGCCTGTTTGGAGATTTGTTCAAATTAAACTCTTCCTCTGATACCCTCATATTTTCAGAATGCATGTTAATTAAGAAAATGTGGTCTGAACATAAAAATCGGGTCTTAATAATTTAGTATGTTTTGTTTTAAGATTATATATTAGAGTCAATTACTCGGAATAAGGAAATCTGGCCTAAAAGTATTGATAGAAAAAGGCAAAATTATGTATCAACTACCTTTCTAAAGACAGCTTTCTACGTGAGTACAGCTATATATTTAGAGTATTGACAATTAAAGGTTGCCACTCTGGGAAATCAGGGGTTTCATGTGGACAGTCTGATTAGGGAAGAAGGAGGTAGATGTCACACCTCTGCGACTGTTATTGTTTTTGCCTGTGTTTCTGGCTGGCTTCTCTGCCAGGGTGCCTGAACACAGCCATTGCAACTGTTTTAAATGAGGAGTGTGAGACCCATAACCATTAAGAGACAGGCACACAGAAATTTTAAAGGAAAACTTAAGGGCTGTCATAGACACAGTAATGACAACAGTTTGATCAGTATTGTGGATCTTTGCTTACAGGATGATTCATTAAATTTTGTATATAAAGCCATCCTGATATTTGTTTGGTTAGTAGTAATTAAACTATATGTACTGGGAGATGCAATGCTTCAGGTTTAGTCTGTTCCATTGCTCAATATGCCAGTAATCAGATATTCTGATGAGTAATGCCTCAGCTGCTAAATCAGCTGGAGACGTTTTTTAGTTTCTGAAACATACCTGATAAATAAAGTTCAACTGTTGTAGAAATTTGTGTGTACTGAATTAAATATTAAGGCATATTGCATTTATCCAAAACAGGAACAGGGAGGGAAAGAATAACTTTTTTTTTTTTTAAATCAAATTGGTGGTCAATGATAAGTCTATTTCTGATGCTTGCAGCAACATTTATAGACTATTCCAGTTTATGTTATTTGAACCAGTTAACAAGATTTTTTGATCAGTATCTTCTGTACTAATTTATTAATAATTTGTATGGTCTTTCTTTCCTTGGAAATGACCCAGATACACATTCATGCCATTTTTTTGCATAATTTCTGAGAAAAGTGAAATCTCCCCATTATTTTGATTTTGACTAATTCTACTTTTTTTTTCCATAAAGAATAAATTTTTTTCACTGAAACTGAGCCCAAATGGCACTGCTATTTGCTTTAACACAGTGAAGATTTTGCTGTGTATTAATAAAATGTAGGTCTCAAGTATGAGGCAGAAGTTACACGGATTAGTCCTGTGTCTCAAAGAGTGCTTAAATGTTGGAAGCATCTCCTCTCTTTTCCCTTCGCTCCTGTATGAAAGTGAAAATATGTTACTTTTTTAATACACTACAACTTCACTTCACTGGAAGAAGATTCCTTTTCTTTTTTCCTTCCTGTTTAAGAGGATCAGAATGATGTACTTTTTTGCTGACAAGTGAATATATATTTAGTCACTGTCTGAAAAAAATATCTGGAGTTGATTCTTGAGTATGTTCCTAGAGCATGCACAGTTAGAAGCCAATTATGCATACATTTTTAAGATCCATATGGGAAATCAAAGATTCAGGCCCAGAGCCCTAGATATTTCTGTAATTGGTAATTTTGCTTTGTCCTCACATTAGTGCCATGGCTACTCATTCATTACTATGTTCCTTACAAACATAGTTAAACGCCAGGATTTTAGAAGGAAAGGTGACCAAGTTTACCTTTAGCTGCTTTTCATTTTTAATTAATGGGCTTCTTGCTTTGTGCCATGCTAAAAGTTAGCTCTCCAAAAGCAGTGCTAAGGATGTAAAAAAACCAAAGAGGCAAACAAAAAGATTGAAATAATTATCTTTTAAAATTTAACCATGAAGCTCTCCTTTGCACTGAGGATTTCTTACTGCAATGATACACAATGGACATGTTAGGAGACTGCTTGACCTTTCAGAGAAAAAAATATGTCTGCAGCATATTCTTCTAGCAAACTGCCACCAAACCAAACCTATTAAAGTATAAAAGAGCTCAGAGGAAACTTCTGAAGCTGCATATACACACTTAGTGCTTCTTGAGGAAGAAGGAAAAAAAAGTAGAAAGGGAAGAACAACGGGACTGTTCGTGATTTTACTCACGAAGCTCCACACTGTAATATCCAAAATAACATTTATATAACTTGTTTAGATAGTGGAACTTAGCACACCATATTTTAGAAAAACTAGAAACATAAAATGTATCGTAGAAACATTTTTATAATTGAAAGAACACTGTGACAAGTTAGAGTTAATCATAATTGCAACACTTTGGCTATTAAGATACTTGTTTTGCTGGAGTAGGGTTTTGGGGGGTTTTTTTAGGTGAAATTTTAGAAAATGTTTAGCCTCCTAATAGTTAAAAATTGCAAAGATAATATGAATCAAATTTCTATTAGCAATGTGTCTAGATCCAAAAGTATCCTAACCACTTTGTAGTGAAAGAAATACAGATTAAAATTACAACAATCCATGCAGCAGTAAAGCAGCCAAAAATCGACAAGAGTTTAGCATCAGATACTAAAGGTCTTATTAAATTTATATATATATATATATACATATATATATAAGCTGTATGTTTTAAACCTGTTTTTAAAAGGGCTAGTTCCAGTTGTCCTCGTCAGGTCAAAAAGAAAAGCAGTCCATAGTTCAGGGGCCAGAAGCAAAGACACGGACTGTACCCCTCCTTCTCCTGCAAAATCCAGGCTCCAAAAGCCCCATCCCTGCAGACCTCAGGGGGTGGGATGGCACACAAAGAGGCTCTGAAAGGTATCTGGGACCATGCAATGCATCAAGGGCGTTTGACTGATTCTACTGTTGTTATCAAGTACCCAATGGAATTGCTTATAGTGAATTTGGCAATAATGCCCTATAGAAACAGCACTTTGAACTTATATAGTACTTTTGATCCAGGGATCTAAAAGGAGGGGTCTGTCAGTATTACTATTCCTATTTTACAGAGGGTGCAACCAAGGCAGAGCAGATTTTCCCAAGGTTGTAGAGGAAGGCAGCTGAGAAAGGAAGGTGGACAAAGAAATTACCACTTCCCCTCACACTCATTTATCTTTTTTTATTGCTCAAAACAATCTCCAGGAATACTTTCTCTAACTCTTATCTTAAATTGGAATCAAACTCCTGGTGTCAAGGATGGCAAAGTCCTTCTGCTCGTGGCTGCACCAAGTAAATCCCCGGGAAGGTGATGAGCAGTCACAACCCACTGGCCCTGGTCTGGCAGGAGTTTCCTTGCCAGCTCTTGCCAACAGTCGCCTTCATTCTTGCCCTTCTTTTGGCCAGCATTGTCAAAGTGGGCAACCGTCCTCAGGGAAAACGGCACGACAAGGAAAGCTGCATTTCTGGATCCTCTGACTGCAGGGTTGTCCAGGTGGCGTTTCATTTCTTTACCAGTGGGGACCAGCGGTTACCCACCGCAGAGGGAGGCTGGTGGGTGGATGATTGCTATGTGCCCTGCAGCGGCAGGGGGAGCAGGGAGGAAAATAGGATTTTTTTATCACCGTTGCCCTCCCAGTGCCATATTAGTTGTGACAGCTAACCCACAGTCTCAGCACCACTCCCCTGCCCTTGGCCCAATGGGTTGTGGCCCTTGCTACCCGTGCCAGTTCCACCCGCGAGGGTTGGGGTGTCTTTTGTGTGCAGCAAGCCTTACATTATTCCTCCACAAACCCCCCAGTCCAGGAGAAATTCCCTGTTTTAAAAAGCTCTAAATTGAAAAGAAAGCAATTTATGCAAAAATCAAGTAGCCCTACGAAAGAGGTTCCTTTAGTCTAACACTACATGTGACCGAATAAATCAACGGGGAAAAAACAAATCTTTAAGTGTAACTTCCAAAGTAGAAACTCAGAGCCTGTTTGAAACAGGATTATCAGTGGAAAAAAACAGGTATAAAGGTAGCCCCTCTGTGAACCGCACATCTCCCCGCTGCAGGAACCGCAGGAACTGGAGTCTGCTGGGGGGTGAGAGGCTGAACGAAGCAAACCAAGAATCCAACCCCCAACATCAGCTCGTGCCAAAGCAAATTTATACTGCGAGGTGGGAAATAATATCCATCTTTCACTGGCAACGGATGTTTTCCATAGCCACGTTAGTACATACGGCCCTTGTTTCATGTGGAGGGAGCTGTGATTTCCCCCCCCCCCCCTCGGTATGTTAAACACAGACTTTGCCAGTGCAAGACGGTACACGCAAAAAAAGTCTGTAAAACATCTCTCAGTGCAAGCCCGTGCACGCCGAGCAGAGGCCGCCACAGACGTGCCTTCACAAGGCTCTGCACGCCGCGAAAAAACCTTGTGCAATTCGTATTTTCCTGGGTTTTTTTTACGACTCGCTAAAGAGGCGAGAGGCGGGCGGGGAGGAGGTGTTGGGGTGGGAGTGTGTGTGTGTGTGTGTGTGCGCGTGTGGAGCGGGGTGGGGGGGTGAAGATCGCTTCTCCCATTAAAAAAAAAAAAAAAAAAAAACGAAAAAAAAAAAAAAGAAAAGAAAAAAAATTGCATAACGAGATACTTTCTTTGGCAGCTGCTTCCTGACAAATATTTACAAGGGCAGAGCGGGAGCGCGTTTCCGCCGACGTGAGCGGGGCCCGCCGCCGCCTTCCCGGGCTCCGGGATGGGCCACGGGCCGGGGGTCGGGATCAGTGCCCGCCCCATCCCAGCGCCAGGGCCGATTTTCCACGAGAGCCCAGGAGATTCCCGGACTTGGCGACGGGGCGTTTCGGCGGGACGGAGTTTCTCTACGGTTGGTGCTGTGCGTTAAAAATGCAAACAAACAAACAAACAAAAAAACCTAAACAAATTTTAAAAAGAAAAACATTACAAAAAAAAAAAAAAAAAGAGAAAAGAAAAGAAAATTCCCAAGCAACGAAACGGGGGTGGGAGGGGGGAAAGGGGGAGAGAGAGTCAGGGTGGCCTCTGGCCCTCTCCCCCTTCCCAGGGGATCCCAGCTGCATCCCCTCCCCTCCCCGCCCCTCGCCACCTCTACACCCCTCGGGGCAGCAACTCCGCTCCCAAGCCGGGAGCTCGGACCTTTCTTCCCCACCTCCGGAACAAGGTGTCTCCACCGCGCTCCCCCCGCCCCGGCCCAGCAAAGCCCGGCCCAGCCCCAGCCCTGCCTTTCCCCCCTCTCACGCCGCCGCCGCTTCCCAGCTCCACGTCTCCCTCCGCCCTGGGAGCCGGGCACTATTTCTCCGCCCGCCCTGGGCGCCAGTGGATCGGCGCGCGCGGGGCCCGGCCGCGGCGGCAGGATACACAGCCGGGCCCGCCGCTCGCTATAAGAGCCTCCTTGTGAGCGACGCCATTTTAAGCCTCTCGCTCGGTTCGGCGCGGGGAGCGGCGGCGCTCGGAGCGGGGGGGAGAGAGACAAACACACACACACACGCAAACACCGCCCGCCCCGCACGGCCGCCACCCGCGGGGCAGCGCCGGGGGCACCGCCGGGAGCGAGCAGCCGAGCGAGGAGGAGGCGGCGGCGGCGGCGGCGACGGGGGGGTGGAACAGGGGAGGAAGGAAAGACGGACCGGACCGGGATCGCCCGGGCAGCAGCAGCAGCCACAGCCGCCGCCGGAGCCCACGGGGACCCTGCGCTCTCCTTTCCTTCAACGTTAGTGCCGCTTTCTCCGGAGGGACCTTGGGGCGAGCCCGGGCTGGGCCCCCTCGGTCGGTGCGGCGGGGGGTGGGGGGGTCCGGGGTGTGCCCGGCGGGAGGGAGCGGGAGAGGCCGCCTGGGTGGGAGCGGGCAGGGAAGGAGGAGGGAGAGGGAGAAAGAGGGAGAGGGCTCCGGGTTTTGGGAGGTCCGGACAGCTGCGTGGCTGCAGGAGCGGCAGCTGCGGCTCCCGAGGTGTCTCTTGGGAAGCTCGTCCTGGGGCGAGGGGGTGGCTGTGAGGGGCTGCGGGGGCAGGCGAGGCTCCGCTCCTGGCTCTCTGCCCTCGCCTGCCTTTGCACTACAGCTCGGAATACTTTAAGGACCCTTTTTTAATTATTATTATTATTTTAAAGGTATTTCCCCACCCCCCCCCACCCCCTTATGTTTTTTTTTTTTAGTGGAGTACTAACTCGCCGGTGGGCTGCAGACCCCCTTTGGCGATAGGCGGGGGAAGAGAGCAGGGTAGGGGTTTATTTGTACCGAATATAATTAATCACGGTCACTGCAGTCAGCGGGAGATAACTAATCTGCTGCCTTGTGGGCTTTTCGCTCTTAGTGGCATTGCATATTTGCTGGAGAGGTTGTGCTGCTGCTGCTTCTGGGTGTCACCGAAATGAAGCTTCCCCAGAGCTGGGGGCAATCAGATTAAGTTTTTTAACATCCGCGTTACCGGAGCCTTGCAGCGAACGAGCCGGGATCCTGGGATCCGGGCGGCGTGGGGGGCTCACACGCTGCGAGGGGAAGTGCCTGCTGCTCCCCGTGGCGGCTCCAGCCTCCCAAACTAACCCGCTCCCGAGGCGTGTGGATCAACTCGCGGTTACTCCCAGTACTGCCCAGGGCACTTATTTCTGATTTCTCGAGGAATAGGGGGCTCCAGATGTGTTGTTTCGTGGTTTAGTTGGGGGATTGGTTTCTTTTTTTACTTTTTTTCCCCTAAAAAGCCTAACAAAACAAACAAACAAGCTTAGTTCATTTCTCGTGCGTGATTAGTTGCTCCTGGAACAGAGAGGTTTTTTTAAATTTAGCAAACTTGAAATTCTTCCCTAGCTAAAACTTGACCTAGGACTTTGGGCTGCTGCTTCTCGATTCTCTTCAAAAAAATATCCTCCTCTGAAGATTATCCCTTCTGGGAGGAAAGGACAGGCTGTGAAGGTACCGCGGGCAACTTGTGACTTTAGGAATAGCAGTGTTGATCTTTGTAATCAGCCACTTCTTGATCTCTTTCTCATGGAGCAGCCATTGTTCTGACACTGTATATTCCAGACATCTGTGGTCCTCCCATCCCCCAAAGTATGCAAGTGGTGAATGGAAAGAGGCTGGGCTGGTATGCTGAGGTCGACGGACGGAAATCAAGGAGGGGTTTTAGTAAAACAGGATCTTTATGTGCTGAGACTGTAGTAAAGGCAAAGACGCGACAACTACCTGAAAGAGTGTCGGGATTTTCTTGATAGTAAGTTTGGACACACCAGAGAGCAACTTTTCAATTATGATTTTGCTTCTGAATGACAAAAAGGTACTACTGTAGGACTCTAAAGAAAACCCTAAGAGGCAAAACTTTCTGATGTGTATTGAGCAAAGTTATAATGTGAATTTCAGTAACTAACAGTCCACGAACGTGATGTTCATCTTGCACTTGTAATAAGAAGGTGCTGACAGCTGCAGGTATGTGGCTACTGTGTCGATTGTCTAATGACTGCTATGGTTGCAAATGAGCCTCCTGAAGTACTCAGACAAGAGTTTAAGGGTCTCTAAATTCAGCCATTCAGTACAAAATCATATTGCATGTCTCGTTGTTCTGGGTTTGTTGTAGAGAAGTGTCATATTTGCTTGTCTGTTAGTTCAAATATTTTCTGTTTAGGTATAAACTAATATGGGTGGGAATATTCATGTTGGTCTGCATGGCTGATCATTTCAAAGGGTCTAGGAGAGAAGTGAGTGAAAACATGTTGCAAAGGATGTCAAGCACAATAGCTTCTAAAAGCAAGTATTTAATACAGACTAGAAAAGTCAGTTCTTCAAATGTTGTGTTACAGCCTTATTAACTCAAGCTTCTTTTTTCTTGCCTAAGCTGTAAATAGTCTGGGCTCTCTGTATGGTGTATAGTCTACTGGACACCAGTGTTTTGCTATGACTACGTGATGTGTCAGTAACTGGCTTATCAAACCTTAGACATGAAACCTGGTTGCCCTTCAGACGTATGATCTCTTTGTGAAACAGATGTCTCTCTTTCATGACTTTACATCTGAATTAACCTTCTGAAATACTGTGTTCCGAAGAGTTAAACTTGAGTTTTTGGGGATGTTAAGAAAAACAGTACTAGGGGCCTTCTAAACTAATTTTGCAGTATTTTGAGTGGTAGAAAGGGAAGTGCAAGGTCGGGACAGAAAACATGGCTGTTTTAAGTTTCTGTCTCAGAACCTGAAGTCTGAATGTGTGGTCTGAAACTGCTGGATAAGAATGTTTCTGCAAAATATTGTCTAGTAGGCAGACTAGTGTGAAAATAAGCAGTAATCAAAATCACTTACGTTATTAATTCATGGTTAAAGCTGGTAATGCAGGTGTTGTGGTGATCATGCAGTTGCCTGCAGCAAAGCTTGTTCTGTGGCTCTAGTAGCTTGCATACTGTGGCAGGAAAATCAGGGCTGATCTTGCTTATCTTGAACATCATGCTTCAGGAAGCCTGATAAAACCTGGTGAGAAACTGTGCAGGCAGTTGTGGCTTGCTCTTGGGTCCTCACAACATGTACTTGCAAGCTCTGAGCCCAGTGCCTTGCTGGGTGACTGAGTGGTAGCATAGAGATGGCAAATTCCTTGGCAGTAAATATTGTGTGTGACTCTTCTTGTCTCTTAAGATAAAATTATTATTATCCTGGTCAGATGAGTAGGGCAGTATTGCTGATTTTCCAATTAAGCATTGGAATCTTGTTTTGGGGATGTTTTGATGTTATGCACCAACTGAATTGGTTAGACTTGCCAACATAAGGCAGCCTGACAGTGGTTAACTTTTAATATCCATTTCTGGCACTTGCTTCCAAGGTAAAACTTGTAGTCTGTGATCAGGCTTTAGCTCAAGAGGTTAATGTCTTAGAATGTGCTGGTGGTGTGTAGTCTGTGTTGCCTCATGAGAAGAAAGAATCCAGATAAGTTGGTTTGGGGTTTTATTGGGTTTTTGTTTTGGTTTTTTGTTTGAGTTTTTTATTTGGTTTTGGTTTTTGTTTTGTTTTGGGGTTTTTTTTTTGGCACTGACAGGTAACTTTAGTGCAGGGAAGAGAACTAATGAGTCTTATTCAGGCATTTCTGCCTGTGTGGAGCACCAAACTGATGAGCTGAGCAGGTGAAACGTACCTATAGCTCAACTTGCCCTCATGAATCTGTTAACTCTGCTATGTGAAAGCAAATGCATCCTATGCTTTCGTTGCCTTGGGAAGTAAGGGTGCAAATGTTACTTTACAGTAGAACTTTCTGTTCATGTTCCAAGTTGCTTTAGGAAACAATGTACATGGCTGGATTAGTATTGCAGAAGTGGAGTGCTTGCTCTGTTACTTAACACTAAATCAGCTCTGGAGCCTTGTTTGAGGAATGATTTAGTTCACTTAAAGGTTGAAAGAGTTAATCTAGTATTCTACGTTGCTGCTTTTAAAAAATAGTATGAGCTATCTGGATTTTGCTGGAGTTGGCAAATGCACAGTGTGCACTGTAAGTGTATTTGCTGGAACTAGCATTTCTAGGCTGACTTACTGCGCTAAATAGACTTGTATAAATTGGAAAAGTTTGCCAACTCTCCAGCAACTGTAGCAAGTAGTTCTGTATTATCCTGGCAACAATTCAGGTGCCCTCCAGTGGCCAGAAATCTTAACATCCTAAAGGTGCTGATAAGTGCAGCTGCCTTGTCAGTTTGCCGTAATTAAAACTGAGCTGAAGAAACATCTTTTGGTGTCAGACTTTATTAGCATGTTTGTTGTTCAAACAGTAAGTTTTGGAGTGTTGGTATGCCTTATTCTAAATACATAGTTATTTTGACACACAAGCAAAGACAGCCACTTTCATATTCATAAGTATTTCATTAGTGTCAGTGCAATTATGACTAATCATTCTGTTTCTTAAACCCTGGAGATTAATGTTGAACATCGGTGTTCAGGGCTGGCTACAAGGTTGCAGCCTAAGAAGAAACTAGATTATGGTCAGATACTTCCTGGTTTTGAAGGGAGATTGTTTGCTAAATTGTTGCTGTATTAGAGTGGACATGGATGTTTCAAGTTGTACACAAACAGGCAGGAAAGATACTTCTGTAACACAATGGCTGTCAACCACCCAACAACCTTGTTAGTGATGTACATGATCATGGTAAATCACTGCAGAACCATTAAGTGTCTTTTTGACACTGAAAACTGTGAGCAGGGAAACTTACGGACTCACAGTAGTTTGATGCTGAACTTTATTAGCATTAAATAAAACGTGGCATAATATCTGTCCAAATTATCATTGGTTCCCTCTAAATGGTCATGATGGCAGTTTTTTTTATTTTTGTATGTGGCTATGTGAGACTAAAGAATGAATTTTGATCCTGGCTACTGCCATCTCTTCTACGGACGTCTTACTCAGTAATAAGTATGGGCATGTGGACCAAAAGCTGTAAATTTATTAAGTTAGTTCTGCTGGCAAACTAAACCTTAGATAGAAACGTAATGTAGATACCTGTGTCCTACAGATGAAAGGTGGGAGCTGTCTAAGCTGTGATAATAAAACTGTTTTGCCCAGCCATGAAGATACTCACACTTAGTGAATGAAACCCTAATTGTCTGCCAGTGACCAAAATATCTCAAATCCATTGCTGAGCAGAAGTGACTTAGTAACTGTTTTGAGGTTACTTGCTTGTATTTGTGGTGCTTAGTTGGTCAAAACAATTAAGGCATAAGAGTAATTGGGTTGATAATCTTGTTAAGAACTTAATGCAAGTTCATAAACTTGAAACTGTCATATCAACTGCTGTCAAAAGATTACTATGTACATTATGTTGATAAGTTCATTACTTTTATTCTCAAGCTGAATGTGTATTGCCTGACTTGTAGTTGAAGCAGTTTTCACATCATAACATTTATGATTCTCATCAGCTCCTCTCTTGGACAGTCAGAAGTATACTTAGGTAATTGGAGTCAATTTTGCCTACCAATAAAGTAAAAGTTTTTGCTAGTGTTGCAGTACACTTGCCAATGAAAAACTTTCTTAAATCATTACTTTCAAAGGTGGCCTGATAACTTGTCAGCTGGAGCACAGCTGCTGCTTATAGGTCTGAGAAAGAACCAGAAATTTCTAGAGAGAGCAGAAAATGTTTTGTTTGCCGATCTTGTTAGAAGCTGCTGGTATAGTTGCCCATGATTTTGATTATAAAGGATTGCGTTGACAGACCTCTTGCAGCTCTTGAATGTTCTCTAGGTAAAGCGCAAAATAATTGTGCTGTGGATCCAACACTTAATTTCTAAAGTGACAAGTTCCAGTGCTGTGAGATTTCAGCTATTGCAGTCTAAGTGTGCTTTTAAGTAGGAGTATGGGAGTGTGTGTAAAGGTGCTGTCTTTACATTGCATAGGATGCCTAGCCATATGCCTCTGGAAGCCTTATGCTGTGACCAGCATCAAACAAAATTCTATAGGTCACCACTGATAGTTGTAAGAAATTATGGTGGTGGGTAACTGCTACCAAGTCCCTTTTGACATATCCATGTGTCCTATCAGGCTGTAATTTATGCCAAAGTTGCTCTAAAATGTCGGTGCTAAAGAGTGAAGTACTGTGCATCAAAGGCGTCAGAGAACCTTTATGTGATGTTGCCAGCTTCATTTTTGGGGAGGCTTCCTGGCAGGCTTTACAGTTTGAAAGTTCATCTCTTAGAAGGTTCGTGCAAATCGGTGCCCAGATGAACTTTATTTCTGTTTCAGTAACTTTCCTGATGTGCTTGTTCTGAATTCTCTTTCAGGTTCTCATAATTTTGTACGTTAGTTATTTCAGGTATTTGTTGGTTGACAGTGGCTCTCAGACCGAAGTTAACTGTTGCTTTATTGAGAGATCTAATGGGCTGTTTTTAAAAGGGTACTTAAACCTTAGTACCTGGGAAGACTCTGATGAATTGCACAAGCTGTTAGTGCCTAAATGCTGTGTAAGTTGCTCAGAGTGCTGTGTTTCATCGACAGGCAATGCTGCAGCTGAGAGATACCCATCTGGCAGGGAAATCTCCCACTTCCACTTCTGAGATCTTTTCTTACCTAAACTGTCAGTGGAAAGTTGCTCTTCATTGATTGTTTAAAACTATCTATGCTCTGTGTGGCTTTCTGTACTTTAGGTGAGCAAGACAAAATGTGGCTCTTGCTACAACTTAGTCTCAACTGCACTTGAAACTTGAGTTGTCGCAGTTGAACCTTTGGCAAGCTGGTTAGGAAGTGTGATTCTTTACTAGCCCGCTTTCTCTTTCAGGGGGAAAGGGAAGGTAAAATAAGTGAGTGTCCTGTCATATCAGAACATTTTGTATTGCTCCAGTTCTAATGGAGGTGAAGTGTGGTAGAATGGAACTTTATAGCTGTGTTGTAAAGTCCCCGTGGCCCCTTTCCCTTCTCTGTCATATGTGCTGAAGACTGGATGGATTGTAAAACAAGCCATGAGGTTTTGGAACTTGTAACTGGAGTCTTGCCTTCACTAGATGTTTCTGAGGAATGAGTTCTTTTTTTTTTTCAATACAGCTAACCCAGTGTTTTAAGTCTAGTCAAGACTTCCAGATGCCTTTATTCAGTTCCATCAAGCAGTTGTAATCAACTTGTAGAAATCTAGCAAGAACAGAAGTGTTTACATGCTGTTTGCTTTAGCTAATGAGCATGTGAATAGAAACTCTACTCTGTGCTCTTAATTGGTCTTAGATTGCTGAGATGACTGAAAATAGACAGGCATAACCCTTTATTTTGTGCTGTAGCATCAAATGAACTCTTAAAAAAAAAAAAAAAAAGCTAGTGCAGGACGTTCTATTGCCTTTGTTACAGAAGGGAATTTTTAAATAATTTCTAAGGCAGAAAACAAGCTGAAAATCCAGAACAATTGATGGAATAGTAAACTGGATGCCTGAAGGAAAAAAGAAATAATGAAGTGAAAAAGAAGCAGCAAAGAACAGTGGCTGAAATAGAGGTAACTTGCAGTGAGCATTGGCAGATGTGTGTGTGTGCTGTCAAATACCCCTCTTCCACTTTAAATCTGTGGATTATCTGGACTGGTTTGTTGCCTCTTTCAGCATGTATTAAGGATATTTAAAGCTTGCAAGTTGGAACCTTTTAACCTTTGAGGTCAGTAAAGCAGATACCATTCAGATTTCTTAATTTCATGATGTTTGATAGGAGAAACAGATTTTAGACTTTCAAGTCTTAATAATAAGAGAATTTAAAGACCATCTTAACAGTGTTATATATTCTGGGTTCACAGTCAAATTTACTGTGGTATGATTAGCTAAATCTAAAATAAAATGTATTGCTGTTTGCAAGGCATCTTCTAACTTTATGCAGACATTAGTGGAATGCATTGTCTGGAGTATTCTAGCTTGTATAAATTTGAGCTGGATGGATTACACAGGATACTGAGTCTATCACTGGAGTGAAGAAGAACACTTCACTAAGCAAGCGTAGCTTAGTGTTTGGAGGGAATGATGCTAATTTAGCAAATGTTGTTTGAGGAAGTGACCGGAGCAATTCTGTCATGAGTTACAATTTATAAAACAGTTTGTTCTGTTGCAGTCCAGGATCAGTAAGATGGATTTCCCTGTGGGCATGTCCCGTGGCATTCAGGTCAAGATTATTGGTAGCTCTTAGCTTTCAATGGACCTACTGAAATAGCTGAAGTTGCTACATCTTGGCACAACACTTGAATATAATAACACAGCTTTATGTCTTGCCATGGCATTTCTTCTGAGATGATAGTAAAGGCTACAGATCAATGTTTCTACCATGTAGCCTGAAAGAAGGTAGAAAAGTTTTAAAGCTCTGAAAACCCACGGTGGGTTTTTTCCTTTTAGATTAAAAAGTTTGCATGGTGTGACTTGTTTCATTTTAATGTTACGTACTGTGTAAGCTATTTCCATTTACTTAAGATATTTTGTCATAAGCCATCTGAATATATTTTTTACCCAGTATTAAATATCAGCCTGCTGAAAGCAGAAGGAAGCCTGACATTACCGTGCAATACATGAAGTTTTATATTCTGATTCTTGGTATAGATAACAAGATAAACCTTAACTTTACAATCTCTACGGATATCCAAGTGGTGCATGGCTTTGGTTAATGCAATAATTTATAGCCCTAAAATGTTAATTGAGAGCCAGTTTTCAGTGAGTTTCATAGTAGTTTTCATCCATCCAGGTCTTAAAACACTGGTGTGAAGAGGTTACTATTGGTGGGTAACTAATTTCACAGTCAAGGCCTTCTAATGCTTGCATACAGCTGATTGCAAAACAATCTGCACACACTGCATATAGCTATTAATTTTAGAGTGGATAAGATGACTGAGAACTGCAAATGCTAATACTTGAGACAGAATATGGGAATGCTCTTCAGTATTTTTTTTTCTTTATATGAAAATGTATTTGAGGAAAATTAGTATTTAATCCTGTGTGATACTTTTGTACAAGAAAAAAATATTTTTTTTTAAAATACAAGTGTTCAGAGTGAAACTCAAGCACATTATCTGTTCCTATTTTCAAATAAAGTATCTTCTGTTCATTGTGCAGAAAAAAAAAGTGTAAACACAGCCTGTCATTCCTACAGCAAGCTTCTAAAATTCCTTAAAACACAACACCAAAACTGTACTTTCAGGACTTCTTATCAATCTTACAGAAGCATCTGATACATGAAGGGCCT
Organism: Acropternis orthonyx; assembly: GCA_035583155.1. Taxonomy (NCBI): domain Eukaryota; kingdom Metazoa; phylum Chordata; class Aves; order Passeriformes; family Rhinocryptidae; genus Acropternis; species Acropternis orthonyx. The sequence goes on along the minus strand of JAWWEU010000081.1, from coordinate 44,882,569 downwards.
CCAAAGCATACTTTATGGTGTGTCTGGGTAGATATGAGAGAAGAAGACTTTATCCAAATGGAGATAAGGAATAATTAGAAGTTTACAACAGATTGGATCATGTCTTCATAAGACTAGGAGGGGTAGAAGTAGGTTTGGTTGTTGTGGAATGGTTTAGACCAAAAATTACTTAGGGAGACAGGCCAGCCACTCCTGCCTGAAAGTGTTTCTATACCATGAAAGCTTTTATTGCTGATGTTTCCACTGTCAGCATTGTCTTACTTGGATGATTCTCAATCTCCCTGTTCTAGAAAACAGGCTAACAACTTCCAGGATAAGATTAAAAAGGCTTTTAAAAAAAAAAATCCTTAATTGGATGTATTTCCCTAATCTTCCACTTGAAAACTAAGGTTAATAGGAATCTTCCTCTACATTAAGAACAGAAATATAAGGACTTGTGTCTTTGGCTTATAGAAATGAGTGCGGTAGTTATGTGTGTTATTAGTTGTGAACTGGTGTAGCCTGTATATTTTGGCTACAGACTTTTGCAAAGCAGATACAAGGATAGTAACATTATTGTCACGCAGCTGCCTGAAACAAAGACCAGTTATAAAATCTGACTCAAAGAATGCTTCCGGTAACACCTTGGGAATACTTGCAATAACTTCAGAGCACTTGGAGATAAACTATTTTCCCATGAACTTCTCTTCACTTTTGTGTAGGTGATAGATATTTTTAATTGCTGTAACCATCAGAAAATGATTAGGAACTGCTTGCCTGATGTAAGTGTGTCATTCAGAACTGGTGCTTCGTTTAAAGCTACAGTTGCTTTGTCTGTTCTAGATGAGATGTATGAAAACATGGTCAGTAGACATATGCCCTTTCAGTAAATCATGGTGATTGGATGTATCAGTCTGGATTTCTCACACAAGGTTTAGTAACATGCTGCTCTCAAGCAAAAGATTTATGGAAGACTTGCAAACTCTGACCCGCTTTATAAATGCGACACGAATGTGGGGAGAAGTGCTTATCAGATCAGTCACATGTAATTTGACTCAATCTTAATGAAGAGAATTCTTCAGATTTGAGAACTGCTATAGGCTTGTTGACTTCCTTGGCATGTGCCCTAACTATCCTCCAAAATCAGAATACTTAATAAGAAATACCTAATCAGAAATAATATCTAATACTTCTTCCATTCCTTTTAAGAACTGAGATATTTGAATTGTCTTCTGTAGGAACTTGAAATTATTAGCTCATAAGTCTTCTAAGCTTGCAGAACAATCTTTCTCACATTGGGACAGATGGTACACAATACAGCCTAGTGCTGTGTCTTGCACTGCTGCTCTTCATATGAGTAGTTTAATATGTAGTTTTAAAAAAACCCAACCTCCATTTAACCCCAAACCTGATGATGCTTGCTAAGCAAGGGAATACTGTCCTGGGAGAGGAGGAGCTTTTTAATAGGTGAAGAGTCTCATAACTCCTAGCAGTGCACCCATATGAACTGTATAACATGACATTTGTCGAAATTCACATATTTGAGTACCAGGTAGTCTTCAAAAACAGTGAGGCTTATAGAAGCTGGCTGTTATGCTGACATTTGTAAAGTATACTCAGGCATTCTCTCTCTTCTTGATGGCTGAAATCTGTGTGGCTGACCTTGACACTGTAATGTCACTAGTTGTATGTCCTCCAATTAATTTGAATAAGGGTAAAGGAGCTGGTATATTTTTCATGGTTGAAGAATACAAGCTTAGTTATCCTGTTTGTTTGTTTGTTTCCCCTCCCCACCACCTTGCCCACATGTACTCATCCAGTTTGTCAGGAACATGAACAGCACAAGTGTTTGTACCCAGCCTGGTGGTGTTGCTCCCTTTGTAAGTGTAGTGGTTAACCTTGGCAGTGACAAACAGGAAGACAAAGTCAGCAACTTGCCTGGACCCAGTTTATCCACTTGTAAAATGAGAAGAGAATGTGAAAGAAAAGATGGGAGAATGTTGAGTTGCAGAAAACTTAAAACTCTGGTTACCTTTGGTGGGCAGAACTCCTAGGGTGAAACCAAATTTCCCATCTAAATAATAATAATAACAAAAAGCTACTAGGAGTTGCTGAGGGGGTTACAGGTATTTGAAATGCTGATTAGGATGTTAGAACTTTCAGGTGCAGCTAGCAGGCTGGTCTAGGGTCAGCATTCCAAAGACTGGATGTCTGACTGGTAGTGCAGTTCTGAACACTTAATCAGTATTTTTCATTGCTGTTTTGTAGATGTTCTTCAGCTTTATTTTGCAGTGCTGCGGTTCAATGGGCCTGTTGAATTTTACTTAATGGTATAACTGTTCTGATCTCTTCAGGCAGCTGAAATTGAAACAGCCATTTCGGAGTTCAGTTACTGTAAGCCAGTTGCCTTCATTTGTGCAGAATTCAACAGTGGAAGAAAATTATAAACGGCATTCCCAAGCCCCATGTTGCATGTTTGAGTCCCAGGTGGTGGGAAATATCTCTAAGTGTAGTCACCAGTCTTAAGGTACTGGTATATGAACCAGTCAACTTCAAAACTTTGGTATTCATTTTTTTAGCAGAGTCCTGATGGGAGGAGACTGGAAAGGTTACAATAAAAATAGATTTTTTTTTTTTTTTTTGTGCTAAGCATATTGTGTGAATTCCGTATAGCAGCTAGATCTTGCCCAGTTTTCTATTGGAAATGTCACATCTGACTGTGAGAACTACAGGGAGCAAAAATACAAATTTTACTGTTGGTGCTATTCCACTTCTTTTTGTTTGGAAAGTGTCATGGGAATGACAAAGACCTGCAGAGAGCTATCAAGCTTTTGTATAGGTGCTTCCTCCACCTTAGCTACTCATTAGAATTTTTGAGTTAATGATGAACTGACAGTATGACTAAGTCTTTTCTTCTCTTACTACTCTTACTCCCGCACTTTTAACAGCACATTGGAGGAATCCAGTGTTAGAGGGACTTAAAAAAAATGGCTGCATTGTCAGAGTATCTTCCATGCAGATTGTGAGGAGTAGACTCGGAGTTGGCTCATCTCTTGCCAGCTGTGGAGGAGGATTGGTTTAGGGACCTAAGCATTTCCAACTGCATAACAGAATACTTACTGTTGTTATGTTATGTCTTATATCAGCTTAATGCTGCTTATCTCCTGCAAATGCAGATCTACTGTCCATTTTAAAAGAGCCAGGGAAGAGTTGCTGCCAAAAGTTGTGGGAGTGCAGAGTCAGGACAAACAGCATTGGCATTTGTACAGCAAAGTAACAAGATTGCTCAGGAGTGCTGGAGTATCTTGCAGCTGGCTGAGAGACAGTGAAACACAAGTTTGCCTCAGAGTTGTTTCACGTATTCAGTGAGACTTTTAAAACTGTTGGCCTTCCTTTATTTAATTAAGATTTTCTAAAAAGTACTTCTGAAGGAAACTTAAACTGGAAAACCTGTCTTTACGTAAATAGAGCGTCAAATGGACTTTGCTCTCCTGACAAACAGTACTGCAGACCTGTCCTTTAAAGAGATTAGTGGCCTGCCTTTACTTCATTGTCCAGGAATGTTTGATCAGCACAGCTCTAACACCTAACTGGCACACTGAAAGCTGATTGCTGCAAGAGATGGTTTTGCTCACTGCACTACCTACCACTACAAATGCTTCTGCTTGGCTGGCTCCCAGGACAGGCTGTCACCAGCTCTGTGTCTGTGCTGGAAACAGTGTTGGACTGTGCAGAGGAAGGGGAGCAAATGAAATAAAAGTGACCCATTGTGGAGCTGTAGCCTCATATTTCTCTTTCTGAGTTAGCGAAAAGACAGCTACAGATTTATGGTACAAATACTTCCATACTGCTTGATGATATCAAATGGAAGTGCATACTGAAAATTTGGATAGGGCATTTGATCATCTTTCATGCTCCTGCCCCCAATTATCTTGGCTTTCTGTGCAAAAAATAAAAGTGAGTTTGGTGACTGAACGTGTGGAACTAAAGGACAGCTTCTTCTTTTTTTTTTTTTTTTTTTAAATGAGGCTAGTTCAATTTTCAGTTTTAACTTCAAGGAAGAGTTTTGTGCAGGAATAAACTTTTCTTGTTGTGGTACAGGAAAGGAGTAAAGGAGGAGGTTCATTTATACCTATTTAGGTAGTCTCTGTGTCACTGGAACAATAGCAGCTTGCCTTAAATGGTCATTTCAGCTTTCTCTGTGAAAATTCATGTTGTAGCCCTGTATCAAACAGGTTTTCTAGTATCTTAAGAGTGGTTTATCTTTGAGGGAAATGAGGAAGTCTGACATTAGCCCTTGTCTTTATGGCATGTCCAAGCTGTGGAATTAATGGCTGGATTTCATCTTATGCATGGAGAGAGGAGTGAAAAATAGCTCCATCATGGTCAGTCCTCAACTCTCTCTCTTGCAGCTTTAAGAGGAGAATATATCTTGCATATAGTCTGACAGAAAAAGTCTGGGTGATACATCATGTTCTTTTGCATGTCTGTCCGTGGGGGTTTACTAATTAGAATTGAAGTATACTCACTGTAGTAATGAAATAGCAAGATGTGCGAAGTCTTAGTTTGCAATTCTGGTGTTCTAATATGAAATCCTGTCTTACTAGCTCTGATTAATGTTTAATAAGTTCTAACCTTGCTCTTTTTTAGGATCTCTAAAAGGGAGCAGGAAAGAGTTGTGGGAGCATAACAAAGAATATGGCAACTCAAGGTATATAATGCATTACAATTTCTGTTACTATATTCTAGGAGACTCCTTATTCCTTTCTTTTTAACTTTTCAAAGTCATTTAGAATGAATAACGTCTGCTCTACTACAGTAATTAATACCTTACAATGGAAATCAAATCTGCAGACAAGTTTGTTGTCGTAAGCATTTTGGGTCCCTTAAGTACAGTCCAAGTACATAATCACAGTATGTGGAAAAGGGAACCTTTAAGCAGTAGATCAGGACAATCACAGTAGCAGTGATTGTTCTGCCTGTCTGTCAGGTTTAGGTGTCTGCATTGGCTCAACATAAAGCCTCAGTTCAAAATTACCATCTCACTTGCAGTGCTGGGTTGTGGTAGTTGTTTATAACAGCTTATTTTAATTTAAAATCTGGGTCATCTCTTGTAGGAATAATACATGCTGGAGTAATTGAACTAAACTTAATTGTTCAACAATGATTTCTTACAGCTGACTTGATGGAGCTGGATATGGCAATGGAGCCAGACAGAAAAGCAGCAGTCAGTCATTGGCAGCAACAATCATATCTGGACTCTGGGATCCATTCCGGTGCCACAACAACTGCTCCCTCCTTGAGCGGCAAGGGAAATCCTGAAGAGGAAGATGTGGACACAACACAAGTACTGTACGAGTGGGAGCAGGGATTCTCTCAGTCATTTACCCAGGAGCAAGTTGCTGGTAAGCCCTATTCTATTACACTGCTTTATTTAGACATGCAGTTTAATGATACAGAAACCTAAATACTGAGTTAGTACTAGTCTAGAAGATGAGCTTTTTATTCCTATTTTAAGCTAACAAGTTCCCTTGTTTTTCAGATATTGATGGCCAGTATGCAATGACTAGAGCTCAGAGAGTGCGTGCAGCTATGTTCCCTGAAACACTGGATGAAGGAATGCAAATCCCATCCACACAATTTGATGCAGCTCATCCAACTAATGTGCAACGCCTGGCTGAGCCATCTCAGATGTTAAAACATGCTGTTGTTAATTTGATAAACTACCAGGATGATGCTGAACTTGCAACTCGTGCAATCCCAGAACTGACCAAACTGTTGAATGATGAGGACCAGGTAAGCACTTTCTTTTCCTCAGTGCAGCTTGCTTGTAGGATGGCTTTAGTGACCTTAAAACTAAAAGCTTTCTTCACGTATCTCTGTTAGGTGGTGGTGAACAAGGCTGCAGTTATGGTTCATCAGTTATCCAAAAAGGAAGCGTCTCGCCATGCTATTATGAGATCTCCTCAAATGGTGTCTGCTATCGTACGTACCATGCAGAACACAAACGATGTGGAAACAGCCCGTTGTACTGCAGGCACACTCCATAATCTCTCACATCACCGTGAAGGCTTGCTGGCCATCTTCAAATCAGGAGGCATCCCTGCTTTGGTTAAAATGCTTGGGTATGTGGACTGCTAAAACAGTACTTGTGCTTCTTGGTTGGGCCTGGTAGGAGCAGGTGCTCATGAGGTTTTTCCCTTCTTTAGGTCCCCTGTGGACTCTGTGCTGTTCTATGCCATTACAACTCTGCACAATCTCCTGTTACATCAGGAAGGAGCCAAAATGGCTGTCCGTCTAGCTGGTGGGCTGCAGAAAATGGTGGCCTTGCTCAACAAGACAAATGTCAAGTTCTTGGCCATCACAACAGACTGCCTTCAGATCTTAGCGTATGGCAATCAAGAAAGTAAGGTAGGTGCCTCTGCTATTGAAGTAGTTAAAATGAGCAAGCTTGTGATGAATGGCCTGACAGTTCTTGTGTACTGACCTTATTCTGAACCTTCAGCCACATGTTGGGTTTTTGTCAGTCAGTCCTGACCTTGCAAGAGGTGAGGGATGCAGGACTTACCTTGCAGAAGTGCTGTTGTGCTTATAGTGAAGCTGTAAAACTTATAGACCACATCAGCAGATGGGAATGTTTTTTTAGGGATCTGTAACCTATGAGGGGTGTAAGCCAGCAACATTTACTACCTGCTGACATGCACAGGAAGTGACAGATAAATGTTACATTTGCTGTCTTTCAGCTGATTATTCTGGCAAGTGGTGGACCCCAGGCTTTAGTAAACATAATGAGGACCTATACTTATGAGAAACTATTGTGGACCACAAGTAGGGTGCTGAAGGTGTTGTCAGTCTGCTCCAGCAACAAACCTGCTATTGTTGAGGCTGGTAAGTACCTTGTACTCATGGTAACTTAAAAATCTATACCGTACTTCAGGGTCAGTTCATTCCTCCAAGGACAGAAACTGCCACTTTCAAAAAATGAACTTGGATTGGTCCTTGAGTCCATAACTAGTTCTGGAGGCATTTAGTATACCAAAGTAAAAAGGGGTGGCTGAGTAATTCTGTGTTGTTAGCTGGGTGGCTTTAGTGGCTGAGTGTTGTCAGAATGGTCTCCTTAGAATATGCACACATTTAAAAAGCCCAGTGTTGCAAAGAGAACTTGGGGGTTTGTTTTTTACCTATGTGATGAAGGGTCTAGCCATGGTACAGTGACAAGAAGGATCCAAAAATCTTTTGAGATATGCACTCAGGAAGAAAAAGACCTGACTGCTCACAAGATGGACATCAGAGTATGGTGTCTAATCTGAGTAATGCTGTCAAATCTGTACCATCTTCTAGGTGGGATGCAGGCTTTGGGACTCCACCTCACAGATCCAAGCCAGCGTCTTGTCCAGAACTGTCTCTGGACTCTGAGGAATCTGTCAGATGCTGCAACAAAGCAGGTAAACGGCTCTTCTGAGGGATCAAGAGCAAAAGTCAACATAGTGGAAGAGAGATTTAACTTTGTCTTCCCTCTTTTTTATAGGAGGGCATGGAAGGCCTTTTAGGAACTCTTGTTCAGCTTTTAGGATCGGATGATATTAATGTTGTGACTTGTGCTGCTGGCATCCTCTCTAACCTTACCTGCAACAATTACAAGAACAAGATGATGGTGTGCCAGGTTGGTGGCATCGAGGCTCTTGTGCGCACAGTTCTTCGGGCTGGGGACAGGGAAGACATCACAGAACCCGCTATTTGTGCGCTCCGTCACCTCACCAGCAGACACCAAGAAGCAGAGATGGCTCAAAACGCAGTACGTCTCCATTACGGACTCCCAGTGGTGGTTAAACTGTTGCACCCACCCTCACACTGGCCTTTGATCAAGGTAAGTAATGGTTACAAGCTGTCAGCACTGAAAACTGTTGCTTTTTAAAATGTAACTTTAGATGTGAAAAATACTTTGTTGGAGCATGCAATTTGTGTGATTGGAAAGTTGCTTCAGTTGACCAAGTGTTGTTTTTTAAGAGATTTAAGCATTTGAGATCAAGTGATTAAAAAAAAGAAATGTCTGACAGTGAGCACACACCCGTCGTGGTCCCTTATTCCTCACCCCCTTTCTTACCTGCAGGCTACTGTTGGCTTGATCCGCAACCTGGCTCTCTGTCCTGCAAACCACGCCCCGCTGCGTGAACAAGGTGCTATTCCAAGGCTAGTGCAGTTGCTGGTTAGAGCACACCAAGACACCCAGCGACGCACTTCCATGGGTGGGACACAGCAGCAGTTCGTGGTAAGTGGCCACCACTGATGTTACATCTCTAGAAGTTGTCTCTCAAACTCCTCATTTGTCAGTGCGCCTCAGCCCTGTATTGCCTGGTCTAAAGAACTGTTGTCTTATTTGCTTTATTTCACATTATTCTCTGTGTGCCGATAATTTTGCCTTTGCGGACCTGAAACTTTTCTTGAATAAACAAGAATGCCAAAACTTTGGTTCTTATTTTACAAAGGACCTCTTAAACATTTAATTCTGAATGCTATAGATCACAGAAATACTGGTACTGCCTAGGCTGGCAAGACAAGTAGTTCTCTACCAGGCAACCAGAACTCCCTCACCCTTCTCAGAAGAATGGGTTTAAGAATGCTGTCACAGCTTCACAGGGGTGCTTAGAGCTGCAAAAGTACTGAGAAGCTGTGCAGGCTCCATACTTGTTACCTGTTTGAGTGCCAGGTCAGTGTGGCAAGACCCGTCTCAATTTGGTTTTATCCCATTAAGCACATTAGTTAAGGAAAAGTTGGCTTAGCATAGGCAAAGGAAAGCAGCATCTGCTAGTACAGGAGTGTAGTTAATTTGTGTGGAGGCAGGAAGGGACCTCTTTGTTACTGATAAGCATTCTTTCCAACTTAGTAAGTGCCAAGCTAATCCAGGTTGAAGGAAGGGATGGTGTTATCAGACATGAGGTTCATAATAAAAAAAACTGTAAGATGTTTCACTGAGATGCTTCATTTACTGATTTTGGTTGGATAGTTGGTTGAACTGACTGACAGCATGAATGTTAAGTTTGAAGGCCAGCAGTAGATGATGGGTATGAGCCCTGTTAGGGAAAAGGGGTATGTCCAGGGGACAAGGTTGGTTGATTTGTTGAAGCAGGCTGATTGGCTTTTTGACAGTCTTTTAAGAAGAGACCATGCAATATCTCAACTTCAAAAATGCCTTTTCTCTCCCTCACTAGGAAGGTGTGCGTATGGAAGAAATTGTCGAGGGCTGCACTGGAGCCCTGCATATTCTTGCACGTGATGTTCATAATCGAATCGTAATCAGGGGTCTAAATACCATTCCACTATTTGTGCAGGTAAGTAAGAACTCAAGACAACACAACAGTACGTATTAGGAAAAGAAGTAAAATGGGTCTTACACTTTCTGGATAGCACTGCTAATTCAGAGTGGGCTGAAGAGCTCATTTCAAGCTAAAGAATCACATGTGTTTTGGTTGCAGTTGTTGTACTCTCCTATTGAGAATATCCAGAGAGTAGCTGCTGGTGTACTTTGTGAACTGGCTCAAGACAAGGAAGCAGCTGAAGCAATTGAAGCTGAAGGTGCAACTGCCCCTTTAACAGAACTGCTTCATTCTAGGAATGAGGGTGTTGGTAAGTGTGAACTTAAAAGACAGATTTCATACTTGTGTTAGAAGAGTTGCTAGAAGTCTTGACCTATGCTAAAATCACTGTTCCTTTCGACAGCAACATACGCAGCTGCAGTGCTGTTCAGAATGTCTGAGGACAAACCACAAGACTATAAGAAGCGACTTTCGGTTGAATTGACAAGCTCTCTGTTCCGGACTGAGCCAATGGCTTGGAACGAGGTGAGCCCTGTCTTCTGTGTCAATGGTTCCTTGGGGAGACCCTTAGCTCTGCGTCCTCCCTCCTTCTGCTACTGAAGTGTAGATGCCATCAGTGATACAGGCTGAGCTTTACACAGCTGTGTGACTGTTCCTTCTCAACTCTATGTGTTCAGGTTTAGTGAACCTGTGGTAAGCAGCCTTCAAGCTGCTCCTTCGCTTGCAGATAGGAAGAGTCCATTCTCTGATGGTGCTAAAGTGCAAAATTCTTCTGTTTGTTAGTGTGCAAAGCTGTATGTAAGAACTTTGTACTTTTCTGTGCTGCTTGTCAAAACCTAATGAACTCTGGATGTAAAAATAGAAACATGAGTGATAGGAGGGAAGCATAAATATAAAACTTACCCTGTGAGGATTGTATCAAGACAACAATGTAGGATTAGTAATCTTGAAGGAGGGATGCATTTTGTCCTCTTAGAACTGAGCTTTCAGACTTGAATATGTTTGCATGCTGGTAATCATACATTGCCTTTTCTCATGTTTAAAGGACTGCACAGTGAGCTGAGACTGAAAACAAACTGTGCATGTGGTAGAGGGAAGGCTTCGCTCATTCTTTGCCTTCCTGCAAAGTCTTTAGATTCAGGAGCCTAGCTTGTCTTATCTTGTTTGTATCTACTGCATAAGGGATAGTAACCCTTTGTACTGTTACAGTGCTTACTTCTCTGCTTTCCTAAAATCTGTATCTACGACAGGAATGGGGCAGGAGGGAAAAAGGGAAATGAAATATCACTTTGAGATTGAAGTCAAGCAATTGTTCTGCAGACAGGCAATTACTTCTGTAATTGAACAAATGGGAGAAGTTCCTTCAGAACTTTTTGAAAGCGTTATTGCTGACTTGCAGGAGCTGGGCAGGTAGTGTTCCTAGACCTGCCCCATCTCTTTCATTCCCAAACAGAACCCTTCTTCCAGTGATCTGTGGATTCCTGTACCTAAATCTGGCTATTTCATGTTGCTTGTTACACTTCTGTGACATAGCTAAATGATGCTTAGCTAAAAAGGCATTTCATTTTCACATCAGAAGGGTTGCCCAAGGGTTCTGGGGCAAGCTTCACTTTTTAAACTTAAAATTACCAGTGCTGGCTGAAAGACCTGATGTTAAAACTGTTTTGTAATTTTTTGTGTACATGTAGACAGCAGATCTCGGACTTGATATTGGTGCCCAGGGAGAACCTCTTGGATACCGCCCAGATGGTATGTCTCTTCTGTTCCCCTTGACTAAACTTAAGTTGGATGAAGTCAAGTCATAGACTTTAAAGGACAACTGCAAATGAGTGAAGAGTGTATTATTTACTCTTCAGCAAGGTATTGCAAACTGACAGGCAGATGGGGAACTGCCAGCTCAAATAACCAGTTACTGCAACACCACTGGCAGCGCTGAAATGGGAGCTGTACGAACATGCAAAACTGGTGTCTCTTGCCTGTGTCCTGTGGGAACATCTCCCACTGAGCTGTTGTTTCCAGAAATCTTTTACATTCTTTACAAATGAACTTGACAATTCCAATAGTGCAGTTTTTCTTTAAAACAACAAAGCTGGTATTGAATGCATTAGTCTGTAAGTGTCTATAGACTTGACCGCAAGCCTATCCCTAAGGATTCTGAGCTATTTTTGACTAGTCTTTCAGAAGCAAGTCTACAGTCTTGGAGCCTGGTTTTGCTGCAGTGTTGTTGAATTTTAGTACTGTTGATTGTGCAGACTAATGGCTTGGCTGGAATCTGCTCATGCTTCTGACTGCAGTGTGCTTTGTCTGCAGAATCCTACTGGAAGGCTGTTTCAAACAATGGAATAGCCATTAAGGGCAGACAACAGATTGTGTTGAACTTGGCTGAACTAGAAAACAATTAGATGGCTACATGATCTCCTCACACACTGATACTTGCAGCTTCTGATGCATCTAACATCTGTTAACATTATGCTTTTTTTCCCTCTGCCACCTTTAACTTTCTTAGATCCTAGCTACCGTTCTTTCCACTCTGGCGGATACGGTCAGGATGCCTTGGGTATGGACCCTATGATGGAACATGAAATGGGTGGCCACCACCCTGGTGCTGACTACCCAGTTGATGGTCTGCCAGATCTTGGCCATGCCCAGGACCTTATGGATGGGCTGCCTCCAGGTGACAGTAATCAGTTGGCCTGGTTCGATACTGACCTGTAAATCATCCTTTAGGTAAGAAGCTCCAACCTTGAATTTAAAAACAAAACAAAAAGAGAAAAACAGCTGCCTGGACTGAGGACATGGTTGGCAGGGAGGGATTGGCTCAATTGGGTCCCAGTGTGCCAGAATAATGGATAAATGCTCTGGAAACACTCCATCAGCACACTCCAAACTGACTTCTGCCGTGAAGTGTGGAAGTAATTAACTGTAATGTCTTGTGCACTGGCTTCATGCAGTCTTCATGTGTTAGAACAGCCCTTTATGGCTCAGCAACACTGACACCTGTGTTTTTTCTCTTTGCAGCTGTATCATCTGAGTGAACTTGCATTGATTGGCCTGTAGAGTTGCTGAGAGGGCTCGAGGGGTGGGCTAGTATCTCAGAAAGTGCCTGACACACTAACCAAGCTGAGTTTCCTATGGGAACAATTGAAGTAAACTTTTTGTTCTGGTCCTTTTTGGTCGAGGAGTAATAATACAAATGGATTTTGGGAGTGATTCAAGAAACGAAGAATGCACAAGAATGAATTGCAAGATGGAATTTATCAAACCCTAGCCTTGCTTGTTAAAAATTTATTATTTTTTTTAAATCTCTGTAATGGTACTGACCTTGCTTGCTTTGGAAGTAGCCTTTCTTTTTGCAGTAATTGTTGTTAGGTTTTTTTAAAGTCTCTCGTAGTATTAAGTTATAGTGAATATATGCTACAGCAGTTTCTAATTTTTAAGGATTGAGTAAAGGTGTAGAACACTAATTCATAATCGCTCTAACTGTATTCTGAATAAAGTGTAACATTGTGTAGCCTTTTTGTATAAAAAACTAGACAAATAGAAATGGTCCAATTAGTTTCCTTTTTAATATGCTTAAAATAAGCAGGTGGATCTATTTCATGTTTTTGATCAAAAACTTTATCTGGGATATGTCTGGGTAGGGGCCAGTAAGAACTGTTTATTTGGAACTTGTATTGGACAGTTTACCAGTTGCCTTTTATCCCAAAGTTATTGTAGCCTGCTGTGATACAGATGCTTCATGAGAAAAATGCAGTTATAAAATGGTTCAAAATTAAAGTAAACTTTTAATTCACTCTGTGTCAAATTATTTCAGACCACGAAGTGTATTTATGTGTTTTAACAAGTTTTCTGAAAATCATCCTGGAATTGCACCATCACTTCAGGGGAGAGGGTCAAGAATCATTTGCTCTTTCATCCCAGTATGAAACAGTTACCCTTTGGAGCCTGGAGCTTTCCTGCTGCAGTCCTGTGAGGCAGTATTCTTCCCCTTGACCTTCTGCTGCTTTGCTTTGGCAGGTTCCTCAGCATGGGGCAAGCCTAGTGTAGCAACTACGCTTTGAGCCTGGCCTGCCAGCCCTACACTCACTCCTGGGCTTCAGAAAGTGAGAACAGGGTCTTGTGTCAGTTCCCTTCAGCACTGTGCTGTCACCAGGGTCAGATGAAGATCCTCTGCTTACAAGCTTGTCAGCTGGTTCAGTGGCTTAAACCCATTTTCAGGTGTCCTCAGTCCTCTTTTACAGCGTGAGATAAGACTCGCGTGTGACTGGCTTCTCTGGAAGCAGCACCTGCGTGGCTGGAAGCAGGGAAAGGGGTTCTGAAAGTGCGTGCTGAGCCCCAGCCTGCACATCTGCACCGTGCAGCTGTCATCAGCCTCGGCAGGAGCAAATGCTCCCAGGCACTCCCACCTCAGGCAGCAGTTTGTGGGCAGCAGATCAGAGAGGGCTCACGATGATGAGAGCTGAAGGCACTGCAGCTGCAGTCTCACCCAGCAACGCCCTTTGTTCCTCTCTGCCACACACGCTAGAGTGCCATTACTGTAAAACACTACACCAAATAACAACCACCCCTGAACTATTCCCATTTCTAGTAGCTCCAGCTGTTAAGCTATGATATTTAAGTAACATGAGAAAACAATTCCCGCAAAACACAGCGAAATCCATTTACGTAGGAGTGTTTGCTTGTCTCCATCTACTATGGATAGCTGGGCTGTCCAAGAGCAGGTGTTGTAGCAGCAACTCTCAGTAGGTACCTGTGTTTGGCAGGTGTGGTGGGAACATGGAGTTGCACTGACAGACAGACATTAAGGAAGAAGGGATCTGCACAGCATATGTGGAAAAGACTCATTCTTTACACACTGTGGCACCTGCAAGCTCTAGAGGAGCCTTCCTGGGTACCAACTTACCAGCGGGATGATATGTCCAGACTTCCAGGGTCATCACACCTATTTTCGAACAAGGGCTCCAGCCAGGAGCATTGGCAGCTGAGAGTGACACTCCACAGTGCAGTCTAAGCTGTGCAGGAAGGTGGGAAACAGAGGGGCACAAAAAGAAGCCCATGCTACTGGGTAAAACCTGGTAATGTATGTCATCCATACATGTACGTATACACAGCCTCTGAGTGATCGCAGGGGTTGGTGCTAGCTGCTTGAGGCGAAGAATAATGTCTCTCTTGATAAACAGGTATTTCCTAGTGCCAGTCACAAGCATGAGGTGACCCCTTAGGATGAACAGCCACGGCAGTCACCTGGTCCAAAAGACAAATGAACATTTCTAATAGCAACTTCAAATAGTTAAACACTTTATATTGTGAAAGAACTGTACTATATTTAATTTACATTTTCAAACTCTCAGATACTTGAGCTACATCATGTAATGCCAGCAAGGTAAAGTAGTGACCAAGAAGTCTTCCGTACAGGGGTTTAAAAAACAAACCACCCCCCAGAACCAGCTTCCCTCTTTTCCTGAACCCTCCCAAATTCCTGCATATGCTACAGCTTGGCTTGCTATGTTAGTTACATCTGCTCAGCTCATTTGAAGATGTTCCTGCAGGACCGAGGTGCTGATCCGTGCACACAACCTGCACATTTCGATGGGCTGGTCAAAACCTGTTCACTTGGTAGTCTTGATACTTTCATGTCCCACCGTTTTCAGAATTGTAAATGCCAAGGAAGCAACAGCAACATCAGCATGGGAGCTAGGGATTAAAAACAGTAACATCTATTAGACATTCTTAGGGCAAAAGTGTTCTGTTCAAATTCCACATCTGGCTTTATCTATACTGGAAAATTTCTGAATGGCCATTAACTGCACTCTACATCCACTTGTCTGTTAGGCAGTAACACGTAGCTCTTGAATCTTCCCTGTAGCAAAACCTTGTGCAGAAATGAATTTCGGCTCAAATTCCCAGTAACTGCTACCTCACTCAACCTCCCCTGTTAAAAACTGTAAAAAAGAAAATAGAATTTATCATGCCCCCCATGAGTCTGCACACACACACATTCCCAGCTTGACAGAAAGGTGTGTTTTCACACATACAGCCCTTTTACTGCAGTACTGCTCTGCACAGGTAGGCAGTTCCACTCCAGTCATTGCCAAATTTTTCCTTCTGGAAAGATTTTTTTCTCTAGCATTGGAACAGAGGCTCTAACACATTACTGCTAGTCCACAGAAACATGTCTTTTTGGTTTTTCACACATTCCCATCCCTCATCTTTAGCTTAGAAAGGACAACAGCGGATCAATCTGCAATTTCCTTGGTTGCTGCTAATGACTGATGCCCCACATTTTGGGGAATGCAGAACTAGCCAGGAAATGGAAATGTCAGTTCACTACCTAAGCCAATGTCTGAAGGAGCAGGCGGTTTAAATCAGAAACTTAGTTACTTGAAGCAAATTCATCTTGGCAACTGTTTCACTGAAAAATAAATGGCTACAATCCCACATTTTAAAGCATAGATTTGGTCCAGGTGGTTACTAAGCAAAACAGTTTGGTTTAGTCACTCTTAAAACTACCTATTGCAACCAGCTGAGGATGCATCAGAGAGAGAGTTTGGCAATCCATGGCTGCTGCGTGGCAGCAGGGGAGTACCAGAAGCAGCTGCAATCCAAGCAGTGCCCTCCTCTTGCCACCTGACTGCTTGGCTGGAATCTCCCTTCTGACACACAGGAAGAGTGAGAGATTAGAAACCTGTCTGTAAGAAATGAGCAAAGCAAAACCACTCCTCAACCAATTCAGCTCAGTGGTGATATGTGGGTGGAAGGGGCTGGGAGCTCAGACTATCCAGAGGATGGCTTAGATCCAGGATCTTGGTTGTAGCTGTCTCTAAAACATTTCCAATTCTGCATGAGATACAGAGAGGCTCCTTAACCAGGTTCAGAGCACAGGTGAGGAGACCAGGTTTATTAGGTTACAGGAAATGTTCTGGGAAAGAAAATCTGAAGAGAAGGCAGAATATCCATACCCTCCATAAACAAATGGCCATTCAGCTAGTTCTGCTAAAGCTTGCTAACTCCAGGCTTCCCCTGCCTGCCTGTTGCAGATTTATCCATGTCTGAGTCCATTACAGCCTCAAGATCCAGGTTGAATCCCTCTTGGTCTCCTCTGGAGGAAAATAGATAGGGGCACGTGTTCCCTAAAGAAGGGGAGGAGGGGAAATGAAATCCATGAGTTCTCAGGGGCTCCCTTGTTGCTGCTGCAGTGCAGGAGCTCGGCGCAGCAGAGGAACTTGGCTCACCCTCAAGTCTCAAAACGCTTGTCAATGGCATCAGCCAGAATTTGTTCTACTGAGCATCTTTGTTAAATGAGAGTGCGTGCTGTTTATTTGGACTCTGTAGCATGTGGGTTTCTGCATACAGAAATGTACAGCCTATAAGAGACTATTAAGGAAGCCAGAAAAGCAGACTCAAAGACAGTGACTGGGCTGCCTAGTGCTGCTAACGCTGAAATGCTGCAAAGCAGAGTGAAAGCCAGTTCTAATAGAAGAAAACCCCATCTTCCTCCATTATGATCTTCAGTGGTGGTGTCTGTGTCTCCCTTGGGGAGAGCTGACATTGTATTTTAGTTAGATAATTTAATGTGTCATACAAAAACCCATGAGTCAGCAGCTGCGTGTGTGAGAAGGACACTGACTGTTCTCAACAGGTTTGGTTAGTCCTCAGTGTGCATCTCCTTACACTCACCACATCCCAGTATTTCCTCTCCACATCTGCCCACACCCCTCCTTCCTTCCAACACAACTGCCATAATGTCGAGGAGCCAGGTTTTCCCAAAAGCCATCATTTGGGAGCACAAAGAGCACAAAAACTGACCTACAAACTACAATTTCTCAATGAATTTTAGTCCACCCAGGAGTGAAATGAAGCCTAACAGCCCACAGCAGAAGTGTGACATTTGTTTTGAGGGGCACAGAGCAGTCATTCATTCATATGTCCAAGGGGGATTAGATGAGGCAAAGTCTATGGGAGACGAGCTTAGATTTGGCCAACTTCTTGGCAGCAGCACCTCTATTCTTGCAGAGAAGGCCACAGCATCCCTCTAAGTCTCATGCCTTCTCAGACAGGCCACAGGTATTCTTAAACAAAAGCACTTCTGTTCTTCAGCTGCACGTTTGAAAGGAATCAGCTCGCAAGTGCACCAAACACAGTTAACCTAAAAACAGGGCACAAACGCCGCATTGTGCATCCAGCCCACTCTGCCAAGACCCACTGACAGGTATCCGGTTATAGAGACCAAGAGTTTGGAAAGAAATAATAAATTACAAAAAGAAAAGCAAGCTGCAAAATCGCCAAGGCACACCCACAGAGCCGGACTGGATCAAAGCACGCCGCAGCCTCTGAATGAGAGGAGTTTGGAGGAGAGCAGTGCAGGGAGGAGGGGCAGGGACGGAAACCTGAGAAGCTCATACTGCACTGAATTACAGGAGGCGAGCGCTCTCAGCCCTGGAAATTCCTGGAAAAGCCTGAGGGAACTCACCTGGCAGTTTGGGCCAGGCTCTCTAGAGTTTGGATAAGAGCATCGCCATCATTCTTCAGGCTCTCCAAGTGCTTCTTGTTTGAAGTTATCTGGAACAAAAAGAAAGAACCGTTATCAAAGGATTAGCAAAAGATTCCTCGCTGTCATTTTTTGTAAGATAGGGGAGAGGGAAACAAGTTATGGCATTTATTACAATTGTAAATGGAATGTGACATTTTAAAGAGACCCAAGAAAAAGTCCCTTTTGCTGAATAGGACTGAATTTTAGGCAGAACCATCTAAGACGTCTTGGCTTAATTAACAACATTCACCCATGTTCTGAGTCCCTGTATGTGTGCAAATCCACACATCAGTCTGCCAATTCTGATTTCATCCTTGGTATCAATGCAAATACAAGCCCCTTTTAGTCTGAATCCCAGGGAGATCTTGGGGAGGCAGCTTTTTCATTCCTAATTTCGGGGCAAAAGTAACCAAGCTCCTACCAGCCCTCAGATGAGGATGCGTGGGCTTTCTCTGAGAGGAGTCAGGGTAAAATCACTGCAAAGTTTAATAATTGTATATTGAAATTTTTCTTGCCATCAGCCATTAAGAGTATTACTTGCACAGGGCTGTCACCCCCAGAGCAGGGGGCTGAGTGTCCTTTTGCATCAAATGAATCCTGATTATAGCTGATTTTGCTACTGGTGTGGTTTATTCCACTGATCTGTAATGACTGGTTTATTGTTTCTCCAGCCCTCAGTAGCACAACTACACAGCTCCAAACAGCCACACATTTCCTGACAGTGAAGCAGGTGAATGGGAAGGTCACGGGGGACACGACATGAGGCCACATGCACTGGAGCTCAAACAGACACTGAACACTTGGCAGCTTGCTGAAGAAGCTCTTGTATCTCAAAAAAATTCCTACAAAAAACCAGTTTGCCTGTCAGTTCCTGCTTGCAAAGGTAAATAAATCTTGGCTGAAGAGAAAGGAAAAGGGGAGGACCAGAGCAGCTGATTATTTTGATACCGGAGGAGTTAATGCTTGAAACGATGACTTCTAATCCCAAAATCTGGCAAGGACTTCTAAGTTTCAGCATGCTGTGGCTGGCCCTATTTAGCATTGATCAAGCATCTGGGCAACACGCCTTCACATCTCCCTCTTAAATCACACCAGAAGCTGTATTTACAGCTGCCACCCTACCATAATTTATCAGCAGTGATTCTGCAACAACAGTGTCACTACACCTATAATCATAACATCCTGTAGTTTAGCAGTTATAGGGAACAGAGACCTGCCTGAAGTAAACTAAAACATATCCTGTGTGTTGGAAAAAAAGCAGTGATATCATTACCTAAGCACAAATCATTGGCAAATCCTGATTACAGGCCATTAAACCTTTTTATGGTCTTGAGTTTATATATGACTCTCTCAGTTTATATTTCAGTAATCCACTCTTCTGTGTTTATTATCCATTAGACACAGAAAACATTTGAAAGTGAGAACCCCCGCACACGTAATAGGAGCAATACAGAGAAAAAAGTGCTTTCACCACAAGAAATTGCTTTCTGCTCCTAAAGAGCTCTCATGCCTCTACCAAACATTTCCCCAGAACTTCTGCAGCTCACCAGCCACTACCACATTCTTTCCACTTGCCATATTTGTGTCACTTGTTCATCCTACACACTTAAAAAAGCCAGAGGTCATGGGGGAAGGAAAGTCACTAGGGCTGAATCATGCTCCATAAAACTACAAGGTCAAATAAAGGTTACAGATATCTCTCATTCTACTGCATCCTGATTCTTGGGTGCTGACATCTGTACAACCATCACAGTCTCTTCACAAACAGCCAATGGCACCATACACAGAACATTCAAAATATGCTCAACTATAAAACCTGGTAAAAAGGAAAAGGTTTAATTCTAAAATTACCTATTTCGAACAATAACTTAGTCCAGCTGATCCACAGGGTTGGACTATAACCTTGCCCATGTAACAGCATGCCTTGTGCCACTATTAGGGACACATTTCTGTGCACACAATGCATTTGAATGAAAAGGATTAAAATGGATTTATATGCACGAAATTGTAACAGACAGAAAGAGAAACACCCATGAGATCATCCACCCCATCTCCCTGGTACACTTCACTGTTCAGAGCAGCTTTCAGCAGCAAGCAATGGGTTTCCGTGGTATCTGTTTATAGGGGCTGCTCCCGCCTAACAAAACGCTTCAGTGGGATCCTTTCAGCAGCAGAAGTGGTTGCACAAGGAGGGAAAAGATCAGCACGAGCTGCCTCCGGTCTATTTAAATTAAGTCCAAACCAAACTTAGAACACCTTTTCTCGTGAGCATCAGCTAACAGCTTCCCACGAGCCCATGGGTGTTGGTGGTGTCGGCAGTGCCACCTGCACCCCCAGAGACCCTGCACCCGCGGAACGGGGCTGCACAGGCTCACAGCCAGCGGGGGTTTCCCCACCCGCTCTCCATCACCAGTGTCCACAAAACTGCCTCCTATCTACCCCCAGGCATCCACCCCACGGGCCTGGGAGAGGAGCAGCCCTGTGGTAGCAGGAAAACTGCAGGCTGCAAACAGGCTGAGCTGCCAGCGCCCAGCTCCACCACAGCTGCCTGTGGTTTCTGTCAGTACTCCCATGCTGTTACTGCTCTGACTGCTGGCATTTCTTTGCCCTTTATCTCACTAGATATCTCTTGAGTAGCAGATCTGATTGCTCCCCCAGCAGTCAGAAGGTCTCTTGCATATGACAGATTACATCCTGCTTCACATGAGCTCATGAGAAATATTGTCTGAATCACTGTTTGCCTTCTAGATGAAACTTTACCCATGTTTCTTATTTAAAAAGCGTTCCAGTTTCATCTTCATTTTATTCCATAGATTATAACAAATTGTGACAGGACACAAACCCATCATTCAGTATAATTTGAGAAATTAATGTATTTTTTACTTTGTTATCTTTTTCTTCTACCCAGCATTGCTGTGCCTTTTATGCACACCAGTCTAGTTGTCATTAATTTGGAATTTTAACAACTAGTTTAATGATCTCTTGTGATATTGCTGTTTGTTAGGGTTGGCTACAACACAGATTCAATGACATAATCAATAGTTATTCCTTTAATTAAAAATGTAATTAAATCCCAGTTTAGTTGTACACTCACTGCAATTTAACAAGAACTTCAAAATTACTTTTCTTTATTAAGCCCATGACCGTTCAGCAGCTTTCCTCCCTTCAGTCCTACTAAACAAGGATGAGCCACAAGGAATGCCACAGTTGATATGTAAAGATCAGTATTTCCTAAAATTTGGGAAAACTGTTCAGGTATTATGGTGCTGCTAAAGATGAGTGCAAGAAAAGGTATAATATAAAGCATCAGTTGGAATATTGACTTCATTAATAAATTGAGGAGTTTTGCATTCATGATCTAAGAAGGGACTTTTGCAATTCAGATTTCAAGAAAGCACAGAAACTTAGGGGACAATTACTTTTCTTAAGGTTGGTTTCATGGCACTGAACTGCTTTCTCTGATTAGTCATAACTCATGCTTTGTAATTTACAACGGAGATCAATGACCTAAGCAGCAAACTACTCTCTCACCATTTTGAAGAGAAAGAAATTCTCCTTCTTTACTGAGGTTTCAAGTAAACCACAAGCTTGACGTCTGTGATGTAAACTGGGAAAAAACGCAAAAATAAGGACATTTTTATTTCAAACTTTTTCTTGGTTGAAGAAAGGTCTTGGGAGCATATGTAGCTGCACTTACAGGTGTCATATTCTCAAATTAACAAGTGCTGGAGAAGTTTACCCTTTCCATGCTCAACAGATGCTTTTCTACAAGCCACCACCATGGCTGTATACAGAGATACCAGCAAGACATCTCAAAATGCTCTCACAAACTAATTTTTTCTCTTTCCCAAGCACACATATTTTAACCTCATAAATTGCTGCTTCCTTGCTTTTTCATTAAAATTTAATACAATTAAGCTAATTACATTTGCAGGTACTCAGTTTTTGCCCAGCTTTACTGACACTGGCTGGGAGCAGCCACACAGGTAACACGGGAGCTGCCATGGGCTGGTTTATCACAACCACCAGATGCTGTAGGTCCAATGTTAGCATCACTTAAATATTGACACATGCTGTTAATAAAGTATCACTTGCTCCCTTTTGGAGGCTTTGCTGTGAATGGAAATTGTATCTTCAGCTAATACTATGGTAAATATATATATATATAAATAAATAGGAATATATTTTTTCTGTGGACTAACTGGAACCCTACATAAGACATGAAATATAATTTTAAAAACTAAGCTTTCAGACATTAAAAAACATTAAAGAATTAAGCACGCTCCTCTTACCCTCCAGGCACTATTTCAAATAATGTCTTCATAAGTGCTGTTCCTGCAATTTCAAATAGGCATCTCAGACTTCTCCTTCCTGCTTCCATCTCTGACTGGCTGAAGGCACTGCTGGTAGGACACAGAGCCTTTCATCCCCAACCAAAGCTGCTGTTTCAAATGTCATCCAGGCTGGCAGCGACTGAAAGTTGATGGCTATTCACAGCTGCTTAGAGTGACCTTATTCCTATTTTTTAAGGAACAAATGTCACGAAAAATAGTGGCATCAAAAATATTGCTATAGCTGATGTGACAGCCCAGCAAATAAGTCAATGGGATGGTAACTTCAGAAACGAGGCACAACGCCTGGGCTGGAAGGGGAAATCTGGAGTTGTGACCCATCTTATCACTATCCCAGGGCATTTAGTGGTACTTTTCCTCCCAGGCTGTCAGCGCTGAGCCATTCACAAGCACTGCAGTAATCAAATAAATCATGTCACTCGGTTTGTCATTCACAACTCGGGATGACATGAGCAGAAATATGCAGCCACTCCTTCTCAATGGAAGGGCAAAATAACCAAGCAAATACTGCAAACAGAGACTCATTCAGGTGAACTAAAACTAAGAGATCCATTGGCTGTGGACTTACTAAATATAAGCATTTATTTCATGGTAAATTGTTCACCAAACATACACACTGAGATAGCAGTGCTGGAAGCAAGTATAACAAATGAACTCACCGCTTCCCATGATGGATCAAATGGACCTGCCCCTTCTGCACACCTATGTAGTGTCTTACAAAGTAACACAGACCTACCTTTGTAGACCCAACAAAGAATTTGGAGCCTATAAAGTTGAGGCTGTAAGGATTATGTTTTAGTTGTCAGGTCCCAGTGAGGAATCCCAAGCAGAGACAGAGATACCTGCACAGTGTCAAAGGGCAGGGAAACCCACCTGCTGAGAATGAAGTTACCCAAATCCACTCTCCTCTCTGGAGCTCAGAGTGCTAACACAGCAAAAGAAAACTCATGGTCCAGAAAGCAGAGACGACAACTCCAAGCCTTTTCTCAATGCCCCCACAGTAGTCTACGGCCCTCTGTGTTCTCCTGTAGTCCTCTCTCCTTTCCTAGGCAAGTGAAAGTCACATTTTCATTGCTGCAGCACAATTTGCACTGCATGGGGAGAGGCAGCGGGGTTTGGATGGTTCCCGTGCAGGGAGTGAATAACACTGGGACTTGGCAGGGAGGCAAGAGGCTCCATGGCTCTGCAGGTTAGAAAAATTAAACATGAACTCCCATTTACTAGGCAAGCACTCCAGCTATCAGGTCAATTTTATACCTGTGGTAGGAATTTTTTAAAAGATAAAATCAAGACATGTAAAACCAGAACAAAAATCAGCAGTCTTTTGTGAGGTGTTTAATCTGACATTGGTTAGACATCTCTCAGCAGGCAGGGGGATAGGACCCTTTAAAGTGCTGAGGCACAGCCAATTTACAGGTTGCTCAGTAAAATTAATGGTAATTTCTTGCCAGGCTGTGCTAGTGTAGCAGAGGAACATCCAAGGACAGTATGCTCACTAGGATGGCCACAAGTTATTTTTGCTCCCCATAATGCACGAGAGCTCATTCCAAAAGGGTAAAAACCTTCCTGGCATTGGCTCCTTACCCTACTCTTCTTTCCACACATGGTTCAGCTGGAGAGAGACACAGAATGCATGTGTGGGAAGAACAAATCAAGTCGGACAAGTTATATTTATGTTACTAATTCCCAACTCATTTGAACAGGCCTGAGCAATACTCCTGGACCATAAAAACAAGAAATGAAAGTTACAAAAGCATGAGTGTTCCAGGTGTGCTTTGGCAAACATTCTGCAGTCAGGTATTGCAGACACACAATTACAAAGACTCTGTGGCCTTCAGATCCTGCAAATACATGTGAAAACAATGGTATCTGTGACCAAAAAACCCCAAAATATAACAACACACTACGTCAGACAGCCTAACTCTGATTTTAGAGTTCAAAAATCTCTTTTTCCCCCCCTCCTTTATGGACAAAATTCTTGTTCCACTGAAGTCAGCAGCAAACTCCTTTTGATTTTGATAAGGCCAAGATTTCATTCCTTGTGTTTTGTTTCCTTCTAATTTGTATATGTGTGGGCAGGTTTATTCTAAGTTCAAAGCAATTCCTACCAGTACCTTGGAACCATACCAGTTTCCTGGCAGTCTGAAAGCCACACTGTCTCGAGGACTATTCACAGAGAGACAAGCAATGTCTCCCACATGCTATATAATTGTTAATTGATTTTGGATGCTTCTTGACACCTTCCACTTTGAGGCTATTCTCTGCCCTTCAGCACATATGTTTTGCATACAGAGGTATGCTCTGTGATTATTGTAAAATTGCAACATTACCAACTCTAACTCTAAGGGGCATTGTCTGAGCATAAGAGAAGCCTTCGAAAGCTGCAGGGTAATTATTGAACAGAACAGCTCTCTGTCTTGTTTCATTTTTTAAAATTTGGTTTTATTGCAAGCAGTGTTCTCAGACCACTTCCAGGAATTTAAGATGTATTTATAATCCAGAAAATATCCATTATTGCACTTTCCACCCTCTGTCATGAATTTAAAATATCTGACTTAACAGAACCGGATAGGGCAACCTCTTCATGCCGATTATATAACCAGCTGACCACAACAACTTCATTAGCAAAAGTAAACAGCAGTCCTGTCTGGCAAAACATGTCTCAAAGGTGCTAGAGGAGACTTCTGCATAGGGTTGCAGTGCTGACAAGTTACGTATGCTCACAAGCCAGCCCAACATCAGTGTGACATTAAAAATAACCACTTGCCATGCTGTTGCTGGTGATCTCATCTGCAAACGCAGGTTCCTCTCTCACCTGTGTGTCAATGACTTCCTGAGGTACCACTTCAGACTAGTTTCACTCTGTCCAAACAACGATCCCAGATAGACTCAAACATCAGCTTTAGCAAAACAGGGCCACAAACTAAGCTTGCACAAAACTTGCAAGTCCCTCAGATCCCTCTTCCCACAACTCCCAAGCTGCAGTCTGCCCTCACCTTGCTGGATCTGATGAGACCACCACCTCCCAGGTACACCTCACCCTGAGGGTCTCTTGTGACTTCCTCCTTACAAAAGGAACAGGGAAACCCCACTGGGATCATACTTTATTACCACAGTTCAGATCCTACATTTATGTTTCTTTAGAAGCTGTTACAGAGGCTCCTGGTTGTCTTGGACCAAAAAACCTAAAAGCAGTTATAAACAAACACTAAAACAACACACACACCCTTTGCATATCTAGATTTCCCCTCAAGTTCATAATTCTCAGATTCTTTCATGTTCCAATAGCATTCATAGTCTCTCTTTCTCTTAATCAGATTATCTCCTAAAATAGTTTCTGACAAGTAACTCCCAATACCTCTTCAGTGTTGATTCCCATAACTCTTTTTCCAGTGACCCTATCTCTTATGGCCTAAAGTTTTTGTGGAGTCCTATCAAACTTTCATGGGTTAGGGGTGGCCTTCTTTTCATGTACATATTCTTTCATGTTCATCTACTACAGCTGAACACAGATCTTTCCTGATGTATTTCATGCTATGACAATTCATGCCATTCCAAACATTTACACACTTGTAAGGGTAAGAATCATTACCACAGAAAACTCATCCTCTTGCTCTTAGGAAAGCCAGTGACACCCAGAGCATGTTGGAAAGTGCTGACCTTTAAATGGCAATTACCATACAGAAGAAGTATGCAAGCAACCAAGCAATTATCAATTTAATAAATGCTGTTAAGTCTAAGACACAAAACCTTGAGCAGCCATGTGGTGATGCTCAAGTGAACTGGGCAAACCCCTAGGAATGGCCAAAAAGTTGCAGTTTACTGAGGAATTTGAGATTTAAGGCATACAGCCTCCAAAAAATGTTACCTCCAACCTGACACTTTTCCTTGTCCTGCTTTAAAATGCTCCTCATAAAAATAAAAGACAAAGTGATGTGAACAGATGCTGCCCAAGTTGTCCTTACGCAGATCCACTGGTACAGTTCAAGTCTGATCAAGTATGCAAAATTCCTAACTTCTCCTGAGTAGTGCCTTTATATGGCACTGATCAACTTCCATGGAGGATGAAACCAAAATTAGAAGGCTCATGCTCACAGTGGTCATAATCTGGACTCAAACACAAGGCTCCAACAACTAAAAGTCTCTACAGATTGGCTTAATGCGTTGGATTTACCATTCCAAGACAAGCAGGAATATGATGAGTTAAATTAGGAACTAACACAGATTATGAAAAACACATTCTTAAAGAATAAAAAGAGTAGTAAAATCTTGTTAGAAAAATCACTATGATTTTCATCTAAATATTAATGCATCAAACATTAGTTCCTTTCCGGTCCCTATAGACTTGGTTTCTATGGACATAGAACCCTTGAGGTTTTCCTTAAGTACCAAAGAGGGATAGTCTTGCATACACTGGAAAAAAGAAAAGAAAAATGCTCTGAAGATTATTTTTTTTTTTAATTGGAGGAAAAAAGGATCAGTATATTTGTTTTATGTAAAATGCAACTAGGAATGTAAATAACTGAACAGGGATGTAAGTCCATAAAACACCAATTTCTGAGGAAAATTATGCTTTATGTTATGGTTCAATTTCCATAAAATTGTAAAAACTGTCATAAAAACAAATGGACTTGTGAAATCGATGCTTGCCTATTGTCATGTGACAGATGGCTCTGGCTGCCTGACAAGAGAGCACACAGCCACCTGGTTGCTCCTCACTGACCTCAGAGAGAATCGTTTTGGTCTGTTCACTTTTTTATTTAACAAGCCCGGCTGCATTTAAGTATCTTTACAGCAGCTAGTAAGTCATCTATGTGTAATTACATAGAGGAGGTCAAGAGGAAGTAATAGTGATGAGCCCAACAGATGACACAGCTCAGCAATCCCAACAGGATTGCACTATGTAAAATTACAGTGCACTGAAACACCGAATGAGTCTGGCAATATTTTTGTGCCCACAGAAACAATGAATTAGGACTCCATAACGAAGACAACAGCGACAGTCATTGGGAATTGTGCTGGCCTCGAATTATGACTTGAATAAACAGGTTGCAGGTTTCAGAACTGCCAGTTACACTGTGCAACCCCAAGCAAAACATCTGTCTGTGTGAAGAGAACATATTTCTCACTGCTGACCATGGCAGTATTGCTTTTTAGACAGTTCCTGTATCTCTATCCATAATCATACTGGGCTCCCAGTACCCAAATACCAGCACAGTGATAATCACTGCAGGGATGTCTCAGAAAGCAAACAGGTTCCAAAGAAGTGGGTAAATAGCTTCCTTCAGGAATGTGAGTCCACACTATGCCAGCCACTGGAATAAAGACTTTTCATTCTTGCTGCTTTCCAAAATTAAGAGCAGATCCCATATTTGTTTCCCCTCCCCCATCAGTGTCATTAAAGAGCAGCCACTGCAGATTGACTGAATAATGTCAGTCATGAAAAGAATCATCAAGCAAAATGCCAGTTCAAATCTGCACTTAACACTGACACATATTACACACTTACACTACTTATTCCAAATAAACATAATAAAATTTAACACAGAATGAATGATTCAATAGGCCAAGTTGTGAGTAAGCATTCACACCTACTTCAGAGGTCATCCACCCTCACTGCATCTCACACTGTCCATAACCACAAGTTGTCAGTACATTCAGGTTTTGGGTTTTGTCAACACTTGCCTTTTCATTAAGGTGTTTGGACTCCTCATGCTTCATCCTTTATGAGTCCCTGCTGATTTAGTGACATCAAGAAACTAGTGATTTGATGATTTCACATTGATTTTCCTCTCTCTACCTCAGCTCACACTTGGCTGACTATCAGTTTCATCGAGGACTGTCAGAAAGAGGTTCCTGGGGCTTTCCTAAGCTTTTATCATTTCATTAAGCTGTAGCTCCTGGCAGCCTGTGTATAAGAGAAACTCTTGCAGCCATCTCCAACGTAATACCATCTTACTGTCTTTCATAATAGTATTTCAAAATACAGATGAATATAAGCACTGTGGAGTTTCTTTGCTGCAACTGCAGAAACAAACGGGCTTTAAGACAAGATTAAGTGATTTACAGGCAAAACTTGCAAAGAGAAGATAAATCACCTTTTTCTCTCAACACAGGGCTGTACAGTCATCTTCATCTTTTATCAACTGCCATTTTCACACATGCATGAAGTGCTCTTATTATGCCAGGGAGCAAAAAGGATCATAATATTCTACCTTGGCAGTCTTCTGTCATCAAGAGAAGAAAAAGACACAGGTACCACGAGTCCAACATGATGTTACTAACTAGTGACATGAATGGCAATATATTGTTTTACTGATAATAAAAGAGGTCAGGGAAGACCAACACTCATTTTATTTAAGGATAACCTCAAGTAGCTGTGGTCCCTGGCAGAACAAAAACAAGGGTGGTGCTTGGCAATTGTGCATAACACTTGACAGCAGATGCAGCGAGGGAAATAAGACTTGTCTGTGCAGGTGGGGGGAAGGACATTTTTGTCCCAATGCAACTGCCCAGTTGTGATTGCCAAAGTGGGCCAAAGCAAGGAGGGGTATATCACAGTGTTGATAAATGAATGTAGAAGTTATAAAATATCTGTTGAAATTGTTAATCCTCTCCATGTAGAAGGCTCGGTCTGGCAGCGTTACGACAGATATTGCAGCTTATCTTCTCTGTTGTGTAGTTAAACAAATTTTAGCTAAATTAAAATAATGCAATTAAGCAAAGAGTCAAACAATCACAGGAACTTGAGCTAAGGCATTTTAAGAGATTATGAATTACCTAGCTAGTATGTGAAACCTAAAAATATATATATGTATATACACACACACACTCACTAAATGGCAGCATTACATGGGCTGGCTGGAACCACAATTGTGCGTGATTTACACTAACCTGTTTTACTCCACAGTGTAGAAGAGTGAGGAGCCCATACAGTTTTCGGTGTTATCTCAGGAGAACAGCATTAATTTCCCACTGAGCAAGCAACAGCTTCCTCAGCTCCTTTGCCTTGATAGCATCATGATGGATGTCCTAATTTTAAAAGTTCACTAAATGTCGTTAAACTTCTGAGAAAGAAATTGATATCAAAGGATAGTTGTTGGCACAATTATTTTTTAATGCATCCTTATTTTTATAAAATCTATTTGAACTGACATTAGTTATGTCATCAGTTATGTTGCCCAAAAGGGTTTTGTTTGGTTTAGTTGCCATGGTTAAATAAAAACGTAAAATAAATCACTGCCCCAACCGTCTGCTCCATTTCACTGCCAGCGGTTCCTGCCCCCAAAGTAGGAAGGGGAGAAGATCCCTGTTTTTTTCTCACTTGCTCTGGTTCACAACTTGGCTTAAACAGCCAATAAAGGCGGCTCTGCAGGAATGCTGGTCTGAGGCAGGTTTCTGGGTCTGTGGGGTGGGGACAGCAGAGAGGCAGGACAGAGGTGGACAGCAGAGAGGTGGACCAGGCAGGGCAGCAGACTCCAGAGCATCTCAGAGCCTTTAGCATGAGCTCCCGCGCTTTTGTCAATAAAAGGTGGAAACAAAGAGGTGGAAAGCTGAAAAGAAAACTTTCAGCAAAGAAGTAACTCCACAGAAAAGGCAGAGTCTGTCCTGTAAGCACAAAATCTGCTGAACTTCCAAAGAAGAAATCGTTTTTCCTGTAGGAAGCAAAGGATTCAATTTAGATTGGAGAGCATTCTCCGGAAGACAAACTGACTGTTTCTCTTTGTAGCTCTCTAATACAGCAGAAACTGACCTTTGCATCCTCATTTTGATGCTTATCTTGAATAAACAGCCTAGAAGTCAATGTCTACTGAGAAAAAATTAGGGAAGTGACTTTTCTTTAAAAGTGCAGAGCAAGTCCTAGGGAAAAAAATTTAATAAATATGAGTCCAGCAGCTGTGGCTGAATGTTAACCAGCTTTGTGATGCCATGTTTATTTGGCCATGAAATGCCAGCTGAGAGAAGTTAAACTTCAATCTTGAATTATATGATTAAGTCTTATGTGGAGAAAGTGATCCTTTGTAGCTTTCGTTATCTCAAAAAATGCTGCAGAAGAACAAACATTGTCTTACTTTGTACATGCTTCGGCTTTTTGCTTTTATCTCGTGGGTGAGTGTAGCGTTCAAGGGATGGATATCACTGACTAAAGGCAACCCTATGGAAAGCAAGGGTTCTGACAGGCTGTGCCCACGTGGATCAGGCAGTGACCCTTACACCCAGCTTACAGCGCTGCCACTTCGGCAGGCTGGGCTTCAGCTGAACACACAGCCCTATTAAACTTGTACAAACCAGCTACCGGCAACCCAGCCTTCGTGCATGATCTAATCCGGGCTGTGAACTGGGCAGTTTTCCTCTCATTTTCTCCCTCATAATGGGAAAAAAAAATCACAAAGTACTATTATCACACAGAGGTATTCATAATAAATAGGCACAGGTTACAAATAAAACGTTTTTAACTTAATAAAACTTAATAAACTTTTAGAGGTTTGAAGTTAAAGCTCCTCAGACATTTTTGATGATGTGCAGCTAATTACACATCAGTGTTTTGCATTTGCCATTGCACAGCTACCATGAACAAGGCGTGCCTTAAAATTACATGTTGCAGCCCTTACACTTAACCTGATTAGGTCAATAATTTAAATATTAACACAGTTACGGAAAGGCAGGCAGACAAATTCTTGTTAAACAAGGAGTCATTACGTACTCTTACACTGTATTCTTTTAAAACCACAGTGTTTTCAGGTGCAGCACCAGACCTGGCTGGCTGCCACAGGATGCTGCCTCTTGCTCCTATCCCCACCGTGGCTGCCAATCCTACAACTTCGTCCTCCAGGAAGGTAACTGAGTCACAGTGCAAACTTAATCACGTCACAACACAAAGCTGACGTGATGATCTCATTACTGTTCCAGGAAAAGGAATAAACTCAATTACTATTGACACCAGCAAATCCAGCTTTCAGCAAGGACATGTGAAGGCCCCGACCACATAACAACAGAGAGAAGAAGCAACACGAGCGGCTCTCTATTACGGAAACTGCTATCGTCAGCGAGAGAGTGACAACGACAACTTTTAAAGAAAGTTATCAGTGCTTTGTCAGAGGATTTTTGAATTTTAAAGAAGATTTTAAGTTCAACCAAATCTGTGATCCTTTTTCGGTAAGGTTATGGTGCCTGGAAGTGACCTTTATGTGAAGATAAAAATGATTGTTACATTAAAGAAGAGATTTATTGCAGTATTTCATGCACTCA
Source organism: Acropternis orthonyx (assembly GCA_035583155.1). Lineage (NCBI taxonomy): Eukaryota > Metazoa > Chordata > Aves > Passeriformes > Rhinocryptidae > Acropternis > Acropternis orthonyx. The sequence continues at coordinate 44,851,145 of JAWWEU010000081.1, read as the reverse complement.
ACCCAATCTGAATTGGCTAGGAGGTTCATTTTAAAGCTCTTCACCCTTTTTAAAATAATATATTTGGATTGCTCTCTAGAATGGTATCAGACATGTAGAAACAAATTCTAAAATTACTAAATCTGACTTAAAAATAGTACCTGTCTGATCAAAGCCCCTAGCTCACCTGTGTTATTTTTTTTCCTTTGTGTTGTTTTGGTATTTTGGTTTTTTTTTTTCGCTTTTTTTTGGGTTCTGTTGTTGTTGTTTTTTGTTTTTGGTTTTTTTAATTAACTAGCAGGAAAAGTCTTACCTTCTAAGTGTTGCACTTAAAACTGATCGCTTATAAAGGTTTGAAGAACAATTGGGATTATCATTCTAAAACAGCACCCAGAGGAACTGGGTGGATCAAGGGATTGCTAATGAGATATTGAGCCTTTCGCATCTAAACTGATTTAAATTTGACCCAACACAAAGATCCCCCAACTGGTGGACATCTCGTGATCTGTAAAAAATGAGGTGATGTTCTCACTCCGTTCTTAGAAGACACATCTTTTAAGAGCACTAGAGCATTGAACTGCCATGAAAATAATCCCTCTTTGCAGTGAAACCAAGACATGAATTGACAATGAAACAGTTTAAATTAACTTTTATCCCTCAATACAGGAATATAAAACAAGGTTTTGACTTTCTGAATTGGGGTTTACTTTCCCCAACCTGCTCAAAATAAGAGTTTTAGCCTCTAAGAGCACTACAGTAAATTCAAATTAAAATTTTAGTAAGCTAAAAAATATTATTTAAGTTCCAGAGTAGCTATATTGGGCTTTAATGACTTCTAATTTACAGAAAGGGCCATGGTAGATGTTAATGAGTGACTCAGACTACTTTCTATTATGCTTTTCTGCAGGAGCAGTCATTATCACATGTCAGTGGCTCAGAACATAGCACTGTCTAGCTCTCCCTCTCATTTAATAAAAGCCAATTAATCATTTCCAATCATTTATGTGCTCAGTGAATTTAGAACCTAGTTTCACTCATAAATTACAGTAAATGTATCATTTTAATTAACTTACTAGTCATAGCTGTTCTACAGATGTTTTGTTTGTTTGACCATACTTCAGCCTATGAACTATTTGCCACTCTTATTAACGTGATACTTGATTTACTAATGGGATTTGTGACAGATCAACTGAATGACATAGTATTGTTTCTCTGTGCTGACTACTGGGCCAGACTGAGAGTCCACCTCCTAGGCCTAAAGCTCTTCGCTCTTGGTACATGACACAACCATTTATCTCAAGTGGCTACCCTGCAAACCAAGCCCACAGTCAGTACATGCAGTTGGACTGACCTTACCTGTGTATGAATCAGTGGGTTGGGCACACATTAATAGATTGACACAGCAGGAGTAGAGCCTGTTCCCCCTACACAGCCTTCTTCCCTCTTTCCTTCCTCCCAAAAAGCACTCCTTTCACCTCATAATCCCAGGCGCTTCTCCCTGCAAGAACCTCCCTCACTTACCACACATGTGCACAGGGGGAACACCAGTGCTATCAGAGCCAGACCCTACCATGTGATGGGTGGCACTGCATGGAATGGGGAAGAATAAACAAGTTCTTTCTTGTGTCTTTCAAAGGATCCCTTTACTGAGTTAATTTCCCTTCCAGGGAAAACAGCTTCTTCCTATGCTAGGTCCTAGGACAAATCCAGGGACTGCCCTGTGGAAGAGGAAGAAGCAATGTGGTCCCTTTAAATAATGGAAGTTGCTGGTCATCCACAGATGTCTCCCCCCATTGTAAAGCTCATGTAGGTTCTAAGATGTTCCCTTATTGCAGCTATGCACCTGGCCAAAGCCACCAAACGCGAGCAGGGATAAAGAGGGACAGCACAATGTGTGGGAAAGGGCACCTTGAGTGAAGACACCATTTCCTCTCCTACTTTGTTCCCCTCCTGCACTGCCTTCTGTATCCTGATCATTCCAAACCCAGCTTTGCCAGCCATCTTCTCACAGACACCCACGAGTAGGTGCTGGAAATCTGTCCTAGGGCATAACCTTAATTCATGACAGGGTTCCTTCACATCATTACAGGAGGTCACTGATGCATCCACAGCCCCATCTCCCAAGACAGCCTGCGTGTAGAGACAGCGATATAGGAAGGCCACAACCAGCATTACCAGTACTCTCAGAATCCTTGAGGAAGTCCTGAATGTGGTCCTCTGGAATATGGTTGGGGAGAAGGAAGAGAACACCTTAGCAGATGCCAGGAAAAAATCCATTCTGAAGATACAAGTACTAGGCCACTCCCTTTCCAGAAACTCAAGGTCTTGGGTCTGATTTCTGTAATCCAAGGAAGCCTCAATACTGCATAATAGAAGGATTTTACTCTATATACATTATTCAGTATTTATCATTACTGAATGCTACCTGCAATTCTGTCACCCATTCAATCAATATTTTGATTTGTCTGCAACTCTTCACAATCAGCCTTAGTTTTGAATAATTCTGTATCACCAGAAATCTTTGTCATAGCACTCCATCTCTTTTTCCAGGTGATTTATGAATGCATTGCAGAGCAAAGATTCCGGTGGGCTTATGACAATAATCTACATTTATGGTGCAATATTAGCCATTTTTATTATTTTCTATCATTTAGGCTGGTATCAATCTGTGAGAAGAGCTTCTCTCTTTCTCATGGTAGTTCAGGTGCTTTATGAAGTTCTACTGAGAAGCCTTAAGAAACGCCTTTTCAAACTCCCACTATATCAAATGGGTTACAATTGTTCACATACTATTGACTCATGTGGAGAACCTGGATAAATATGACTTCACTCCCCAGACATTTTATTGACTCTTATGTAATCTGCTTTATTTATCTTTCTGTTTACCCATCCTTTCCCTATTATCCTATCTAGCAGTTCAGCCTTACAGAAGTCAGAGTTAATTGTCAGAATGATCCCTGGAGCGCTTTTAAATATCATAGTATAGATAATGATTTACCTGAGAGGTTGCAAACCACAACTACAGGCTCAACAATTTCTTAGACAATTACCATTGGGACCAGCTGACCTGTTACCACTCACTTAATCAAATTGTTCCAAAATCTCTTTTTGTAGTACCTTAAATTTCTTAGACAATTCTATATACCTAAAAAACAGACTGAGATGATCATACCATGTGACTTACACAGAGGCAAAAATCAGAAGTGTGAAAAGTGATCTCTGTGGGATAAGTACAAGACTTTTCCTCTTCTTGTCGTCAGAGGAATACTTCATGTGCCAGTCTAGAAAATGAAGTTCTATGCAAAGATAAAGTAGTTTCTCAAAACCTCTGTAATAAGTGATGAATGACTACCTTCATTGCAGGTGATGTCTGTTTACCTGATGAAATGATAAGCTATTAATGAGGACTATCCATAAACATGAAGAGTGGCATCTTTGTCTCTTATGAGAGAAGTAATTACCACCTGAATTACCACTATGGCTTTCCAACAAGTTTTTCTTAGCACCTCAATATTTATGGACACGAACATTCTAAAACTGATAGAAAACTGCAGACATTAAGAAGTCTTCTGATGGACACCTCACACGGGGGGTAGGCTATCTCACCACTTCGAAATTATTTCTTGTGATTTCCCTTGAAGCATTTAATGGATAAAGCTCCTGGAGATGAGACACTCAGTAATTGTGCCTGTCCTTTATCACACGTCCATCCAAAAATTTCACACACCAGGGGGACTCTCCTCAAAACTGACACTCAGAGTGTCATCTCTTGTATGGTGCAGTTTCTGAACTTTCTCATGAAAACAGAAATGAGAGAAGTTTTTGAGGAGCACGTTCCCATGTATTTGTAGCATACTATGACAAGCACACAAATATATCATAAAAACACGTCTAGCTTTAGACTCTAAGAACAAATTATGGGTGTATTTGTTCTTGTTTAATGTGAGCGCCACCAGGAAGCATTTTTTAAAAGAATAATAAGGCAGTGGAAAGGACTGAGATTCACAAAACTATGAGAAGAAGATAATTTTGTGATGAGTGTAGACTGTGGGAATTTTCTGAATAGATGCTCAGAGCCAAGAAAGGCAAAACCTTTCTTCATTTTCTAAATGAAAAAAAAAACCCTTCTAATAAGGACATAAGATAAATTGAATAATATTGTTGTCATAGGACATGCCAGTGCAGTAAAGCTAAGATACAACAGCATTTCAATGATAAAAACGTTTAGAGTTGAGAGTCTAATAAAACATAGGAAGTTAAAATTAGAAAATGTTGCAAACACGTCTGAGAACATAACCAAAATAGTCTTGAGAATAGTGTGCTTACCATATTAGTGGATGAAAATTTGCATAATTAAAAGGCATTGACAATTAATGTAATGCAGGTGAAGGAGCAAGAACATCACTGTGTTGTAATTAGGAGAACTATTTGTCAGTCTCATTTTAAATGGGACTCAGAAACTTCAGATGAATCAGCGGCATTTATATGAGTAAAAGTTACTGGCACAACCATATTTAAAACACATTAAGGCTACTGACTTGTAGTTCATCAGTAAACCAAAGACCATACTGTGTGTTGCCAGCCAGCACTGGGGGGCAAAAATGAGGGTTAGTTCTCTAGACAGTCTTAGAGGCTGTGGGACAGAAAGCAGTAAAATGAGGGGAAATGTCAGAGGGTGGCTAGGGTATGGAAACAGACAGCTGAGGGCACAGAACAAACAGCACAAATACCAGATTGCTGACAAGGAAATCTCCCGGGTGAGACTGCTGCAAGAACAAGCTGAAGGCTGGCAGTGGGGAGGGCACCGGTAGATAGGCAAACGGAGGTTATGGCCTTTGTCTGCCTAGATCACAGGAGAGGGTTTAATTAGTGGTTGGGGTTATCCACAGAGCAGCTTCTCCCATGGAAAGCAGGGGGGTTTGAAAATAGGACAATGGCATTTTATTAGGGCACAACAGCTGAGAAAGGATTCTCCAGTGAATAGGGAGCACTGGTTCACAGCTTCTCCTCTGCCTCCTTAGTTTGAATGAACTCAGGTCTTGGAAACTGAGCTGCTGCCTATATTCAAGTTTGTTTACATGGCTGACTGACAGGAGATAAGATTTCTTTACATCTCTCCTTACAGAAGCCTGCAGCAACAGATGGATTTTGCAGCATAATCTAAAGGTCAACAACTTCTGACCAGCAAACTAACAGAGAACAGACCAGACTGCAGGAAGTTCAGCACTGGGGAAACCTAATTAAAAATTATGTTCATATTTAACCGGTGTTTCAGAATTGCAAAAGGACAGAAGGAATACCTGAGGCATCTAAGATATTTTCAAATCAACAAATGTTTTTTCTAAAAAGGAAATCTATGCATAAATGTAAATCATATGCCAAATTCACTACTTTCCAGACGCAATATGTAACAGCCAGTTTTTTCCATCCATTAAATGTATTTTAGAAGCCTTTAGGCTTAAAAGTATTCTGAGCTCAACATTCCAAAGCAGTGGATTTTGTAGTGATGCACCTGAAATGGCCAACAACTATTTTCACAATTTACAGTTTTGAAAAAAACCCACAAAACCAACCCAAGAAAATGACTGTCATGTGGACATTCAGAAGCACTTATGATTAATCAAGACTCTCAAGCTACAAACTTGAAATACCCTACTTCTCTTCAACTGAGAAAACTGGTTTAGCCAAGAGAAGCTGCTCAGCTGCCCTCACTTTCATCGACATTCCTTCAATGGCCCAAAGCTGCTTCCCTCAGCTACTGAGCATCTATCAGAGAGACTCAACAAATGTGGCCTGTGCTTAACAGCAATGCATACAGCTACAGCGCCTCATCCAGAATAACTGAAAGGTCGGTCAGATACCGCTTTTTACAGCCTTTCAGGAAGAAAACATTCCACCCTGGCAGTTTGCAACCTGGTCATTACAACGAGCTGCTCCCTTCCCACAGCAGAGATGGCCAAGCAATGAAACAAGGGCAGCCTCTGAGGCACAGCATGCATTGATAGGCTGAGGTGAAAGACCCCTGCAAACCAGCATGTTCTGCTTGACTTTATCAGTCAGCTTGAGCAGAGTCAGTGTCCTTGACAGTAACAGTGACACAAACACTGACTTTTACATATGAATTCTACACATACGGAGTTGCAGCACAGACGCAGAAGTAGCAAAGCCCAAATCTGGTTATCACAACACTAGTAGTAATTTCAGCTATTACATAATCAATAATTAATTCTGTATTTAAAGTTTCAGAACTACTATTTGATTATTATGCCACTCTTTGGCAGACACTGCCACTTACAGAAAGGTGCATTTCCTATTTTAAGAGGTTTCTGAGAGTTTTTAAAATTGAGGAAAACATTAAGCAAAGTTTTCAGCTGCAGATTTTTAAAGCAAGAACAGAAAATACACATGTAGGAGAAGGAACTGCATGTTTTAAAGAGCTGGCTAAAACACAGCACTTAGATTTTGCCCCAGTTGTTGATTTGATTCTATGAGACTACGAAGCAGATCAACCAGTGGGAATTAAATCACAATAAATCAACAGACATGAAAACATTAGCTCAGGCATTAAATTTACATTTTCCAGACCATTGGCTCTTGTGACCCAGAATATACTGGGAAATTTGAAGTTCTGCTCTTAGTTCTGTATCTCTGTTTCACTTTAGCCCAAAGCAAGAATCACGAAGTGCAGGCTCTCACTTCGCTCTCTTGCTCTCTACTGGAATACACTTATTTTTGGCATACTAACAATCTTATTACACATAGGAGTGCAGAAGACAAGGTCCAGGCTCTCTCAGACTGGGATGATGCACGCAGTGCTCAAATGGAAGTGGCAGCTATTGGGGGACCATAATATCAGCTGCTTAGCTGCAAGAAGCATTAGCACATTCAGAACAGACTTTTGAGATACTGGTTTCTATTACAGAAGAAATCTTTACTAAGCACATAGCAAGCTGTTATGTTTAAGGGTTTCAAGCTTCTAAAAACATTTCAAATAGGAAAAGATTTCAAGGGATGGCAAAACCCACACTGTCAAAAGAGAAGTCAAATTCTTGCCACCAGCAGTAAGTTCTCAGAAAAACAGAGTTAAACTAAAGCCATCAGAATTTTTAAAACTGTGACCAGACAATAATAACATCATAATACCTCTGAGCAATCTTTCAGTAAACTGAAAGTTTCATCAAGAATAGCTTAGGAAAATTTCAACCTGAGGCCAACAACTATTATCAAAAACTGTACACAAAACCCAAAGTTACAGGCAACTGTTATATAATAGAAAAAGTCAGAAATCCCCAATAACAAGCATCCACACGGGCCACATTAATCCCTGTCTATACTATAAATAAAAAAATAAGTATTTTGCTGTCTTTTGGATAACATGCTCTGTCTCACCAGCATCACCACAGCGTTTCTCCTAAGCATTGTGCTGCCTTAAATGACTTCCCAGGATAGCTTTGCTTGTCTTCCCTGTCTCTCTATTATTATAGAAATTGTACTAGGTTAACAGTGATGACAGAAGTTTAAATATGTCTGTCACTACCATAGTTTCAACTGCAGTGCACAAAGGCTGTAAAGCACCTCCTGCCCACTACCCTTCAGTTTACTCAGCTCCACTGAGCAGACCTGATGGGACACGCTTAGAAATGTTCCCCTTTATCTATCCCAGCTGAATGATGGTTCTCCTGGACTTGTAATTTAATTCCCTTGTAGGAAATTCAGATAAATAAAAAACAACATCAAGGGCAAGCTTATGTTGGGAATATTGCCCAGGTACAATATATCATACTCCCAAGCAATATTGAGTTAGGTATGGAATATTTGTAGCAATACAAAGAGAACACAATAAGAATACAGATTCTAGGGTTTCCCATAATAACTTATCAACTATATGTGATAAAACAGCTCTAGTGAAAAACATTCTACAGGTACAAATCCACTCATGCCTCCTCATTTCAACTGGCCCTTCCACGAGGCTGTGCTGATTTGACTTGCTGATACTGTGGTTACTTAAGGGTTAAGAGTTTCTCAGCTGTAGCCTCATCTTAGCAGGGACTAAGGGGCAGAAGAGCCTGTTACTGATGCACACCCAAAGTGGCTATCTATCACCACTCTTTCCAAGCAAAACTCAGACATATAAGGTTCTGTCTTCACAAGTGTCTCGAATGAAATGATTTTCCTCTGAATCAAGTTACTCATGTTGGTGCTAATAGTGAGCTTGTCAAAGCAGTTTTAAACAAAAAATCGTTACCACAGCTACTGGGATATTAGATAAGATTTAAGGTTGTAGAAGAAGCTAGAATTAATACAGAAACTTTGTAACCTTCTGCATGAGATTTAATTATTTTTAGAAATAAGATTAATTCTACAGGGACCTCATCAAGTCAAAAGATTTTTTTTTTTTTTTCTGAAATTATATCCATTAATACTTCTATCACACACAGGAGAACTGATTAAGAAGAGTAATAACTTTGATCAAGGATTTACACATATATTGGACAGGAAATATATACCCACGTCAGTGGGTTGTTGTATAGTATGTAAATTACTCTAACAATAACAAGCAGTTTTCTTTAGTCATTCATCTCCTAAACAACAACTTTCCAATTTATCAAAATAAATGCAGGAGCTGAGCTACAGTTGTTAAGGGAAAATTTAATAACCCCTTTTAAGCAAATTTTGATTTTGAAGCACAATGCCATACAACATTGCCACCAGCATTCTGCACCATGTCAAAATGAGTTCCAATTAACGCAGGCTGTGATTTATTTTTCCAATTCTAAAGCTACGGAGGTAGATGCTAACTACTCCCCTTTTATATCTGCTTACAATAATTTTACCATGGCTGAAGATAAATAATTAAGATAACTTTCCATCTTCTGTCACTGAAACACACAGTTTTTGTCACTTTACCACAATGATTTGCTTCTAACACTGCTATCAAATTGCTTAGGGTAAATTCTTTATATATTCATGGGAAGTTAAGGTTTTATTTTCTGCCCTTTCAAGGACTCTTAACTAAGGATGACAGATCATAAAATAGAACATTCTGAAAGTTATAATTTTCTTTACCTGTGGTTTCCAGGAAGACTCTAGGATACCAAAGGCCTCCACACAGCAAACCCTTCTGCTATAAAAGGTGATATTTTCTATAGCATCATATCTACTGTAAGAAAATAGCTTACCTATTCTCATACTTATGTTAACTAGAAAGGAAAAATAAAAAGTTTTATTGTGCAATTAAGTCACCTAAATATGGCATTAGTAAAAGCAGAAAGTTGGCAGATGTGATGCTTAGAGTCATGTTTTAGGGGTGGACTCTGCAGTCTTACGTTAACAGTTGGACTTGATTATCTTAATGGTTTTTTCCAACCTAAATGATTCATGGATATAACAGTCACTAATATTATTTATTTGTACTCTTAACACTGATCAAAGGTCTGGCTTAAAAGAACTGGGCCGTGGCATGCAAGGTGAAGTATAGATGTGGCAAGTTCTGTAGAACTTGGACCAGGCACAAGGTATGGAGGGAAAAACCAAACCAAACCAACCAGTTATGGAGAGGAGAAGCAGAACTCTGGCTTAACTGTATCAAAATAGCATTGTAATTAGGCTAAGAACATGTTCAGATTGTCAATTGCACAGATAAATTAAGTCCGGGCAATTAAACATTGTGCTTTGCATAGCAGTGAAACTTCTTTTGTTTTTGTGCACAGGCATAACCCTACCACACAAGATACAACAATACAGGATTCTACCTTGGCACTTCCACTGGAAAAGTGTGTTTCTGACTGTCCTTTACATCAGCAGAATGATTCTTAGTTTTGCCTAATCAAAGGAGGGACAAAATCTATACAACAGTGTGTTTTGAAGTTACTAATTTCATTGGTAACTTGTTTTAATAAATAAGGAAATGAAGTTTTGGAAGAAAAGGCAATTTGTGTGGAATTGAAGGTTATTGTGTAGGTTATTTCATCTCTAAGACAGTATTAATGGTGGAAAGAATATGAACAGGCATCCCTGATACATCTGTTAGCCACCTACTTCTCAATAATTTTCAGCATCAGGTCAAAAGTGAACATCTAATGGATGTTCTTTGAGGCAACCCTCCCTTGCCCCTCCCCAGTTTCAGAGTTGAAGGAAAACAGGTGTTTACACAGTAAGATCATCATTAGCTTTAAATATTAAAATCCCTACGTTACAAAAGGACTGAAAACCCAAGCAAAACAGTACTTTTTTTAAACAGCCAAAACCAGATTCCTGCTCTGAACAGGAATGAAACATTGCACAGCTGGAAATTGGATGCTGGGTATAGGAATATTAAAAAATAGAGTGGAGAAATATCTGAGATAGAAGCGCAAACTCCCAGGCAGCAAAGAGCACTAAACCCAGCAAAACTATGTCACTCTCTGGGCATCTGTATCACTCACAGCTTATACCTCTCCTTCAATGAGCTGAAAATGACTCACCTCATCTAGCTCCTACCAAAATCACCTGCCCACACACGAGATGAAAGTAACTACTAACTCACTTGAAAATTAGCTGAGAATTTTGAAATTTCAGGGATCCAAATACGAGGGCAAAAATGTTTCTTTGCTAAGATACAGGAAAAAAACTCAGAAGATTTCAGACAAAGTATACAGAAAAAGAGGCATTCTCAAGAATGTTTTCCCCTTATGGGTAAGAAGTAATTTTAGAGTTGGGACTCAAACCACAAAAACTTCACTAAGAGCAGTGGCAATGTCTGAGGGACCAATGATTTAGCAAACACAGACCCACTGTTTCCACAGCCAAATCACCACAACCTGTGGAGAAGACACACAAAAAGGGGAGTTCCGATGGTAGAAGTAGCCCTGAAGTTTTGGTTACTCCTTTGAGATGCGTTTGCTCCCTTCCAGTTAGGCAGTGTGTTGACTCTTCATCATTTAGGTTTTAATTTACTTTAAAACTTTTCCCCTGAATGCATTTAATAAGCACAGTAACACTAAAAAATGCATGTTACTCAGCTAATACACCCACACCCTGGGTGTGTGATAGCCCTCAGCAACACTGCTGCCCCAGCACACCCAAGATGTACCGCAGTGGCTGACAAAAACATAACTTGTTGTGTGTTATTGGTTACATAAGACAGGACTTAGCATATGTAACTGTATATTAATGACACGCCTTGATACACTGTTAAACTGGAAACTATGGCTGTGCTCCATCAGAGCTTAGGTGTGTGCTGTATTACACGGAGCAAAATTAATTAGGAAATCCTGCTGGCAGCAGCTGGAGCGATATGCTGGGAACAAGAGACAGCGCTCCTTGCTGACCTACATGGAGCAAGAACCAGGCCAGCCTCCTAAGCACCGAGTGCCTCTGGGACAGAATCTCCATCCTGAAACGAGTTAGGATGGCAGGATTCATTTAGAATAATTAAAAAAAAAAAAAAAAAAAAAAAAAGCCGAAACAGAAACCATCCTCCCCCACCAGACTGTGTTCTCCATCCCTGTAAACCAGCCTGAGCCTTGGAGCCCTTCCCTCCTCCGCTCCCCAGCCAACCTGCCCGTGCCAGCGCTGGCATTTGTGCGATCAGATGGTGAGGAATCAGGGATGCGATCTGGCCAGCCCCTCCCATGCGTTTTCCCCTGGCTCAGTTGTGCAGTTTACCACTCACGCTCACACTGGCACCAGAGAGGCGGCACAAACACACGGCTGGGACCTCCCTTTTTGACGCCAGCCCACACACAGGCTGGCCTAAAGCGAGCGGGGAACTGTATCCTTACAGTGCTGGCAGGAGCCTTCCCACAGACACAGCTACCCCTATGGAAAGTTGCCTTGCCCTAGTGCCTATTGCCCTTTGGATACGGAGTTAAGGCTGCTCTCGCTGGGGAGCCGAGGGGAGGGACCCCCTGAGCTCTCACTCTGCAGTGCGGGGGCTGCCTCCAACAAAGCAACGCCAAGCGACAGCAGCAGTGATGCACCCACTGGTATTGCAATACTGATTTTTATTCATTGCCCTCTTTTTAATATCTTTTACTTTTAAGGACATTAACCAAGCTCTTTACAATTTTTCCCCCTTTCATGCTTCTAGCTTACTCACCGGGAAAGCTTTGCCACCAGCTGCCGCAGCTCCATCAACTCTCCTACCGGGCCCATTTGAAAGAAGTAGTGAGGTGTTAATTAGGGTGTTAATTAGGGCTACAGAAACACCTTTTTTTTTTTTTTTCTTTCCCCCTTTTTTTTTTCTCCCCAAGGAAGAAACTGCTGGAAACTCAGCATTCCTTGCAGAAGTGTTAGACTGCATAAAAAAAAAATTAAGAAACAAAAATGCCTTTATTCGGCACACAGTCTAGACAATCTCTGGCTCCCAACACCTCCAAACCCCAGTTCTGTTCATTCCCTTTCCCCTTTGATTATGAACCATCCAATTGTGGGGGAAGAAAAGGTATATATTTCCTTAGTATCTTTGAGTGACATCACTTTTTTTTTTTTTAAATCTTTAAAACGAATTCCATACTAGAGCACATCTTCGCAACGAGAAAATGGTTGTGCTAATGTGTGAAGTAACATGTGGTTTCACAAGCCAGAAGAACCAACCTCACACTCCTCTGCTGCTGAAAGATGCTTTCCCCCTCTCTTCTCGCCCGCTGAGTCTACCCAGTGCCAGTCCACAGCCCTGCTGGCTCTGGCACTTGTGTGATACCTCCGAGTTCAGTTAACACTAAACTGACACAAAGCTGTTCGCGTTTTTGCTGGGTTGATTTTCTGCCAGTCGAGTGAGCTGAGCCAGCTGAAAGAGGGGGCAGTGCCAAGCGCAGGGGCAGCGGTGGGAAACGTGTCCCTGGGGGATTCTTCCTTTTCACAGCAGCAACTTGCTGGAATGGCTCGGGCAGCTTGTGAAGCCTCACCCCAAGGGCACAGCTTTACTAAATCGTTCGATACATAATTATGACTTTGCTGTTACAAAAAGGCACGGGTTCTAGTAGTCATCCAATCTCACATGAAACTAATTTAGCTTGCTAAAGTGGCAGAAAACTACCCGGGATGGCAGCTGTTCTTTGCCAGGTCAGCAAGTGGAACGGGCTCATCTTCTGGTCCATGAGCACAGAAGCTGATGCGAGGCAAAGACAGAACTGCATGGCAGGGGCGGGAAGGAGAAGAGCCAGGGAGAAGAGTGAGCCCACTCCCTTTCAGCTGCTATCATAGCTGAAATCTTGTGAAATCACACCCTGGTTTATGAAAACTCCTAGCATAAAAAAACCCACCCTTATTTCTTCACTCACAGATAACTGTTACCCCTACTGTTACCCCAAAGTCTTTATATAAACTTGTTGACTTGTGTAGAAACTAAAAACTGTGTTTCTTTTTTAATCAAAAATTTAATTTCATGTTATATTCAGTCTAACAGTCACTGCAAAAATAGATGCAGCGATTTGAGATCCTGCTGCACACCAGACTGTGTGTTACCGTTCTCCCAGCTTGATGATTTAATCATGACTGTTCTTCATTCACTGCAGTACAAAATCAGCACAGCAAGTTCAAATTAGCCTCAGTAGCAACTTATATTAAGCAGAGGAGGAAATTCTGGTTGTAAGTCGAAAATAATTTCTGGAGATGTCAGATGGATAGGAAACCTTTACTTCCAAAGTCATGGCAGCACACTAATACTCTGCCAGGTATACAGCACGGTTTGCCTTTTTAAACCACCATCTGTCTAAATGCTAGTTTGTTTTTAACTTTCCCTAGCTGCTGTTTTCAAAATATTTGTCTCTCTTGGGTGGGAGTTCAGGGATTTGTTTGTTTTTCAGTGGAGCAGTTTATTTGGATCCTTATTATTACAGCTAGACCAAGATAAGAGTGCATTTGTCAGGTGGCTGATGCCACTCAGAGATTTGAGGCAGCTGGTACCTTTGCCAACAAAAAAAGGCTTTTCTCTCAGCATGTGCTACCTCAGTACTGAGGAAGTTTGAACCACAACTGTGCCAAACCAGGGGCACATTTGTAAGTGTGGCATGACGAGACCTCCGAGTAGTGATCGTCGTACCCCTTTCTGGCACGAATTATGCTTGTGGGACAGAGGGATATCTTTCCATTACTTCTATTCAAACATACTCATATCTTTGGCTTTTCGTTACTCATATCTATTTTCTTATGTTCTTATAAAAAGCCTATTAGAAAAGACATTATACAGAAACTTCAGATCCAATTTACAGAAATATCTGCAGTGATAAATAAACAATGGAGTTCATGAAATCTGATCCACTACAAATACAAACTTGTGACCTCTTTCTGGTTCTGGCAGATGACTTATCCTAAGAAAAGCTGTTGAAATTCTGAGCATTCACATCTGAACTCCACTCCAAACAATTTAAACTTTAGCTTTAATAAATCTGGATCATTACCTCATCCTTACTTTTAACTACTAATAGCAAGTAGCTTTATGGATTTCTACAGCTGATAAATTGTTGAACATTTCAGCTATTTTCTAAGTGAAAGGAAATCTACATGTGTTTCTGTAGTCCCCATCTCCTTTCAGAGAACTGAATGTATTTCCCTCTACTGGTCCTACTTTATTTAATTAACCTGACAGCTCATCCCTTCTCATCTTCTCAGAATACAAAATAAATCAGTACAGTCTCTTAGTCTACTCTTTTCTGAAGAATAAGTTCTCATAGACCAAATAATTTTGAGTAACTAAAAATCCTTGAATCATTCTGGTTTTGTAATATTTCTCTGTTATAAGAAAACCAGGATGCAGGGACTACCTCCCCTAATTCACATTCTGACACCTGCACTGGTGCAGGAAAGTTTGTGGTATTGTATTTTGACTAGATTGTTCACAGGCATGCAAGTATTTAACTTCTGAAGCTACAGTATTATCTTTCTTTAAAAAAATACTGTTTACTGAAGCACCAACTTAAGAAAAACTGAAGGGAAAGGAATAAAATAAATTCCTTCTCCAAAGAAGGTAATTATGCAGCTAAGCATTATCTATGGAAAGAAAATCTAAAGTACCAGTAGGGCTTGTCAGAGTTACTTCAGAGTGCCTGATTTTTTACAAACACTAACCCTACAATTTCCTGACATCTTAAATTACATGTTTCTGGGAAGAGTAAAGTTTGGCTACAGTGTGTCATACATACAAAGTCCTGCTGACTGAACAGAAGGACATGTTTGATGCTATTACAACAGGCTGGAAAAAATCCTTACAAAAGAAGTTCTCAAAAAAAAAAAAAAATAAAAAATTCCAGAGTTAACTTACTAGTGTAGAGAAAGTATTTGGCACAATCTCAGCTTAGATTCAAACTTAGTTCCCAGTCTCCATTATTACCTCCACCAGAAAAGCCTAAAAAATTGATTTAAAAAAAAGCAAGAATAGGTGAAAATCTTCTGGATCTCAGGGGCCTGCAAAAGATCTGACTGCAATCCAAGAGGATGGAAAATAACCAAACCAAATATTTTGACCAAAGTTAAGTATTAATGCTTCAGCAGCCTCCAGAAAGAGCTTTGATTAAATGGAGTTCAAGCCCAAATACTAGAGAAGGAAAATAGTTTTCAAGTTATTATGCAAACCAGACATTTTCTATGCAAATTCAGGCACTGAACTTCTATAATCTGAATTTTAAAACATAGGTTGATGCCTTGATTGTAAATGGTGTTTGTTTTTTCTTTCTGAATGTCATGTTAAATTACTGTGTGCATATGCAGGGTGTGTGGGTGGAAGGGAGTGACAGGAGGAGGAATTAATTCTTGTTAAAAAAAAAAGTTTTTGTTTTTCTAAGGGCATGGTCACGAAGAAGAATATATCACTTTCAATAAAAACGGAACTAACCACGGTTTGCAAACACATCGCTGTGCAAATGAAGAAACATTGCTCATTAAGTACTGACAGTATTTGATTCAGCCCCTGCATGTACCAGTCAGCTGGTCTCTCTGGCCTCAGCCCCAACCTTCTCACCTCTCGAAGTGGTTATTCCCTCCATGGGCATAGCAGGGTGCCTCGCCAGTCAATAGGGACAATCTGCTCCCATGTTAATTCCTACACACAATCCATTATTAAAGTCCAATTTAGATATATTGATCAAAATGCTTGGCTCCTGTAATTCCCATTTTGCTTTATCAGCCACAGCAGTGCAACAGCTGTTAAAAGCCTTTAATGCTCAAAACACTACTGTATATTTTCAGTTTATGAATCTGGGATACAGAACAATAAGAAGTCCGTGGAAAGTGACAATACATTTCTAAACACAGCAAACTCTACTGGCACTTCTCTTTATATTTGCAGCCAGAGCTTTCTCTCATTATTATAAAGTAGCAGTTGGTCTGTACATGTGAAAATAAGGAACCCTGAGCTTGTGAGCCTCATCAGTCAAGGCAGTAAGGAAGCCCAAAGTCTACCAACTTCAGTAGGATGCAGAAGTGCCCCCCTGCAGGCATTTTTTGACTAATACAGCAGAACTTTCTAACTTGTACAAACTGGGGCAGCTCTGCTGTGTTACTAAATCTTCGCTACTTTATACAACTTCAGCCTTCTTTTAGTCTAGTGAACACAGGCAGTACTTAAATAAATGAAAAAGCCCATTTTATGCTGCCTTGGAAGATTGTTATGTGGTGAATTGCACAAAAAAACAACGGAGCTGTGCTACTAAAAGAACCCCAAAAAAGATGAAAAAGCTTCTCATATTTATGCAACAACCTCTCAAAATATAAATTAATCTCAAGTTTGCATCTCAATTGTCAGACTAAGATGAAGGTATCTTGGCATGAAATCTGCTTGTAAGAGACAACAATATTATTGTTCTGTAGTGCATAATACATAATTTGATGAATGCTTTTTCTGGAATAGTTTTTGACTCTTCATCCCATCAGAATGTGCGCTAATATCTCTGCCCTGTAACAGTCATACCATTTTGCAAAAATATGCCAAAATGATATAAACATAAGAGAGTATGGAGGACTGTGTTAATATCTGCTGACCTTTTCAGGTTTGTTGAAATCACATTATTTCAATTTCCTTGAGGTAATGGTACTTTGGATCAATATGTGTTTCATCTCAATGGTTATTAGTAATTTCCTGTTGAAAGTACACAAAAATTGAGTTCTGCTACATTTCATCTTCTTGCATGCCAAGTCCTCCACTAATTGAATCAAGAACACTTGCTGTCCAACAGCATCTATGGAGACTAATATTGTGTATGCATAAGCTTAACACCAGTTTTGTTTGCCTTCCCCCCTCCCCCCCGCCCCTTAATCCAAATTGCTCTGAATTTCTTTTTAATATAGCATTATTTTCTGTGGCCACATTGTAGGATTAGGAATCAGGAATTTTATTTCCAATTCTAACCCCAGCCATCTTGGCTAAGACAACAAAAAATGACAGAGTAAAATATTCTGACATTATCAGAACAATTGACAGAAGCCTTAGCACGTAATATGAGTTTAAATAATTTTGTTCCTTCAAATTGGCATGTTTTCAATAGACAAGACTGACTGCTTCTAACAAATAATAAAACTTAGATGGGTCAGAAGTCAAAGACAGTTTGGGACTTACCCAATCTGAAGTCTTACAAATAAAAAAGTGGAATCTTGATTAGACTCTACTTGTCACCCCAAAGCAATGCAGGGTGATCCAGCAGGCAGTCACTGTTTTCTGTCCTCTCCATACACTAATCAAGCTGCCTCATTCTGCACCAGGGACAGCCCTTCATTATGGCACTAGGAACCTGAGCATCTGAACTGCAGGGTTTTCTTGGTCACATTCAGGATTGTACAAGTAGCCTCTGTCTGTACCAAAAATAGGAAGCCTAAGGAAAGGCTGCACAACTAAAAGGGGTGATTTCTCATGCGTACGTGTCGAACAAGCAACAGGATGCTGACACACACAATTCAATCCCTTTGTTCCCAAGGATGTGCTGTTTTCACAGCCTGTGTCTGCAGGCAGAGACTAAAACTGGCCCGTGTATTCCCATTAAAGTTGTCTTGACCAAGTTTAGGAAAGTTCTTTTGCTACTTCTTTCCTCAAAGCTGACACGGCACTGCATTTTGCCATGAAGTGCAGTTTTCGCTCAGAGTGCACGCAGTAGCACTCCGGACAGTTTAACTCCTCTAGAATTTAATGCAGAAAACACCCAAGCTGCAGCGGCCTGAAAAAAAACATCTGCAGCAATCACAGGTCAGCTGTGACCCACAGACAGCCTGAACACCTCTCTATCCCGGGAAATAAGGCACGTGGAAGCTGATGGTCTTGGAGGAGTGCTGAGCCTCATTCCTTGCACACTGAGCCATGGATCGCCCTCTGTTGTCAGGATTAGTCAGCGCTGATGCAGGAGCTGGAGGAGGTTTAAGGCTACGATAAATACTTCGGGATTTTATGTTTAAAGGCAAGGAGAGCCTTCTCAGCTGATGTACAAAAGGGTGAAATAGCTAAATGAACAAGTCTGCCCATAGCTCTGAATGGGGCACACAGGTGGTTTCAAATGGTCACCTCAATTAAATACATTTTACAGAGATGTTTCCCTCGTAACCAGATAAACGGTTTTCATGGGCAAACCACTGTTTGGGTCCCATGGGAGAAATTGGTTTGTTCCATGGGGAAATTTCATCCTGCCAGAAACCCAATGACCTTTCCAGTTTCTGCCTGCAATAACATCAGCACATACACAGTAATACATTCTGCTTAGAATCCACTAGTTAAAGCCCAAAATAGTTCACATAGAAACAAATGGCTTTTTTTTTTTTTATTTACTAACAATAGAAATAAGAGAAGGAGTTTGAAAGTTATTGAAGATCCATCTGTTGACTAACACAGATTAATTGGTTAAGTGTGCTCTCCTTGATATAAGAACCACAATAACACTAATGGAACAAAACGGAGCTTTGAAAACCTCCAACAGTCTTTTGCACTTCAATCTTAGGCACCTTAGCATATAATTTATAATTTTTGTTTAAAATCTGACTGAATTTCATAAAGGACAAATGCTTAAAATAAATATAAAAATGAAATAAAATTTTCTTTTAGGATTGAAAGTTTCTCTTTTCTGCTAAAACTCTTTCCCTCCAATTATATTTCATTTGACTTCATTCCTTTTCCTCCCCAGATTTCCCTTTGATCACTAAACCAATGTTAGTTAAACATACGTAAAAATCAGAGTCATTAAGTTAGAAAGGCAGACTTGCCAAATTAAAAGATGTGCACTAAATATTTTCTTCCCATAAAATTGTGTTCAGAGGTAAGGTTCCTAGACTAGGTACAAAAAGGGAACATGTGTTTTCTTAAATATTTTTAAAGTATGGATGACAACATTACAACTACTATTCTGCCATTCAGAATTAAAAAGGAAGTGCTAAAAATATAAGATGTCACAAACCCATTCATTTCCTTTCTTGAAACTTTTCATCCTTGCACGAAAACAGTTTGCCTATCAGAGATCAGCCTCAGTAAAGAGAAACACTATTTGTTTTATAAATGGCCACTGCAAAAGATGTATTTGACTCACATTACATCCTATCAATATTCATTGCTGTTTCCACAAGAGCTGTAAGAAAGTAAACATTGACCTTGGGTTTTCCAGGTTTCAAGCAAACTCTACTTATCTGCATTTTCCATAAGCCAAAACATTTTAGGACAGTATCTGGCTTTTGCTTTGATATGACTGTTCATTCAGACTGAAAAGTAAGAAATCGAGAGGATTACAACTATGAGACTCCCTCTTCAGTGACACTGCAAATGTGCACGTTTTTTGAGAGGTGTGCTTGAAACTTCTCCCAGCACTGTGTCACGTTGCTCTCTCGTCTGTAACTCTAGGACACCTGAGGGGAAGCACACCAATCAACACCAGCTACATTTGAGAGCAGAGGTACTTTTAAAGGAGTTGGGGAAAAAAATTACTGTGATAAAATAAGAATATAAAAGAAAAAAAATATGAATTCAACTGCTAAGTAAAAGATAGTAGATCACATTTATTTAGCACTATTTAAAATTCAAGGTTCCAAGAACTATGTCCCAATTCCTCCTAGGTTTGAAGACACTACTGAAACAGGTTTCTTTTTTGAAAATTGCAGGATGCAACTGCACTTTCAGAGTATCACTCCTGCCTTGCTGCTGCATGTGGAAGGGATAGCACAAACCCCCACCAAACAATTCTGCAATTCAAAGTTCAGCTCAGATGCTCTCAGGGATATTTCTACCCATCTTCGACTGTGTCCCTCCTTTCCCTCTTTGCTTTAGATCACTGTCAGCTTTAACTCTATTAAACTGTCATGAGTGAGTGATTTCTACCATGTTAAAACTCCGGGTTTTTTAAACCTCAGTTTTCAAACATGAGAACATCAAAACACTTGTGGCTTTTTCACTCTGTGACTTCAGAGGAGTGTATAATGCATTATTAGCTGTTCCACATTTTAAAATTAATAATCAGATTTGAGCTCAAGCTGCAATGGTAGAAACACCATCAGAGGGCAAACCACTAACAGTGTCATTCAGAAGTTTCTGGCCTCATATTCAGCCCAATGGTTTTGAGACTAGAGATGCATTAGTAAAGTACTATTAGGATATGATTATGTACTATGTGGTGTAATTCTAGAAAATTAGTGACACCTGTAATTACTTAACTAGAAATGCTGTAATTTTTACATTAGAATATCAATATATTCTTACATAAATTACTTGACGTAAATGAAATAATAATTTATGAGAACTTAAATCAATAGCAGAAATGTGACATTAAATCAGAATAGATGAATCTAGACCACAGTTGTGAATGCCATTTGGCATTTAAACTGAATTCAAATGTTCATACAGGGCGGTGAGGCTTTACAGTACTTTGGAAACCTTTCTCCAAAGGAAATCACAGCAGAAGCAACAGAAAGCAAAGAGATACCCCTTCCCTCAGCAACTCCCAAACAAAAGAGTTACCAGTAATTGAAACAGCACATGCTGAAGGCAGCAGGAATCATTCAATTGGTGAACATGCTGGGTTCACTACTGTCACAGCTGTATCTGAACCCTTCCCTAAGTAAGACTTTGCTACTTTTCTCTCTGAAGCAAAAGTGACAAATGAGGTGGTGGGGATGTCAAGAAATTGTTCACAGACATTAGCAAGCTGAAGAAAGAAAATTTTGCTTTCCATCAGGAAAGTCAGAAGAAAACATTTAAGCACAATTCTTTCTGTTCACATGAACAAACCTGAAGCATATGCTTAAAATCTTAATTTTGATAGTGACCAAAGTGCTTGCTCATTCATTCAGCCTGTTTCTGCTCCAGAACACTAGACTAAAATTCTGGTCAAAGTCATGAACTATGACTGTGCCTATTCACAATTATAAGAAATAAAACCTTCTACACAGAATTAACGATGGAAGGTACAGGAGACATGCAGCCCACATGAAAGCCGAGGAAGGTGATACCTATCTTCTCATGAAGTTCATACAATAGCTAGACTTGCACCCAGTGATAGAAAAACCATGTTTGAAATTAACAGGATTAGTATTTTCTCCGACTGAGAACAATGTGAACCCCCCCAGCACGAGTTAATAATGCTGGTGTGTCTGTCCCTAAATACACTGAGGACATGATCGCCCTATTTTGCTCCTGAAAGCACAAAATCTTTCAGTTTAGAAAGGTTCCCAGAACGTCCTTTTACATTTTCTTACTGGGACTTGCTTAACAGCCCCTCCATGCTTGATCACATCTCCAGACCAGACAGAAATAAGGGGTCCTGTATCTTGCTTTGCTTCCCTTCAGGATGTTGTGTGTCAGCAGGGCACGAATGACAGACAAAGCTTTTGCTTTCCATTTTGTAGGCTCTGAAATACCACCCATCCAGCTACAGGAGCTGGAAAAGTGTATTTCACTGCGACCTCCCCCTTTAGTTTATCTATGCCAAAAAACATAGAGCTGAAACTCTCAATAACAGGACTACAACTTCCCAGAGAATCCTTAAATATATAAACTAAGACCAGCTATTATACTGCAGAAATCACTTTGTATAATGACAGAGCTAGGAAAAAACATGCAAGTGTTCTTTTTTCCTGACAGGTCTCAAGTTGTTTATTTCTAGATGCACTGAAGTTGCCCAAATAAAACAACAAAATGATCTTAATAAAATCACCTTAGGTGCTACACATAAACAACACTTTGTGCAAGGAATAAATTTTCAAAAATCCAAACAAACCCAAAAAAATAGAAATGAGACAAGAAGGTGTTTTTTTTTTTCTGTTGGTATATAATCTTACTTCCAGATCTAGTTCTTTAACAAAGATTGAATCAGATCTTTTTTTCTTTGTATATTGTGCAATCAAACTGGTTCAGACAGCTCCAATAATGAAGACATTGCTACTATTATTATAAAATTATATAAAAGTAGGTGAGCAGCTGTAGCCTAATAAACACAGAGCTGAACAAAGGAAACTGCTGACAAGCTGCAATGTTGTTTTAATGTAAATTCTCATGTGTTCACATCATATTTTAATTGTACACAACAATAAATAAGCTTCTGTTACTAGCAGTTTCTCAGAAATGGGCTAATGTTAATTATCCTTCTATTTTCAACCACATGGTTTTAGCGAAAAGAATAATATCGGGAAAATAACACAAAAATAATGAGCTTTGCAAGCCATTTGAGTGGCAGAAAATATACTTTTCTTGATTTGATTTTTCTAGTTTCATATCAAAGCTGTGACAACTCTCTCAAAAAGCACCTCAATATTTCAAACATTATATCTAGCAATATATTAATTATGGAAGAAACATATAACCTGTTTCCCTAAATTTTTCTTCAGGTTTATTGCAGTGGTGAACTGAAAGCCCAAATGTTCAACTCCAGCATCATCATCATCACTGAATTTAAGGGTGGGTCATTCTTATACCTGGAAAAATATGAAACATGGGTAACAAGTTTCTCTTCTGCCCTTTGTTCTGCAGCTGACATAAGGAAATGTTTGTTTGGTCTGAAATAATTTGTCTGACAAAGTTATTTGAGCTCTGACTAATGGTAAGATACAGCATCTAAAAGAACCATTGCCCAGGGAACAATAGAGCCACTTGAGCACTACAAACTTGCTCCTTTTTGTCCCATTAGTCCTTCTAGTTACATGTCTTAAGTAATAATTCATGGTGGCTTGGACGCCCCTTCTCATTCCCTACAGTCTTTCTGACTACACACAACTTCGCGGAAGGACATTGCCCACCATGGATGTCATAACATACAAGTTCAGCTCTGATCCATTCTCCTTGCAGAAGGATGGGAGATATATCCCTGTCCCTCAGAGAGCAGAACAGAAGGGTACATGAGAAATGCCACGACCTCAAACCTCTTTGCTTTCTTCTGGAACAGAAAGACTGCAAGCTGAACCCCACTGGGCTGGGTGGGGAGCTGGATCAAAGCAGTGCTACAGAGAGGACAGGCTGTACAGAGCAGTCATGATTTGTATCACACTAAAATCGTTATGCTCAGTAGTCTCAAAATCTGATGTGTTTCATATTTTTGGGGAATTACATTCGCAAATGCAGTGCTGCCAAGATATTAAGATGGTGTTCAACACTGCTTTATGTTTCTCACCTCTGCTCATTTCCAGACATCGTTATCTTTCCTTCTCCCATACAGGTATTCAGCAGGAGTAGATGCTGCTCCTTTCACATTCCAATGCACAGCCTGCCACTGTCCTCTGCACCTTGCCTTACTCCCAGATGTCCCAGGGTCACTAAATCATTGCCAGAGTGATTACATTTGCATTCTGCATTCTCCTCCAAGTTCAGCTAGACGTATCATCATTTTTTAAGTTCCCCAAGTACTCTACAAGGTATTAGGCAAAAGTTGAATAAAACAATCTTGGCTGCTATTATTTTCTACTATAGGTAGACAAATCTGGTTTGCCTCTTTTCAAAGGCATTTGAACTTCACGGGTCAAAACCTTGATTAGATCATTACTAGGTTCATATCCCATTTAAAACACTTTGTTAAAAGGGGAGAGAGGAAAAAGACACAGACACAAGTTTTAAAAACCCAACCCTTACTTTTAGAAAGACTATCAGGCCTCACACATAATTTAGTCTCAAAATCACAGCATCCTACTTCACTACACTTCATTTCCTTAAAATGTACAACTGAGGGAACTTCAACAGAATTAAAATTGTTAAATACTTAATGTCCCCAAGACTTTCTGCTCCGGGGGGGGGGGGGGGGGGGGGGGGGGGGGGGGGGGGGGGGGGGGGGGGGGGGGGGGGGGGGGGGGGGGGGGGG
>JAWWEU010000081.1:44808915-44821838 GCA_035583155.1 Acropternis orthonyx | reverse complement strand
CCCCCCCCCCCCCCCCCCCCCCCCCCCCCCCCCCCCCCCCCCCCCCCCCCCCCCCCCCCCCCCCCACGTCAAGGACAGTGCTGACACTCCACAAGTTACACCAAGTATAAATGTGCCTGAATTTAGCCCTTCACAAGCTACACAAGACAGACACACAGGTATAACAAGCACATGTCTCTAAGTTGGAACAGTATCCAATCATTTCAGATTAAAAGTAAAAACTCTTCTCAGACTTACAATGAAAATTTATGTCTGGGGTTTCAACACACAGAATCTAACTAGTCAAGGTAAAATTAACCACGTATCCTGCTATAAAGAGTGCCATGGGGTCTCAAATTTTAATCATCTCCAGCATCCCTCTCACATCTGGATATCCTAATTATTAGACATACAAATAACATTTCCATGCAGTACTTTAAAAAAGTGTTTTTTGAAAAGCCATGTTGTTCTTAATATCAATTATATAATTATGAATTAAATAACCTACATCTAGGATTTCAGATTGCTCGTTGAATGTGTGACAAGGAATTGAACTATTATTAAGTTTTGATTATACCAAAAAGATCACACTTCTATTAATTAGATGTTTTCCTTCTAAGTGCTACTGAAAATGCTTTGTTTAAGCTTAAAAAAATCTTCCATCAGGTTTTAATGATGAAAACAAAATGTTTCATTTCCATGAGCATTTGGTAGAGCCCGTATGACATCACAAACTGAACACAAAGTCCAAAACACAGCCTCAGTGAGACTAAAACAAAAACATTAATCCAAATTACTCAGAGAAATGAAGCAATATTGGCTCCATTTTCTGTTCAGTAAACAGCAAAGTTCTCCACAGGGGCTGTGCCACAAGAGAGACATTCTTTAAATTCCACTATGCTAGTTCTATTTAAGTACTGCTTATCTGATGTTTAAACTGCATTGGAGGCAATTCCCCTATCCTGCTTGCTTCCCCTGTGTCAGGGTACGGCAGGGCCTGGAAGTGCTGCCAAGTCAGAGTGGGTGTGGGAGGCATCCCCAGCTCTCATCTCTGGAGACTCTCTCCAATTCCATTCAAGCTGTAAAAAAAAACAAACCCTGTCTGAGTGTGCAAACTCAGAAGGAGTTTCCCCACGCAGTGGAAAGGATGAAGATGCATTATTCTTACCATGTATTTGTTTCAAAAGGATTTTGAGTAACTCATCCTGTTATCATTTGCATAATGTATCTTTATGCTGAGTAGGTTTTTCCTCTTTGGGGGGATCTTAAGTTGTTTATATCTAATGAAATGCTGCATCTTCATATATATATATGTATGCATGTATATATGTGTAAAATAATGTCTTAAGGACATTATTCTCTTAGACTGACGCCAACAAAATATGGTGCAAAAAGAAGGAATGCAAGCTTAGTAACAACTTGAGAGTAAAAGATTAACACTAATGAAGGACAGAAAATGTCTCTATAAGAGTCACCTGAATTTTAAAAACACACATAATTTAACCCACAAATGAGTGTTGTGTTCACACTTTAACAAATAAATGTTATAGAATTATTCCTTAGAGCAATGGAATATTGTGGATTACCTTGGTAATTAATGCAATTGATTAAAGGCTGCTTAAAAGATTCAGATAATGAGAAAGATGCATAAGAAGTTTTCCTGCACTTAATTTGAGATTATTTGAGTGCTGTGCTCCCTCGGCATGGGATTCGCCAAGAGGTTCCCACAGCTTTGTAAGACCATGGGAAAACAAACTCCTCTGGGAATTGCCTACAAGCACCTCCTTGTGGCACTGAATCCTCAGAGCTGAAGCTGTAAAAGGGATGCTATCTGAAAATCTCTTGAGATTCTGCTTCACCTTTTTCGAGGGAAGCTCCCTGTAGATGTACTTGTGGGAATCTACTGAGGAGCAAACCTCCAGCAAGGAGTTCCACTCACCCAGGGACTGCAGAACTAAATCAAACATCTCTGCTGCTCAGACTGTGTATCTCTCCAAGCTCTAAATGCCTTCATAATGCATGATCAGGGATTAATATAACAAGGATCTAATCTGGGAACTATTGCAGTAAAAATATATACATATATTTTTATATACAAACACACAGACACAAAAATGCAGCACATGTCTGTATAAAACTGAGGGGAATATCATTGCTAATCTACATGATATTTTAGACACAGTGACCAGTGGTTCCCCAGGCTTTGGTTCATTTGAAACAGGACAGTAAATCTGCCTGCAGGTACACAGTGATGGCATTGCTGTGGCTCAGATTGGCAGGGAAATCAAATTAGAGTTCAGCAGTCCTACAGTGAGATTAATGAATGTTATGGAACTTTGCCACAGCTCCAGTACTATTATTCTAGCCTTAACATTTTTACTACACAGTCATAAATTATTTCAGAAAGCCTTATACGTGTCCTCACAGGGTATATGAAATGCAGATGACATCCTAAATGTTTTAGTTGATCACAAATAAAGGATGAACAACTTTTTGAAAGTTATGATAGACAAATTAGTGAATATGTGATTCTGCAAAGAAAACCAGAAGAAAAAAAGTTGCGATTTAGGTAGAACTCATTATCCTTTCTGAGTAGTACTTAAGGGAAAAGTCATAGAACAAAAGTTCCCTCTCCACAGTGAGTGGAGAATTGCAAGTTAAAGCCTGATTTTTACTCATTTTTCTCAGAGGAATTTTTCCTTTATTACATGGAAGTAAAAAAAGAGTGTTCTCTTGTTTTGAAAGCTCAAATATTTTATTTGTGAATACCGAGCTGTAATCCCACAGTGATTATGTGTCCAGTGGAAAGATATTAGCGAGTTCTATATAAAAATGCCTTTACATTATAGACTAGATGGTAAATTGAGATGGCAGGTAGATTTTTCCCTCTGGGGGGGGGGAAAAAAAAAATCAAAAAATCTTCAGTAAAGCAGGCAAAACCTGAACTATTTGCTTCCCAAGCGAAAATTTCTTCTGCTTCAGAAAGAAATACTTTAATCTAGATAATTTACTGCACTGTAATAAGACACACTACATCTTCAGAGAGGAGATGGAGTGATAAGGTAGTGATTTCCATGACAAGTGGCAGGAGAGGCTTCCAGAACAACAAAAATGACAGAAGATCGCTCTCTGATGTCACTGATCAGTTACAAAAATGCTGTTAAAAAAAGATGAAGTATTTCTGAATAGCAGTATTGTCTAACCCAAGTCACAGCAACCAAAACAGGAGAGATAGTACAAGGACTGAAGGAAAAAAATCCCCAAGCAAAAAAAACCCCACCCCTAAAAACCCCCAAACCCTTTGATTCAATTACTTTATTCAGTTTCTGTCCATTATATCAATGTCAGTGAGAGAACATTCTTGAAAAACACTGGTTAGCCTGGGCTTGACAGAGCCAAAAGCTTTGAAAGCTTAGAGGTAATTATAAAAAAAGCAGAAAGAAGACAGTCAATGCTGCCTCTTTAAAGCTTTTAACTGATCCTTACTTACACGGTTATAAAAGTTAGCTCAAAGCATGTTTTCTCTGGTTTTCACTCCTAATGGCTTCTTTTTACAACAAAATAAAGCCTGTTAAAAGGGTTGCTCATAGTGATTCCATTAATAAGTCTGTTAAAGTCTGGCCTGTACCTTTATTTCTGTTTAACAAATGAATGCAATAAAGTCATAGGAAAACAATCAGTGAAGAAAATGTTGCAAGAAGTTTATATTGACCTGTAGTCAATTTGCTGGTCAAATTTGACAGTGACCATTAAAAAACCCTGAACAAAAAACAAACTCAAAACAAATATCTAACTTTTTTCACAAAAACCTTCCACACATTGGAGATACAAACCAATGGATTAATACTATAAAATTATGACAACACAAAGGTATCACTTTGCATTTCAGCAAGGTAAGGTCATCTTGTGCATCAACAAATTCTCTGATATGCTTTAAAGTGAAGACCCTGAAATTGAAACATCTGTCCCCACTGGCTCACTTGGGGTCATGTGAAACACTTGGATAAAGGTGAGCTGGTCACACTGCTATGCCTTTTCCTTATTTCCAACAATACATGCTATAAAGCTTCTATAGCATAAGCACATGGAGTTCTTTTTGTACATTCCTGTCTTACAAAAGCAGCACCTGTGCCTGTACCAGCAAAGTTAATGTGACCCCAAATGGAAAAGGTGCTCTGTATCAACACTGACTGGCAACAATGAAAATTGGTGTATTTACTGATCCTTCTAATAAAATATTGCTCAGATATTAAAAAAGAAAAACATTGCTCTAGGCTTCCAAATTCAGCTGATGTGGGCTGAATCCTTCTTAAATAGATATGATTATATTTCAATGTCTTTTGTGATTGTGACAATTTTGACAAGGTAATCATCTCCTCTGAACAGGACTTTTTAAGGTTTAGAGAAATAATGTAAGATTTATTAAATAATCCGTCAAATTATCTATGAACCCTGCTTTCAAAAGAAATCCTATGATCTCATTAAAATAATTACAGAAAATCTATGCCTGATATTATAAATAACAAGTACCAGGTATACAAAGCAGAGTACAGGAACTAAAAGTAAAGGAACGTGCAAGATTCAAAAGGTGATAGCACAGCTTTGTTCTCTTAAGACGGTCAACAGAAGTTTCTGGGTTAAATATCCTGCACTCTAGGTCAACTTTTGAACCATAGTCTTCAAAATGGAGAGAAAGAAACAAGTCTGTAGCTATGCTAAAATTAAATAATCTAGATACATAGACTGCAACCTCATTTCTCTTTTCTTTCCTCACACTTTGTTCCTCTTTTCTCATGTTGGTTTTGGGGAAAAGCAAAAGCCAGTTCTACGTAGCACAACAATTAGTCAGAAAGAGAAGCAGAGGTACAAGCTAAAATCATAGGAAGAGTCTTTAAAATTCTAAACATCATATCAATTTTAATTTTATATATTTATGTTTCTTTTACAGCAAGATAGAACTGGGCAAAACAGGGAAGAATGGTATGATGTTTACTTTCCTGTAATGTAAATACAGTAAGCAGGAGAAAGAGGACAAGAACAGCTCCAAATTCTCTACAAGAGTTGCTTCCTCTGAACTGCTGCCACTGATTATGGCACATGATTGTGACTACAGCAGTCACCACTGCACTTGCAAAATTCAAGTACCTTCTGCCTCTTACACTGGGAAGTTCCCCTCTTTTAATTGAAAAGTCCTGCTTTTGGAGAGGAAAGGGTGAGGTACTCAACCAACAGAAGGTTGGTGACAATGCAGGCAGAGCTTCTCATCAAGACACTTCAAGATAAAAACCCCACAGCACTACGCTGTCCTTATTATGCACCTTCGTGGTGTCGGGTTAGATAAGCTAAGTCAAGTGTAAATGAAGTAGGTACAAGCTAAGTAAGGAGAAGTTAAGTAAGGAGAAGTTAAGTAGTAGAGACTAGACAAAATATGTTTTGCCAAGCTTCTAAAGGGGGGAAATGATGCCTAAATGTTTGGTGTGTATTATGTAGATCTTTCAAGTTTTAGAATTAGAGGTTTTCTTGCTCACATATTAAGTGGTGTTAGAAGTTAATAAAGTAATTTTCTCACATATTCTTAAGCTTTCTGAAGGTCATGGTGTTTTGCAGAGACACCTGCAAGATAACTTGAAGACAAAACAAAAGAAGAGCCCAGAGGCCTTGGAGCTGCTCCAGGTGGGCAAAGCTTAAGACCCTGGTGGGTGGGACACCAAGGGAAATAGGAATCACGGGTTGGTTTTTAGATATCATGTATGCTAATTACTGGAAGTTATAAAAACAGTAACATCACTGAACCACAGGTGCCCATACTTCGGGTGTGCACCTGGAAGCTTCCAAATAAAGGTATTAATGTTTTTTCTGAGAGCCTGTTTTCCAGGATTTCAGGCATCATACTGAAGGTCTTCCACCTAAGCTACCTGAAAGACACAATTCTGCTGTGAGGCCACTGTGTTGGAGCACCTGTCAATAACTTCACCAGAATAAGCCCCTGTGTGACTCCCACTGACCCGAGTTCTACATTCCATTGCCCCAGCAGGAGGGTCCCCTCTCACTCAGTGAGAACGAGGACTCAACAGCCCACGCACAAAACTACTCCAGGTGTAAAATGGCATTCTATTCACTATGAAAACAACCACTGTGTTTCCGAACAGCTATCTGATGCTACAAGGTTAGTTCTTTCAGAAGACACTCGGAAAATTGTTCCAGTACTTCACAGAGATGAATTACTAAATAAATATATAAATAGCATGAGTTATTTAAATAGCTGAGTGGTTAACTGAAACAGAACTCCAATAATCATTTTGCAAGAGGTTATAAGTGTAGAAGGCAATCTTCTCCAGAGAAGGGAAATTCAAAGACATGAAATTCAACCTCACATATTTTGTTTTCAAACTTTTAAAATGTTTTTCCTTTAAGAGGAAAAAAACCAGCCTAAAAAAGTATCCAATGATATAAAAAAAGACAATGTAGACTTTGAAAAAGTTTAGATGTCAACTCACCAGTCTCTTTACAATTCTCAACAAAAGCTTCAGTTGTCGTGTATCTTTTTTGGACTTCAGTACTTCAGCAAAGCTGTCCATGTTTTCTGGAGACATACTCTGCTGACTGTTCCCTCCATACAGCTGAACCAGCAATGACAAGCACTGTGAGGCACTCACAAATATTTCAGCATCTTCACTGGGAAGCTAAAAATGAACAAAAAATGAACAAACAAAAATCAATTTCTGATTTCAGAAAAATTACGAATCACTGGGGATTTGGAGGAGTATTAACATTTACATTATGCCAGGAAAGAATCCTTTCTAGTTGACTGACTCAGAATTCCATTAAACTAAGCTTAATAAAGTGATGAAAATATAATTAAAATGTATCTGTTCTTAAGCAGCAGTATAGCAATGTCTCCATTATAGTTCTATATAGCAACATCACAACAGCACCAGACATGTTGCTCCCAACTATGTTATTTTATTCTGTTTTAACCAGGACTAGTAATAGCAGAAAGTATCATTATAGTTATGGTGTCTAATCTTGGACATCATGCACACCACAAAATTTCATTTAATTATTTCTAAATCAAGCCTATGGCTTCTGGTTGAGGTAGAGCAGAGGCTATCTAGTTCTTAAATGAATTTTAAGGAGTCACATGAGGAGATAAATTTTGAAGATGATAAATATTTTCCTGAATTCCAGCTTTTCTGCACTCCTTCGAAGATCAGACATCGCAGCAGGCCCTACAATGGGATGGAAAATTCTTTCCTGGGAAGTAAAATTACAGAAAAGATTTAGGGACACGACTAGTAATCATCTGTAAATGAGCTTCTGATAGTATGACACTGCTATCAAAATGATTTATATCTTTCTTGAAAGTACAATCTGGAAATAACAAGTAGAGATATTATATTATGCCTTTATTTGGCACTGACAATGACATTTTGGAACAACAGGAATGCAATGCCTACTTTGAGCACAGAGAGTTCCCCACAGCTAGTGAAAGAAATCACAGAGCTTTCTTGGCAAGAAGATGCCACACTGGAAAACATAACAGCAAAGGACTGAAGGAATGCAATGTCTCTGGCATATCAAAGGCAGGGTAAAAGGGCATTTGATCATATCCTCTGGTTACGTGTGAGAAAAGGCAGGATGAGAAAAGGTTAATTCCTTTACCTGAGAAAGGACTCATAAGAGACAATAGCTCAAAACTTTAGACAAAGCAATTCAGATTAGAAGGAAGATAATACTTTGATTTCTTTGTTTTCTCTCTTTTAATAAGAGCGATTAACCGCTGAAACAACTTTCTTAGAACTGAGACAGGTTCTCCATCAAAGGCAACTCAAATATCATAAAAATATTTTTTTCTCAAAAAAAATAACAAACCCATTTACTATATTGAAGAATTAATTTAGCAAAGTCCTGTCATGTTATAGACAATCCTCAACTAAATTATTTCAATAGCTTTTTCTTACCTCATGATCTGAACAAAATGCATTGGTAGTAGTTTTAAACCACTTAGGTATAGAAATGTAGAAACACCACATCACTGCTGCTCATTTTTTTAATTCCAAAAGTACTATTCACATACAAAGAAGCTAGATTAAAAGACTATCCTTACTGACAATAAAAGGAAACAATTTATATAATCTGTCCAACTATTTACATAATATGCCCAACAATTTCAATAATGATTACTTATTTAACCTGCAGTATGAATTTCCAAAGTTTTTTCATTTTAAGGAAAACCCATAGAGATACTTTAAAGCAATCTGAACACATCATCATACATACAACCCCTCAAATATTCAAGCAGCAATTCCCCAGGGACCTGAATGCAAATACAATCCTGTTTTCCACTAGCTTAATAGAGTTGGCTGTTTAAAAAGACTGAACTGAGATGTAATCTCTGAATACATAGCCCCAAGACATATCACATTCTATTTGACCTAATCCTGTGCAATGACAGGACCACAGCAGCTATTTCTTCCTCAGTTTTGCTGGATGCTTTTTCTTCATTCCAGTCTAAGTGCCACCTACTTGATTGTTTCCTTTCCAACATCCAGAATTATCTAATAACATCATCAACACAATTAGCAAGGCTAAAAAGCAGGAAAAGCTATAAATAGTAACAAGATTTATAGTTTCATTTGTGTCACGAATCCTTATGAAATTTAAAAAAGATTCCACTGATCTCACTTGGGGCTTTGAGCTGACTTGTATTTCCTTCACTGAAATAAAATGCCATTAGATAAAGGCACAACAAATTAAACTACTTTGTGGTATGTCTTTCACACCTTTTAAAAGCAGCATTCCAACTTAGAGTTTGTTACTAAATCACTGTAGACAGGTATATCAACCACTCCCTGAAGAAAATCACAGTACAAGACTATATTCGATTTTCCAATATTGTTTGTTGGCTAACCAAAGATAAAAAATGAAAAATCAGTGAAAATTTCAGATAGATACATTCTTGCCTGGGTATTGCAGTGGAAACCAGTTCCGTGGGTTCCACAAGTGCAAAACCCCCCTGTTTAGTCAGTAATCACAACAGCCTTACTTCAAAGTGAGACTGTTCCCAAGGTCTTTTTCTGAGATATCCACTAAATATCAGAGGAGTGGAGAGGTGTCAGTCTCAGCAGTTACCTGCCCCTACAACCAACCTGTGTGAACAAATACACAAAGCTCCATGAACCTTAGAGGTTCTTCCCAAAACCACGAGGGCACATGACTGTCAAGGAAGCAAATGGGCAAGTCCATCTGGTTCGTGTCATTGCCAAGGGAGGCTGATTTCAGCAGGAATGCCCTGTTAGTGAGGCAGTGGAACACTGCGCCAGGCGAGGAGTACCCATGCTTGGGCCCATGGCTTTGCTTATCTCCTCCTGGCATGTCCAACCATTTATCATCGTTGTTGTTCTTTGTTCCAAGAGAAAGGAAGACCCTTTCCATCCAATGAAAGGAAAATTTCCATCCATTGTGTCTTGCTTTCCACAGGGTATCAGGCTTTCAGGGACCGTTTTCCAAGTACCACTCCAGGATTCCCAATACTTGCCAATATGACATCACACTATGCAATCACAAATGCCAGTGAAGTCCTGCATCCTCTGTTGTACTTCAGGCTCTTCTGCTTCCCCAGAGTCCCTTTGAGCTTTGGTATTATCTAGACTTGGGGAGCAAGTTGCTGTTACCCTGGAAATATCCAGGGTAAAACAATAGCAGCATAGGTCTTGTATGAAGAGAACACTAAGCTTGGAATAGAAAAGACCATATTTACTCTGGAGAGAATGAGAATCATTGGCCTTCAGTCTAACTCATCAATAATTAAGGTGGAAGAGAAGCTCTCAGCAATGTCCCTATTTAAGTATGCCTGCGTCAGCATTTTTCTCTGTAACTCTCACCATTTTGCTATTCCACCACCGACAAGTAGTGATTTAGATGTCAAAAGTCGTAAGCTGGTAACCTGAAATTCAGCATTGGCTGCCAGTCAGTGTTAGTACTGGTTATGTATAAAGAGTAGGGGGCCTGAAGAAAATTACTGGTATGAAAAAAAGGCAATGACTGAAAATATAATAAACATCTGTAAATACAGAAAACGAAGGAATGAAAATTCAGCTTTCAAATAATTAGTATCTCATGCTTAATGAGAACAGCAAAGACAGAATCATATTGCTCAACAATGAATACAGGTGGATGGTTCACCTCTTAATTAGCTGAAATGGCATTCTGATTATTTTTCTAAGCATAAAAATTCAATTTATGTTAAGTACATTTCTTTGAAATACTTTTATACTTTTTCACGACAGTAGCTACTTATGTTTTTGCTGTTTCGGGGAAGAGAAACCCATGAAAAAAACTAGAGTTCTAACACTTCAAGAAAATATCTGCCCCTTAATATTTCATATTTACATGAAAAAAGTCAAGTGGCCTTTCGCTTCCTTTTGCTTTATCAGTCTTAGAGGGGATTATGGACTCAGCCTTTCAGCAAGGCAGAAATGTTAGTAGCACTTCTCCTTGCAGCTGTTAATATTCTGGGCTAGTGCACAGCTTGAAGAAAATCTAGCACCATAAAATAAATTACTGAACAGCTAAGGTCATAAATTTTGCCACTCTCTAACTCAAAACTGTAAATCTGTTTTTCACTTACTTTAAAATAATACCGCATGACAAGACTTTTGTGCAATGAAGACAGTGTATTACTCTTTAGTAAATTTTTATGCCCGTGTTTTAACATTCTGTAAACAAGTTCGTAACACAAAATTTTACTTCTCTTCCTTTCCAGATGGAACCTGCTTTGTGTATTTTAGAGTTAATGTGCCGAAGAGCAGGAAGTTCTCCGTTATTGCACATCTCTAGTCCTGCAGCCTGTTCTCAAAAATCCCATCATTTTGAACTGAGTTGCAGCGTGTTCATGAATTGCAAACCACTGCAAGAAACGTGTGATCATTTGAGCTGAAGTGGCAGTTTTCACACTGTTGGAGTTGTTACAGCATCTAATTTTAGAGTTACAATGAAACTGTCTGGATTACCCGGAGGGGACACTATTTCGGTGCGTTAATGAGGTTATACACCCAGAGAGTTTATTACGATAAGAGATAGATATCCATTAGATCACTAATGTGATTACAGAATGTGCTGTAAAGGAAGGACCATTGGGATCTATAGGGAAGATGATTTTGCAAACATTGAATGAAATGTAAAAGCAGAACATCATTATTAATCTGCTGGCTTTACTATGGTATTCTTATTAGCAAATATGCACAGTTTTAAATGAAAAAATAAGACATTATATTTTGACTTAGGGCAAAATTGCCATTCTCTTACCTAAGGGAAAATATTGAAAATATAAGTGTATTTTCAGTTCATTTTAATGTAGCCTAATTGTTGAGAAACTAAATCCTCATTCTGAAATGCTGTGGATGTGACAACCTATTCTTATTTCCCCTGGTGTGTTTGTTTGGGGTTTTTTTTTTGTTTGTTTATTTTTAGGGTAGGTCTGTATAAGAGAAATCTTCAAATATAATTTCCAGACAACATTTCAAAGGCAATAACAGCAATACATTATACAATACAGGACATAAACATATATCTCTCCACTCTGATCATGGAACAGTCTGTATTCCTAAGAAATGTTAAATAAAATTCCACAGTCTCCAGGGTTATCGTTCTTCTGCAGTCACGTTCATTATTCATTGGCAAATACCTTCTTGTGCTCTGAAAACGAACCCTGGGCACAGCCCTGGAGTCAGGGCAATACGGAGACCGAAAGGACCTGCAACTGATAATCTCATTCACCCATGTCCCTGTTTGTCCTCTTTGCGTTTGCACATGATCAGCTGGACTTCCAACAGTAACATACAGAGCACAGTAACCAACTGCAAATTTTACCAGTAATATTATACATATTATTATTGTAGCAATATGATAATGAAGAAGCCTACCACCAGAAGCCAAGAGACATTCTCTCCCAGCAGTCTGGTAGGCTGCAGAAAAAACTGGAAGATCTACGCCTAGGAACTAAATCAGGGACCTACAGAGAACTAAACTCTTTTTTATATGTACTGGCAGGTGTCTGAAAGTTCCTGAAAATCCACACTGAAGTGATTTCAGAAGTAAGTAAACATTTTAATTTTTTTCGGTATAATGGGTACATCAAAAATTGGAAGGTGTTTTATATCTTCTATAATTGCTGCGAGTTTCAGTATAATATTCAAATTACATTTATGTTAAGCGAAGAAACATTACCCAACAAAGGTAAGTGTAATTAACTTTTAAACACAAAACTGCCAAGCAGGAGACTAAATGCTCAATTTATTTTCCTCTTATTGATCAATTAAGGGCATAATGATCATGGGATTAAATATTGAATTCTCCATATTCACAGTGTTTTCTGCATGACAGAATTTGTAATTATTTCTTCTTTTGCATTCTTAAAACCCTGAAGTTTCATTTACATGCAGTCTCCATTTCCTACACTTGCTTGGCTGTGTCTTTAGTGATAGACTAACTCACAACTACAGAAGGGAGAAACTGATTCTAAGTTTTTGACATTTTCAAGTTTAACTCACATTTTTTGGGGAATTATTGAGAGAGAAAAACATGTAGAACTTGAGGAAAATAAAAAGACTAGTAAACGGAGCATGAAATAGTAATCTACTTGAGGGAAATCAATTATTCAAGGCGATATAAGAAACTATAAATGTGGTAAGATAGGTAGAAATAGCAAACCAGAGAAAATAATTTTAAGACAGTATCTTAAAGTAATCATCAGTTCAAAATTTAAGACCTCCATTATCTGCAAAAAATAAAGTTCACAAAGAACTAATGCCTCAAAACAGCAATACAGGGTTATCATAGAATCATAGAATCAGCTGGGTTGGAAGGGACCTCCAAGATCATCAAGTCCAACCCTTGACCCAACCCCACTGTGATCACCAGACCATGGCACTCAGTGCCACATC